>OY754332.1:45451962-46041358 GCA_963573305.1 Pyrrhosoma nymphula
ATTTACAAAAGAATAACACAAAGAAATAAGTAAATGTTACATTTTATATACTAATAGTTTGAACATAAATACTGTTTCAGAGCTCTCTTGAATGCATGCACAGACGTCAACGTCTTTATATTCTGAGGAAGAGAATTCCACAATTTACACGATGTTACATAAAATGATTTATGTGTGTGTTGTTGTTCTATGGCATGGTATTATTAAGTTCGTATTATTTCTAGTCATTCGCTTTTTTGTCCTTATATATACATATTTATCATATAAATACAATGGAATCTTACATTTAATAATTTAAAAAGAAATACACCCATTAGCAGCATACGTCTTTCTTCAATTTTTAACCAATTTAACATCCCATAATACAGGCTGACATGTTCATCGCGTGAGATATTATATATATATATATATATATATATATATATATATATATATATATATATATATATATGCATAAATAAAACAGTGATACACTAAACAAACACAGAAACACGCAAAAAGGACACTCACAAAAGAAAACTTGTACGTTTCGGCGTCAGGACGCCATCGTCAGCGGTAGAGGAATGATGAGTCCGCTCTGTTCCCTTGGGAAGGAAAGGGCAGAGAGGAAGGAAAGGGGGGTAAGTGCGAATGGATAGTGGTGGGGAGAGAGAGGTGGCTATTGGGCTTTTAATTCAATGGGCTAGGTTTAGCCCGGGCTTTTCGAATGCTCTTGTCACCCAAATATGGGCGTATTCACGAATTTTCACGTCAACATTACCGGCGGATTCAGGAAGGGCTTCTATGATCTCTAGGGAGAAACAATCGTCAAAATTTTGAGAGTGGGAGGCGGTATGTTTGGGAATGGGATCAAGAAAAGGTGGAGTTTTGGTGGCATGGCGGTTTGTTCATACGGATATTGAGGGGGGTGGTACATTTTCCACATAGAAGGCAGGGCAGAAATTGCAGGAAAGGCGGTAGATGATGTTGCTGGTGGTACAATTGGCCGTAGAGGAAGATCTTTGAGGGAGGGGGTGGCGGAGGGGCGGAGGAGAGAGCAGCATTTGCACCTCGGGCGTCCGCATGTTGAGGAAAGTGGCGGAGGGGGGGCGGTGGGTTGCAGGGAGGGTCTAGTGGATTTTAAAATGTCCCGCAGATTTGAGGACGCTTATAGAAACTTTGGGACATGAAGGTAGGAGGAGGAAGTAGAGGTATTGTTTTTTAAGATTGGATACAGGTCTTTCAATATGTTTTTGATCCTGTGTGCACCAGGGAAGAATGTGGTGACAAGTTAAGTTGGTCAGGTGGTGGGTCTTGGTCCGAGGGGTATATTTTGCAGTAGGAGACAGGATTTTATTTAAAAGCAACTTCTCTGGGTACTCTCGTTCTCTGAGGGAGTGATGGAGAGTTTCGATATATTCTTTTAGAGAGGGGCATTGCTGCAGATCCGGTGGCCGCGGATAGAAAGGGAATAAGGGATTGAGCGTTTGGTGTGAGAAGGATGACAGCTGTTAAAATGGAGGTATTGGTCGTGGTTAGTGGGTTTTTTGTGGACGGAGGTGATGAATTTACTGTCCTTAATTTGGATATTAATATCCAGGAACGTAATTAAGGAGTCAGAAATGGAAGATGTGAAGGAAACTGAGAATGAAGAGTTCAGTGTGGAAATGAAAGAAGATAAAGAATCACGGCCGTGAGGCCAGAGGACGAATATGTCGTCAATGTAGCGGGCCCAGAAGAGAGGTTTATGTGTTTGATTTTTTAAGAAAGTGGTTTCGAGATGGCCCATGAACAGGTTGGCATAAGATGGTGCCATGCGAGTACCCATGGCGGCGCCTTTAGTTTGAAGAAAAATTTGATTATTAAAGGAGAAAGCATTTTTTGTTAAAACCATTTCGGCTAGGCGGATGATGAAATTTGTGGAGGGAAAGTGTGGTTTTGGGCGTTGGGATAAATAAAACTTTAATGAATTTATGCCTTCATCGTGAGGGATGGACGTATAAAGGGAGGTAACGTCTATAGTGGCCATGAGTAAAGTAGCATTAGGGGGGATAGAGACGGCGTGGAGAAGGTCGAGGAAGTGGTAAGAATCTTTGATGAAGGAGGGAAGAGATATGACTAGGGGTTTGAGGTAATGGTCAACAAGTGCTGATATGCGCTCAGTAGGGGAATTGATGCTGGAGACTATTGGGCGACCGGGATTGTTGATTTTGTGCACTTTCGGGAGCATGTAAAAATGCGGAGTTTTGAAATGAAGGGGTGATAGTATGGCGATGTCAGAGGGGGATAGGCCTTCACTTGGGCCGAATTCCTGGAGGAATGAGCTGATTTCTTTTTGAAAATCAGGATTTGGATCATGAGGAAGAGGGGTATAGGAGGAAGAATCATTTAATTGCCGTAGACCTTCAGCTATATAGCTTTGCTTGTCAAGAACGACAACTGTAGATCCCTTATCTGCCTTGGTGATGATGATCTCATCGTTATTAATTAATTTTTTTAAGGCAAGGGATTCGGGACGCGAGAGATTTCTGGGTGGATTCAAGGATTGGAGGAACGAATTTTCACGTCAACATTACCGGCGGATTCAGGAAGGGCTTCTATGATCTCTAGGGAGAAACAATCGTCAAAATTTTGAGAGTGGGACTGTGGAGACTCAAGCTAAGTGTTCTGTTCCCTTTTTCCTACCGCTGTTATCTTTTTCACATCTCCATTTCTATTTTTTCCTTCCCAATGAATCCTCAAAACCCCCTTCAAGTATGGCTAAGGTTAGCTCGTAGACACGCGCACAAAGTTGCCCAATATGGTGCCCACAGCGAGTTTCTCACTTCATGTCTATCCTTAGGGATCATACCTAATGGTCTGACTATCAAGATACCTCTTACCGGCATTCCACCCTGTCTTCATCCTCAGCTTCGCGTATTCATTTATCGTCAATCAATAGATTTCACCCGCATCATCCTTTCCCAATATCAGTCTCTCTTCAAGAAACATCTATGTGATCTTACCTCACTTACAAACATCATATCCCTTTCATTCCCAAAATCAATCACTCTCTTAAACCAAATATTTTCTTCTGCGCTCCGAAACCTTGTTCGCCGACGGACCATCCTTTTAAGAAAACTTTCCTCACTCTCCACTTCCTTCCTTCAAATTGGCATTCCTTTACCATTCACGAAGCTCACACCCCCACCCCCTCCTGAGCCTCCCCCCCTTTTTCTTTACAAACCCGACCTTGCTTCCCTTCTTAACCTCCCCCGCCCTCCAAGCGACCGCCCGGTTTTCCCACAGCGTCTCTCCCCGACGCGGAAAGACCTACCCCGCACCTAGGCCACCGCCGACCGAGAGGTAATAAACCTCTCGTCCGTTGCACTGGGCGAAAACGAGCGTGCAGTTCTGCAAAAAGGCTTATCTTTCTCACCCACCCCAAGAGTTAATCCTCTAAATATCCTTACTGATGCCCTGAAATTTTGCCGGAATCTGCGGTGGCGAGCATTCTGGGAAACTCAACCTAAGCCTTCAACCCCCAACTCCGTTCATCCCCTTGCAAAATTTGTTCCACCGTCCCAACGTGAACCCAAACCACTTCCCTCAAATCATCCAGTAGAAATCTTCATTAAACGTTTCCTCACAAAAATATCTGACAATTCATTCCTCCAATCCTTGAATCCACCCAGAAGAGAGTGAGGAAAGTTTTCTTAAAAGGATGGTCCGTCGGCGAACAAGGTTTCGGAGCGCAGAAGAAAATATTTGGTTTAAGAGAGTGATTGATTTTGGGAATGAAAGGGATATGATGTTTGTAAGTGAGGTAAGATCACATAGATGTTTCTTGAAGAGAGACTGATATTGGGAAAGGATGATGCGGGTGAAATCTATTGATTGACGATAAATGAATACGCGAAGCTGAGGATGAAGACAGGGTGGAATGCCGGTAAGAGGTATCTTGATAGTCAGACCATTAGGTATGATCCCTAAGGATAGACATGAAGTGAGAAACTCGCTGTGGGCACCATATTGGGCAACTTTGTGCGCGTGTCTACGAGCTAACCTTAGCCATACTTGAAGGGGGTTTTGAGGATTCATTGGGAAGGAAAAAATAGAAATGGAGATGTGAAAAAGATAACAGCGGTAGGAAAAAGGGAACAGAACACTTAGCTTGAGTCTCCACAGTCCCACTCTCAAAATTTTGACGATTGTTTCTCCCTAGAGATCATAGAAGCCCTTCCTGAATCCGCCGGTAATGTTGACGTGAAAATTCGTTCCTCCAATCCTTGAATCCACCCAGAAATCTCTCGCGTCCCGAATCCCTTGCCTTAAAAAAATTAATTAATAACGATGAGATCATCATCACCAAGGCAGATAAGGGATCTACAGTTGTCGTTCTTGACAAGCAAAGCTATATAGCTGAAGGTCTACGGCAATTAAATGATTCTTCCTCCTATACCCCTCTTCCTCATGATCCAAATCCTGATTTTCAAAAAGAAATCAGCTCATTCCTCCAGGAATTCGGCCCAAGTGAAGGCCTATCCCCCTCTGACATCGCCATACTATCACCCCTTCATTTCAAAACTCCGCATTTTTACATGCTCCCGAAAGTGCACAAAATCAACAATCCCGGTCGCCCAATAGTCTCCAGCATCAATTCCCCTACTGAGCGCATATCAGCACTTGTTGACCATTACCTCAAACCCCTAGTCATATCTCTTCCCTCCTTCATCAAAGATTCTTACCACTTCCTCGACCTTCTCCACGCCGTCTCTATCCCCCCTAATGCTACTTTACTCATGGCCACTATAGACGTTACCTCCCTTTATACGTCCATCCCTCACGATGAAGGCATAAATTCATTAAAGTTTTATTTATCCCAACGCCCAAAACCACACTTTCCCTCCACAAATTTCATCATCCGCCTAGCCGAAATGGTTTTAACAAAAAATGCTTTCTCCTTTAATAATCAAATTTTTCTTCAAACTAAAGGCGCCGCCATGGGTACTCGCATGGCACCATCTTATGCCAACCTGTTCATGGGCCATCTCGAAACCACTTTCTTAAAAAATCAAACACATAAACCTCTCTTCTGGGCCCGCTACATTGACGACATATTCGTCCTCTGGCCTCACGGCCGTGATTCTTTATCTTCTTTCATTTCCACACTGAACTCTTCATTCTCAGTTTCCTTCACATCTTCCATTTCTGACTCCTTAATTACGTTCCTGGATATTAATATCCAAATTAAGGACAGTAAATTCATCACCTCCGTCCACAAAAAACCCACTAACCACGACCAATACCTCCATTTTAACAGCTGTCATCCTTCTCACACCAAACGCTCAATCCCTTATTCCCTTTCTATCCGCGGCCACCGGATCTGCAGCAATGCCCCCTCTCTAAAAGAATATATCGAAACTCTCCATCACTCCCTCAGAGAACGAGAGTACCCAGAGAAGTTGCTTTTAAATAAAATCCTGTCTCCTACTGCAAAATATACCCCTCGGACCAAGACCCACCAACCTGACCAACTTAACCTTGTCACCACATTCTTCCCTGGTGCACACAGGATCAAAAACATATTGAAAGACCTGTATCCAATCTTAAAAAACAATACCTCTACTTCCCTCCTCCTACCTTCATGTCCCAAAGTTTCCTATAAGCGTCCCTCAAATCTGCGGGACATTTTAAAATCCACTAGACCCTCCCTGCAACCCACCGCCCCCCCTCCGCCACTTTCCTCAACATGCGGACGCCCGAGGTGCAAATGCTGCTCTCTCCTCCGCCCCTCCGCCACCCCCTCCCTCAAAAGATCTTCCTCTACGGCCAATTGTACCACCAGCAACATCATCTACCGCCTTTCCTGCAATTTCTGCCCTGCCTTCTATGTGGGAAAATGTACCACCCCCCTCAATATCCGTATGAACAATCACCGCCATGCCACCAAAACTCCACCTTTTCTTGATCCCATTCCCAAACATACCGCCTCCCACTCTCAAAATTTTGACGATTGTTTCTCCCTAGAGATCATAGAAGCCCTTCCTGAATCCGCCGGTAATGTTGACGTGAAAATTCGTGAATACGCCCATATTTGGGTGACAAGAGCATTCGAAAAGCCCGGGCTAAACCTAGCCCATTGAATTAAAAGCCCAATAGCCACCTCTCTCTCCCCACCACTATCCATTCGCACTTACCCCCCCTTTCCTTCCTCTCTGCCCTTTCCTTCCCAAGGGAACAGAGCGGACTCATCATTCCTCTACCGCTGACGATGGCGTCCTGACGCCGAAACGTACAAGTTTTCTTTTGTGAGTGTCCTTTTTGCGTGTTTCTGTGTTTGTTTAGTGTATCACTGTTTTATTTATGCATATATATATATATATATATATATATATATATATATATATATATATATATATATATATATAATATCTCACGCGATGAACATGTCAGCCTGTATTATGGGATGTTAAATTGGTTAAAAATTGAAGAAAGACGTATGCTGCTAATGGGTGTATTTCTTTTTAAATTATTAAATGTAAAGATTCCATTGTATTTATATGATAAATATGTATATAATAAGGACAAAAAAGCGAATGACTAGAAATAATACGAACTTAATAATACCATGCCATAGAACAACAACACACACAATAAATCATTTTATGTAACATCGTGTAAATTGTGGAATTCTCTTCCTCAGAATATAAAGACGTTGACGTCTGTGCATGCATTCAAGAGAGCTCTGAAACAGTATTTATGTTCAAACTATTAGTATATAAAATGTAACATTTACTTATTTCTTTGTGTTATTCTTTTGTAAATGATGTAATTTTTCCAGAGACAATACCAACCTCTAATATTATGTCTCCTGCATGTTATTATGTAGCTATTACTTTACGTTGTTTTTGTAAATCTTATCAGCAGCTTGAAATGTAAATAAATGTAAATAAATGCCGTGTACTTGTGCTCCACGGGATTGTATAGTCCCAGAGTAAATAAACTTTATCTTATCTTATCTTAAGTTGCCAATAGGTTCCCTCAAAAATTAATTTTCAGTAATATGTATCTGAGTTACGTTACAAGGGAAGCCAAAAAGTAGAGGCCCTGATCGGAAATACCGATTATTTACACCCATAGAGGCAACAGGTGTGAAGTATTCCGCAGTTCTTATTCGAATGTTTATTTCGCTCAATATGCATGGGGTCATTCAAATATTACGTAAGGTGATTTTGGCAACTTTTTGACTCCCCTCCTCCCCATGTAAGGCAACGTAAAATTTCACGAAACCCTCCCATCCCAATCTTACGTAAGTTGTCATATATTTTTGGAAACATTCACATAGATAATAATACATAGGCGATTCCATGTCCAAGTGTGCAACAATTGACCTTACTACCGCCGGTTTTTTATTTTTTTAAAACAAAATCATAGGCCCTTTTGAGAAATGTAGAAATATGAATTTTTAGTCAGATATCGATTTTCGATATTTCGCCATTCACAGTAGGCGCGACTCGCGAAACACTAGATCTTCACAAATTCGATGTCTCCAAACTAATGAACATAAAAAAATTGATCAAACCTTTTTCTATAGTTTAGCATAAATTCTGGTGTACTACCCTCTGCGGTTATCTTACAAACTAAGATTTTTCGTCCGATGATAATTTAATAAGTTGATAAAAATACGATCTCGGAGGTAACTTAAATCTTATGCAAGATTGTCTCGCCCCCCCCCCCCCCATATGTTAGAAAACGTAAGAAAAGCTAAACCCCCCTCCCCAACCCCAAACCTCTCCAAAACGTCTCACGTAAAGCCCTGGTTACACGATTACATTAACCCGTACGAGGAAATGTGTAAATGTATGAAACCGAGAATGAACGCAAAAATTCACCATGTAACCACACCAACTTGTGCGAATGCATGAATGCATGTTCAGAAAATGGAACATGTTCTAATTTTGTTCGTGCATTCGCACAAATTGCGCTCGTGTTTCAGAGACACGGATAATAGACACGGTAGATAACGGAAATAATGTTTTCTGCCTGTACGGATTCATTATCGTTATTTTCTACTGTTTGTATACTTATAAATTTCGGTTTGTTTGCGTTTGATTATGCTATTAGTATTTATTTTGATCTCTGCTTCATTAGGACCTCGCTCTACTATTTGAACTTAGCACTTCAACTACCTGTCGTAACGTTTATTGACCTCTCGTTATCGTTGGACCTCTCCTGGACAATGGCCCTAGAATGGACCCTTGAGGTACTCCGCAAGGCAATGTGGATGGATCAGAACAAACACCTTTCAAACCCTTCACCGCCTGTTGGCGATCAGAGAGGTATGATTTAAACCATGCTAGGACGGCATTAGAGCACTTCAGCTTGCGTAATCGTGCCAAGAGAATGTCGTGATTTTCACAGTTAAAAGCTTTACTAAAGTCAAATAGAACGAGTAAGACTATTTTTCTATTATCCATACCATGACGAATATCATCAGTAATTTTGATTAGTGCGGACTGCGTGCTATGATATTTGCGAAAACCTGATTGATAATCGTCTAACAAGCTATTGCGAGAAAGGTGCTCTATGGTGTGATTAAAAACATATCTCTCGAGATGTTTGGATAGGGCGCATAATATGGATATTGGGCGATAATGAGACATATCTGTTGGGTTAGAATTTTTCTGTATAGGTCTAATAAGAGCAAATTTCCATATTGCGGGAAAAGCAGAATAATTCAGGGAACAATTGTAAATATTTAATATCATAGGTAATGCAAGCGGAAGAATCATTTTAATAAATTTTACACTAATACCATCAATACTGGATGCGTTACACTTTATCATTGATATATATTCAAGTAGCAAATCGGGGGTAAAATGAGGAAAAAATAACAATCTTAAGTAAAAGCAGAGAGATAGTTCGACAACGAGGTGAGAGTATGCTATGGGTGCATGCTTGGGGATGTCATATCTAGGAAGCAGAGAAAATGGAACGAATTTATCAGTATTGAGAGTGTGAATGATGCGTGGGTGAGTTTGAAAGGAATGATGGTAGAATGTGAAGAAGGTGTATGCGGAAAAGGAGTGGTAGCGAAAATGAAAGGAGATGCGTGGTGGAATTTAAAAGTTAACATTGCAGTGAGTGAAATGAAAGAGATTTGAGCGCAGCCAAACCTGAGGAAGAGCGAAAGAAAGCATGTGATGGATACAGAGAGAAAAAGAATGATTGCAAAATCTTTGTGAAAGATGTAACGTTTTGCAGGCTGGCACCAAGTTTAGGCGTCCATTTTCTTGTTCCTCTATTGCTTTTTTTAGTTCCCGTGCGGGCCGCAGAGTGGTGGTGGTATTCGCCAGGGTATAAATTCCGTCGGCGCAATAAGGATAAGGCATTATTCTTGGTTTCGATTACCGTGAGAGACGCTGCTCGTGGGAAGCCGTGTAGGCCACGGTGCGGTGGTATAAGCAGCAAGTTGGAGTTCATTCGAGGGTCATTCTATTGGTTAGGTTTGTTTAATTAGGAAATTCCTTTCTTCTTCATTTCCCCGTCCTATCTCCCTAATACCTTTCGCTTCCTTGTTGTGATTCCCAATGATGACACGTGACTCGCAGCACTTAACGTGAGTGTAAGTCACTGAGGGAATTACAGAAAAGACATACCTTCCTCACCTCCTTTACCTCACCCATCCGGATGTTCCCACACCCATACCTGTACTGGCGCCCATACTCTTCGCGTCGACCCGACTCTTTCCATTTGTTAGAACCTCCGTACTGAACCCCGCCCGGAGCTAGCCGGGAGAGACTGGCGTCGCTACAAAGAGAGGACAAGGAGAGAATGCGTGTGGATAAAGGCTATCAAGATGCAGAGCGAGTTTGAAGGAATTAAAAAGGTATTTCGGAAATAGGTAAAAAGAGCAAAGCCAGGCAGGGCAGGGGAATGAATGCAATAAAGAACAAAAAGGGTGAGATCGTATGGGATGTAGCGACGTCAGGGACTATTAGAGGGATTATTCTGGAGAATTACCTAATTATGGCGATGAGGATAAACCTTGCGAATTAGCATGCGAGAATGTCAGTATATAAAAGGAAATAAGTGAAAATGTGGTGGTAACTGCAGTAAGAATATTGGAAAATTGGAAGGCTGGAGGCGTAGATGGGATATCCCGTGATATGCTGAAGTGTGGGTGTACATTACTCTTAAGTCGCTTGCGTGCGAATTGTCTAACTTGTGTTTAAAAGCTTCAGTAGTTCCACTGGATTGGAGGAATGCGATAATAGTTCCATTGTACAAAGTTAATGGTGGAGAGATAGAACGTAAAATTTAAGAGCAGGTAGATCATTTAGTATTCCGGAAAAAGAGATCATTAAAATGTAAATTGAAAGAGTGCGGGAGAATACTTACATAGAATCTGAGGTATATAGTGTGGGTTTATGTCTGGAAAGGGATGTAGCGATCAGCTTTTCGCGCTTCAGCATATGCTAGAGAAATGTATCGACGTCCTAAAGAAAATATATGGTGCATTAGGGAATTTAGATAAGGTATTTGACAGAGTAAAAAGAAATAAGTTGTGAAATGTTTTGAAGGACTATGGAGTGAATAAGCAATTATTGTATGTTATGAAGACGATGTATGATTATGGTGAGGCAAAGTGTTAAAGGAAAGGAATTCGGCAAGGGTGTCCGCTTTCGCCATTTTGATTGAACTCATTCATTGAAGAAAGTATAGAGAAAATGAAGGAAAAAACAAGAGGGATAAAAATAAACGGCGTGACCACACACAGTATTAGATTTCCTGATGATATTGTGGTAATAGGGGACTCTGCTAAAGAAATAAATAAAATGTTAAATGTTCTATCCACATCACTTAAGAAACTGAAATTAAAATAAATACCAAGAAAACAAAATTGATGGTAGTGAATAAAAGCAACATTGTAAGAGGGCCTAAAATTATAATAGGGAAGGAGGAAATAGAACAAGTGAAACAATTTTGCTATTTAGGTAGTATGCTCACCGAGGATAACAGATGTTGTGTAGAGATAAATAAAAGGGTGACAAAAGCAAAATAAGCCTTTTATATTGAGAGGAACCTTCTAACAGACAAGCATATGAATATCGAAACTCGAAAAACGTTTGCAAAAACATTCATTTGGAGCACGCTGCTTTACGGAAGCGAGAGTTGGACCCTCCGGAAAAGGGAAAAAGAGCAATTAGAAGCAGCGGAGATGTGGATTTGGAGAAGGATGCCTAAGATAAGCTGGACGGCGAGAATAAGTGATGAAGAGGTTTTAAAGGAAATAAATGAAAAGAGAACCTTACTCAACATCATGGAAAAAATAAATATAAAATTTTAGGACATTTCATGAGACATACTAGATCTTTTGTCAATGTGATGGAGGTGAAGGTGCTCGGGAAGAAAGGAAGAAGAAGACTAAGGATGCAGTATCTGAACAGGGCAAAAGAACTGATGGGGACTGAGAACTATTGGCAGTTCAAGAGACCTGCAGAAAACATGACCATTTGGTTGCAGCGACAAAGCGAAGCCTTTAGTTAAAGAAGGAGTGTTACAGTTGATGGGGTATTGAGTGACTTGTTTGAAATGAAACGGCATAAAGCAAGAATGCATAATACCACCGTGGCTGTTCAATGCTATTATGGATTAAGGTGTGAGGTGTGTGTAGGGATAACGTCGGGGTAATGGTTGGAAATGTAAATGCACGAGTTCAATTTTACTCAGATGATGCTTTGTTGCTCTCTGATGAGAGCCCACACGTGTTACAGGAACTCATGGATAATTCATGTGAAGCATCAAGGGCAATCGATGAGAGGGTAAATGCGTTGAAGACCAAATTATTTGTTTTTGACAAGAAGAGTGGAAAAATGATGGTAGGAAAAGGGTAAATGATGACAAAATAGAACAAATGGACGATTATGTGTCCCTTGGCTGAATGTTTGCGAAATATGAAAGGACAGACGAAGAAATTAAAAAGCGTGCGAATGCCGGAATGAAAGTCGTAGGCAGTACGTGGAGCATATCTAAAAATGAGTGTTTGTCTAGAAATTAGAAAGCAGTACAAAAGCGTTCTCCTCCCGATACTATTATATGACAGCGATAGATAGATTGTTGTTGGGGGGGCCTTCGTCAGGAGCCCGGGCACTTAGACCTTTCTAGGTCCATTGTGCCAACTTGTCATTGTGCCAACTAGGGCCATTGTGCCTGTCTACCACTTGCAGACAACGGACAAGAGCACCTCGGTAGAGGTATGGAGGATTGACCTCCCCCTGCCTCACTCCAGTACCAGGTAGAGATGTCCTCCCTCCAACCGGCCCGGTCTGGGTCTCTCTCCGGCCTCCCGGTATGGGTATGGAGGGAGTATCATCTCTCCATCCATGCCTGGTCGAGGTATGGAGGAAGGTCACCCATCCAACCACCGTCCGGGCCCAACGTTGCTTAACTTCGGTGTTCTGATGGGAACCGGTGTTTCAACGTGGCTAGGCCCTTGCCATATGACAGCGATACCTGGGTATGTAAGGGTAAGCATGAGAGGGGTCTAAATGCAGTGGGAATGAGGTACCTGAAAAGAGTTTGCGGCAAAGTAGGACGGATAGGGTTAAGAATTTGTGGATCATGACAGAATTTGAGTCAGATGCTCCAGTAATGGACATATATGAAAGGAGTGCGCTTCGTTAGTTTGATCATGTCGAGAGAATGGTCGAGAAGAGTCGAGTAACGAAACAGATACATAATATTGGAACGGATGGTTTGAGAGGAAGGGGTGCACCAAGAAAGTCATGGGTGAATTTGGTGAAAGAGACTGTAAATAGGAGAAATATTATCAGTCTTAGGAACAGGAGAGCGTGTGTTACACGCCTAGAATGCTCTAGCACTAGTCTCTATTATGTCATCAAGTGGAAAAGAATTCGTGGAGCAGCTTTCGGGCGTTCCTCGGCGTGATGTCCATGTTCGACAACAGTTTCTCCAGCCATCCTGGCAGGCAATTCACTGAAGTCTTTCAAAAATTGCCTTTGGAATTGGTCACCCTGTAAAACGTTGGCGGTCTGGACTGCCAAATTTCTGCGCACAGGCCCGAAAGGCCGGATGCTCGCAATTCGATTCCCGGTTCAGGAAACTATTTCCTCCATCAATTTCCAACTAACCGAGGTCTGCATGTAGAGTCTTTCTCACTTGGGAAGAGTTGATCAGAAGACAAAGAAATTGGCGAATGTTAAAATTGCTGGCTGAATAATGAACTTTTTCGCGAAAATCAGGAATATTCTGTTAGGTGCAACTTTGGTTAGCCTGCGTGAACAGACTATCTAAAGGCACGATAAGGCCATTTGGAGCCCACATTTGATCTAAGTCCTAGGATCATTTAACATGGCAATTAAAGATGGATTCTATCCCTCTAACTAATGTCTGCAGGAAAATGGGTTCACAGGACAGTCGGGTTAAAGACATTTTTTTCAGCCTCTCCGCACAATTTCTCGAAATATTGTGCTACATTAAAGTAAACAAACGCATTTCTTCACGCTTACCTTCTCATGACAATAGGACCTGAAATAATTTTGTATTATTGGTTCTTTTTGGGTCATTCTATGCCAAAGCACCGACAAAAATGCAAAAATTGCCCTTATTATCTCAGATTTGCACGAAATATTGTGTGTGTATTTCTTATGAGGTCATTACTTTGTATATACAATTTTTATGAAAAATGTTACGTTTTTGTGGAGATACGTGGGTAAGAAAAATTCGGCATTTGTAAAAACAAGTCCCAGAACTTTCCCATTTTTTTCAGATCTAAGAAAGCTAGAAAGATCCAGTAAGAATCATGTTGTACAATAAACATTATTGCATCATATTTTATAGTCAAATTTAAAATATTTTAATTTTTGAAAAAAAAAAAATTGAAATTTTAAAATTAAATTTTCACAATGTCACCTTCGATCTTCCCTTCGATCCCTCACCACCTTCCCAGATACCCTCGATCCATCTCAAATTTTATAATCATGTAGTAATTTCTATTGGTACAAAAGCTGCAAAGTTTCGTCATTGCAATATTCCATATAAGGGAGAAAATGTTTTTGTTTATGGCATGCACTTCACTGTGTCCACTCCCATCTGGTTGAGTAGCAGTATGCCTTTCGTTACTTGCCAATGTAGTGAGAAACGCACTATAATATACTTTTAAGGTAAGGTAGAATGTGTTACTTCATAAAAGAATCACTTTACATCATGCGAATTGCTTAAAACAGTTACTTCACATTCGGATTTATATAATGGCGGTGCAACTGCCTAAATCTGGCGGCTGATGTGGGTGAACCCGCACGGGAGATCGCACGTTGACACGGAGCTTATTGTGAGTCAACTATTTCACTTCGATTATTTAAATGATTATTACCAGGTCGGTTTAGTAGTCGATTTAATTACAAGTGTATACATTAAGGACTTCCTGTGCTCTCGTGCCTGAACTTTCAGTGAAAAACAGAAGCACTGTTTTTTTGAGCAACTTTGACACACCAATTGAGCACTGAGTACAAAGTTTTTGACCTTCAATCACTCCTCCTAAAACTCCCCGACAACGGTCGTAAAAGGCCGAAGTGACAGGACGAGGTTTCTAGACCTAATGTTTTTATGCAAATGCAGCGGATTGCAACATTGATCACACAGTGACAACAGCAACTTAGATCTGAAAAAAATGGGAAAGGTCAGGGACTTGTTTTTACAAATGCTGAATTTTTCATACCCACGTATATCCACAAAAACTCAACATTTTTCATAAAAATTGTACATACAAAGTAAAGGCCTCATAACGAAAACACACAAAAAATCTCGTGCAAATCTGATCAGATAGTAAGGGCAACTCGTCCGTGATCTCATATGGAATGACCCTATTGTTTTACCGTTGGAAATTACAGTCATGCCCTGGGGATTGTACGAGTTAAAACGAGTTGGAATCAGCTAGCATGTTTACCTGTTTTCAACTCGGTTTAACTCGAATTATCTCAACTCATTTGAGGTCGGTTATGGCCGCTTTTTGCTTGCTTTAACTCGTACATTGACCTCGAATTACCTTGAGTGACGTCGTATCAACTAGTAGCTGGGCACCTCGATTCTTCTTGAATCACCTTGTTTTACCTAGAGATGCATAGGTTGTTTCATCTCGTATTAAATGGTTTCAGTTAGTAACACGCTACCTCGTTTCACATTGTATTAACTCGTTTCATATGGGCAAGAATCAATTAATCTTACCTAGCATTAGCCCGTTTTATCTAGAACAGGCTACTTCGATTCATATCGTATTACCTCGTTTGACTTGTACGAGAAGTAACTGGTTTCAACTATAGTACCTACTACCCCGTTTCAACTGGTTTCAGCTAGCATCACCTTACCTCGTTTCACATCGTATTAACTCGTTTCAGATGGGCAAGAATGAACTCGTATTACCTAGCATTAGACCGTTTTATGTGGTACAAGCTACCTCGATTCATATCGTTTTACCTCTCCACTGACTTTGCTGCTCTCTCAAAATAAAATGAAAGATAATTTCTCATTAATCATTTTGAAATTGATACTGCGCAATGGCATGATACAGTACGTCGCGTTGTACTACCTCGTATCTATCTATCGTTATAATACCTACTACGGTTTAACGACTTATTACGATTCCTATGACTTTACGCACCTATTCTCGCACCCATATTTGATGTAAAGGCGTTGAGAAAGACGTATATATGTAGTCACTTCCGTGAATAAATGTTACTTCGATTACAATAATTATTACATGATAATTCCGTGATAGTTTGAGGAAAACCCATAAAATCTTGATAAAAGTTATTTGCCATTAATTAATGCCAGATAACTGTTATCCTATGTTGCCACATAGTATGAATATAAATGCAATATTACTGTGAATAAACAAGATTTTTCCAATTCCCGAACGTTAGCTTCGGTGTCGTAGCTAGGGGCTGGACAGGCGGGCGGCTGCCAGGGGCGCAACCCTTAGGGGGCGCACTTTGCAGACCCACAACCTGCGGGCCATAAATCGAGGTAATATTACCTCGATTTATGTGGTATCAACCAGTAACTGTCGTTTCTGGGCAGCTTGATTCTTCTTGAATCACCTTGTCTTACCTATAGAGAGGAATAGGTTGTTTAATCTCGCATAGCATAGTTTCAGCTAGTAACACGCTAACTCGTTTCACATTGTCCCACATAGCAGAGAATGTCTCTGAGACGTCTCTCACAAGTCTCAGATATCGCATTCGTCTCCAAGACGTCTCTGAGACGTCTCCGAGGGATCACTATGAGACGATAAAATTTGTATTTACCTTCAGATTCCTGTATATACCCTTATTCTTCAATCCTGTACATATGTAAATACTTTCTAAATGAAAAAGAGAACGATTTATTAGAAACGAAAAATTGACTTTGAGTGATGTCTCAGAGACGTCTCTGAGAGGTCTCATGCAAAATATCACGATAAAATTTGTATTTACCCTCAGATTCCTGTAACCACCCTTATTCATCAATCCTGTACATTTGTAAATACTTTTTACATGAAAAAGAGGACGATTTATTAAAAACGAAAAATTGACTTGAAATTGAGTGATGTCTCAGAGACGTATCTGAGAGGTCTCATGCAAAATATCACGCAAAATATAATTTAAAAAATAAAAAATATGTCCTGATTACCCAGATTAATCTTCACATCTAATTTTAACAATTGACTAGTCAAAATATATTAGGGTTGCACTTCAGAATATCCGGATACACATGGTCTGTACATATAAGCCACTATTTAATATCCATAGCGCGGAGGTTTACCACGTAGCTGTCGTGTGACGGGGCCTTCAGTGCTCCAACCTTAGTTTGCTCTTCTCTTTAAGGCAATTTTAATTTTTTTTAACTCAAATTCCATCTATCACCTTCATTCCATCACTCATTATCATCAATTACTCATTGATTTCATCGATAGAGAGATTTAAATCCTGTCCAGAACACTGCCAAAAACGGTGTTTCGTGTCCGAGTTGAGCTTCGTCCGCTGGTCAGCGAGTCCAACCATCCTAATAAGGGAGTTTCTTGCGAGGCGAGTGAATTTCTTAATATTATTATTATGATTTAACCTTAACTGTATGTGCCTTTTGTAGAGCCTTAAGAATGCAAACCATATTTCCAGAAGGGTCATATGGCGATTTCCATGCCATTATTTTTTACGGCATCCCATTGCGGCATGGTCGGCATAGCAGGTACCAAGATGGCTATCATATGAGATCGTCGTGAGGACACCAGCCTCAAGTTAGGTACGTATTTAATTGTGGAAAATAATATAGTTCAATATAATGCAGAGGGGCAAAGCCCATTTTCAAGTACGTAAATTACGCACCTGTTTGTACCTACTTTAAAATTTTCAACTAGTAGTGAAAATTACAAGTTAAAAACGAAAAAAAAAAACAGAGCAAATAACCTATCCAATTGATAAGTGGGCAGTTTGGCATGTGCCAGCTGTCATTGTCCCAGCTTTCTGACGAGATCCTAACATACCCATATGTTATATTATATTTCCGGATATTTCTGAGTAAAGTTTTAATATTTCTTCTTATGAGTGTATTTCTTCGGAGTTTCTATTTGTACCTCTCAATAGCCTGAAAAAAGCTCAGCAAACGTTTTAGTTGGTAATATTACAATTTTCGTTATCTTTCCAGGGCAGTCATGGATAAAGACGCAAGGGAGGCTGCTAAAGAAGACTTATGTCAATTATATGTTAATCTCCATGATAGTGTTATTACGAAAACAAATTTATTGAAAGTCATTCATCATCTTGTGTGAATGATCTCAGAGACATCACATGTGATGTCTCTGAGATCCATTTGAGTCCTCTCAGAGACCTTTCAGTGATGTCTCTGAGATCTCTCATAGACATCTCATGTGATGTCTCTGAGACTACAACAAAAGCAGACATAGAGCTGTCTCAGAGTAGCCTCTGAGAGGTCACGGAATGTCTCTGAGAGATTCAATGAGACATTTGAGACATCTCAGAGATGTGTTTCTGCTATGTGGGGTATTAACTCGTTTCATATGGGCAAGAATCAACTCGTATTACCTACAATTAACCCGTTTTTATCTAGAACAGGCTACCTCGATTCATATCGTATTACCTCGTTTGACCTGTACGAGAAGCAACTGGTTTCAACTATGGTACCTACTACCCCGTTTCAACTGGTTTCAGCTAGCATCACCTTACCTCATTTCACATCGTATTAACTCGTTTCATATTGGCAAGAATCAACTCTTATTTCCTAGAATTAACCTGTTTTATCTAGAACAGGCTACCTCGATTCATATCGTATTACCTCGTTTGACCTGTAATACAGCACCCAAAAAGAATCGTGCATGGCCAAGGGGGTTACAGTGGATGGTTACAACGTGTTGTCGCCCAAAGGGATGAGCTTGTGTAAAGTTATGAGGAAGTTAGGAGTGTTGCAAATTTAAACCCCACTTCCACCCTAATTTACAGGACATCAAAATAATAAAGCAGCGTCACTGTGGCAGCAAAAATACACCTACTTTCTGTAAAAAAGTAAAATATAAAGGAAACTTATTACAACGCAGTAAAATAAAATGTTTTGTTGCCCCCACTGCACAATTATTTAATTTTATTAGCAAAAAGTTTTTGGCGAGTAAAAACAGATTGCTCATATTCAAGCACTTGGCATTCTGTTAAATTTATGCATATTAATTTGTTATTTTTAAGCAAAAAATCTAACTTATTGATAGTTACCTGAAAACCATTTGTTTACATTGCTAAAAGAGCAAAATTTGTTGTAAAAAGCATTAATCTCTGCTAACCTCAAAAATAATAACCCTAATGAAATGTCAGCAGGATTGTTGCATTCGTTAAAATGACAGTATAATGGATAGCTTATAGAAAAAAGTTAATAAATACCAGTATAATCTATATTGATTTTTATTCATCATAGATTTGGTGGAAGCTTGCTTCACTGGATGGAAAGTTACCTGTCCAATAGAGACCTCATAGTGAAAATCAATGCATCAACAAGCCATTGCTTTTATCCAACGTCTGGTGCTCCTCAGGGATCTCACCTGGGACCACTGTTATTTAACTTATTTATAAATGATATAACAATAGCCTTAAAACACATACCTTTTCTTTTATATGCAAATGACTTAAAGGTTTTTTAAACTATTCATACAATTGATGACCACCAATCCCTGCAGAACTGTCTTAACAGACTAGAGGCCTGGTGCAAATCTAATTATTTAACTTTAAATCTAAAAAAGTGCTACTCTGTGTCATTTACTCGAAAGAAAAATAATGAGTCCTTACAGTATAGCCTATCTGATCATTCCCTGGCTCAATTAACAAACATTAAAGATTTAGGAATTGTATTTGACTCTCATTTAACTTTTAATCAACACTATAATTATATTAAATCCAAATCATTTAAAATGCTTGGATTTATTTTCCGTCACTGCAAAAACTTTAACCGTATTGAACCATTTAAGCTGCTATTTAATTCATTGGTTAGGTCACTGTGTGAATACTGCTCCACAGTGTGGTCTCCATATTATAAACTTCACATCAATTTAATTGTAAGTGTACAAAGGAAATTTGTTCGCAAAATTGCTTTTAAATTCAATTTTTACAGAACTCCTTATAGCTATCATGAAACCCTTCCCTTACTAAATTTTCCCTTTTTTCGTAATCGTCGGAAAGTTAATAATATAATATTCCTGTACTAATTAATGAATAATATGATTGATTCTTCAGATCTATTAAGTTCCATAACCATCAGAGTCCCACAACATAACACAAGGTTCGACCCACTTTTTTATATCAGATACCATGCAAATAATTATGCCTACTACTCACCCATTTCTCAGATTTTGAGAGATGCCAATAGCTGTGACAACATTGACCTTTTTAACATCTCATTATCCTCTCTCAAAAATGTACTAAGAAAACTACCAGAAGATTGTGAGACATTACATTTCTAGTAAAGTCACCTGTTTTTGTCTGTTAAATGTCACCTGTTAATTGATTTCATTATGTAAATTGTATTATCCATCATACTCTGCCTGTTGATTTTTACCTCAATTCTTTGTTTAATTTTATGTATTTAGTTTTTTTTGTATTTCAATTTAACTATTCTTATATGTATTTACACATGCAAAAGGGCTCTGCCCGTGAATAAATAAATAATCAGCTTGCGAGCCAGTCTCTAAAAATCAGGTGTCACTACATATTTCACAGATAGTAGTTACTCCTGACTATACAAAAAATACTCATCCATGATTCAATGAAACCAACAGATCCCGCTGAGAAATTAAGGGAACGTAAACACTGCTGTCGTGCACAAAATACAACTTAAAGGAAGGCAAACACCTCAACATTTTTTTACTTTGACCATCCTTCCCAGCCTGAAATTTAAGTACATACTCACAGATAGTAACTATCTACTGCACTAACATAATCGTTGGAAATAAACATAAGTATGGTGACTGTGTCTAACAAATCAAGATTCTACCATGTATGTACAACACCATTAAACTGCAATTTCCACCGACCATTAAAGTTACGCAAGGGTATTTCCATGTCACCACACCATGACACCCACTTCACCATGACACCCACTTCACCATGACACCCACTTCACCATGACACCCTCAAACTTCAAGCAAGTTCTCAATTTCTTGCATTCAGGAGGCTTGTCTCCTAAGGTGTACTATTTTACTCAAAAACTTTTATCTCACTCATTTGTGGATCAGTTCTCCAGATATTCACTTAATACGAGATCCACATCGGACGAGGTGAATCAAGTTAAAACGAGAAGCGGTGGATATGAGGTAAAACCACTTGATACGAGATACAGATCGGACGACGTGAATCAAGTAAAAACGAGAAGCGTGGAATACTAGGTAAAACCAGTTGATACGAGATCCTGATCAGACGAGGTGAATCAAGTAAAAACGAGAAGCGTGGGATACGAGGTAAAACCAGTTGATACGAGATCCACATCGGACGAGGTGAATCAAGTAAAAACGAGAAGCGTGGGATACGAGGTAAGACCAGTTGATACAAGATCCACATCGGACGAGGTGAACCGAGTTGAGACAAGTTACCTCATCTACAAGCTGAAACCACTTGAAACGAATTCCACATCGAAGGAGTTGAAACTAGGTATTTCGATTTTTCACCGAGACTGCTTGTCATGCGTGTTGAATATGTTTGCGGGGCTTGAGAGTTAAAACCATGTAAAACGAGGTGACAGCTCATACCTACGAGGTGATCAGAGTTAAAATTTAACTGGATTTACCTCGTTTTAACTCAGCTTTTTCCTCAGGGTGGACTGCCTCACTCAGTCGCTTGGTGAGGCGATCGTGTTCGGCAGCTCTGCGAGCAGTGAAGAGCAAGTCCCATAGAACCTGGCCAACTTTCATTTTCACCGTGTGCATGTTCTTTGAAAAGCGCCTTAAGTCTAAAAAAGCCTAACTCACCTTTAAAAGTAAATGCATTTTTATGTCGTCTACCAAATAAAAGCTAATTAGTTTGGTTATCCCTCACGTAACCATGGCTGAGTGTGGTGTATGTCATAAAATATACAAAGTCGTCAGCTGAAAATCGTGTGCTCTTGAGTGTAAGAAGCAGTGCCATGCCAATTGTGTTAACATCTCTAGGGATGACTAGAGTTTTTAATGGCGGAGAAGCAAGTCTGGCGCTGCCCCCATTGCTCTGCTGAAAGAAGACTAATTATGTCAGCGGTAACTTACACGGATTTAAGTGATTTATCTTAAGTCATAGCAATGCTTGAAGAGGCCAAAGAGGACTGATCGAGGATTGAGGCAGACTTACATAGTCATTTGATTTTGTACATACGGAGATTGACGACAATATAAATATTAGAAGATCAGTGCTCCAGGATGGAAAAATACATGGAAATCATTGAGAAACTTAGGCAAAAAAATACGATTTTAAAAATGCGGGTGGTTGCTCTGGAAAGAAGAGTAGAAGACAGTGAACATAGTGCCCGGTCTAATATGTTAGAAATGCATGGTATACTGCAAGAGCGTGACAAGAAAGTATCGTAATGTTCGGAGTGGCACCTGACTATACTATTACAAATGAAATTATAGACTCGTACCATCGCATGGGCATGATGAGTGGCTCCTCCAGGAATTGCGGTCAAATTTGTGCGTAAATTTGACAAAGAAGAGGAGAAGAAGAATCGAGAGGAACCTTTCAACCCGTCTTATGAACCTGGAGGTTGACATCCCAGTCTACATGAATGACAGCCTATCCCTGAAGAGAAGAGGACTGTTTGCTGCCGCTCCTGAGTACAAGAGAAGAGGTTACAAATACTTACGGATCAGGAATGGAAAAATCTTAGTTCAGAAAAAAGACGATGAGGTTTTGCATGTTACTTCAAATGATGATTTACAGTAACAATGAATTAAAATTCAATATCTTTATCTTCTCGCGAGAAATTTTATTTATAGTGCCTTCTTTTAATTTATTTGGACAATTTATACTCCATGCATCGGTTGCATATCAATTAAAAGCTCTTCAAAAATTGTATTATATTTCTCTATACTTCTTCATCTAATATTAGAATGAATGATTTAGCTATGTCTTCATTCAATGGTCTATTATTTTTACTTACTCTATGCTATAGTGTCTTCAAAAGAACATCAAGGCTCCAATTTAAATTAGTGTTTTCAGATCCTCGTTTCACTACTGCACAAATACTTATTCTCCAATCATGACCTCGACAGAGTTGATTTACTTGGTTGATGTGAGACATCAACCAGGAAACATTGGATGATTAAGCTCTGCTGTCCAAAGCAAATAACCTACAAATATTAAAGGACAAAGCATGGGTATAGAACAGAAAAAACAGGGTATACAAATAAGTCTCAAAACAATAGCTGATAAATAATTTTTGAAAAGCAAATTTACTACAAAATGCAGCAAATATATCAGTTAATCACGAAAAATGATGACTTCTATTTTCCAGACTTGGCCACAATCATTGAAAAACATCTTATAGTTGGTCCTTCACAAAATGTAAACTGTCTTCGTGAATATCAATTTTTCATCAAATCCTTTATCTTTACTGAATTCTATCAATTGGTGAATTCAGTCGATATCCATGCGATGCATTTACTGCCCCACCAACTTTTGGACCTCCCTGGGTAAGTACTGCCACAAGTGATTCCACTTGCAAGGTAACAGAACTGATTCATGAAGTTGCCAATTTCCAAAATTGTTAATGCTTCATTTGCCATGTTGCTTGAATGTCCCTCAGACTTACTTTGCAAACCTTCGAGAATGTATGAGGCAATTCATACACATTTCCGAAGCTCATCCAGTTGAAGTACACTCATCCTGTTACCTTAATCGCACCACCCCATTTAAATTATTTAGTGACTTCCGAGTGCAAACGTAGAAGGATGGCTTTTACAGAGGCAATGTACATAAATACAATGATGACAGAGTAACAAAGATGAAATGATACCATACATTACCTACCAATGCATATGCAAACTTGAAGATTATCATGCATGTTTAAAAAACACTGGACAAAGATACCCTCAGCATAATGAGACTTTCAAAATGGAATGGCCAGTCACTAGGAGACAGGACATCCAAATGGAGGAGGACCATCTGTCTTCCTGGCAAAACAGTTCTTGCCATTGGAACATCAAATCTGGAAGTACAAAATGAAAATTTAAGTTCCACGATCTGTGAACTTAACTTTTCATCCAATCTCTTCCCATTCATCTGTCGCCTCGAAGTAATAAGTCACCACAAATGGCCCATGACAGAGAGAAGATATGTGGGCAAAGCTTTTAAAATTTGTGATATACCCACATTTTGGATGTAGGTATTTTATTTTCATCAAATGTACAGCCTGAAAATGGATTTCACTAAATTCACTTCAGATAGAAGTTTTTTGTTTAAAAATTTCTCATTACATATGGAAATAATTCATGTTATTAACATTGGTTTTTCTAATGACATTTCAGCATTAGGAAGTATAACATTGTTTAATCAGTTAAAACAGAAACCAAGATTGCTACAATAGTTGTAACAAAATATAATTGACCAATAGTTGCAGAAACGAACCTTCATACTGATTGGAACACAGTCACAAATTATTAGTACAATGCTTACATACGACAATGGAATTATTCCCCTTGGTATAACCCGAATTATTTAGAATATTTCCCATAGGTGAAATGCTTCCAAGGCCCTTAAGGCGATGCCAACAGAAAAATTGAAGTTTTTATTTTCATCCTGCATCAATAACTTACCAGTTGTCTAAATAAAGTAATAAAGCTCTAAATAATTAAAAGCTCTTTGGTTCAATTCAGTTGAAAGGTATAAAATATATTTGTGCATTGCCTAATGATGATCCCATTCATTCTACTTATATTAAAGGTTAAATACTTATTCCCATTTAATTGGGCATGTATGCAAATAAGATGCTTAGAAAATGCATCATCCCTTTTGAAAATATGACGGCAAAATGTTGCCTTGGCACAACGTAGAAGCTAATTATCTGTAAGGCCCTATTTATCTCATCGTATGCATGATTAACCCCATTGCTTTCACAAAAGTTCCCTGCTACTAGCTCTCCAAAATATTCCATATCCTTTCGGGTATATTCTGAAGAGAAGAGTATACAACGCACTACAAGATTTTAACAAGGTATATTAACAATTTGTTTGCATTCTATTAAAAGACAAAACATTAACAAAAGCATTTACTATTAAGATTCACCTGTCAATGGCATAATTTATTTAAAGAGTTCAAATGAAATCAGGAAAGACTTTATGAGTACCATTAATTTATTTAATTTTTGCACATAAATCCTCGAATTTGATTTAGTCAACAAAAGAGCAACCAAATATTTTGTGTACACAAAAATTATTGAGAATTTTACTCAGTTTTTGGCTTAGGTAAAACTCATGCCAATATAAACTTCACTTAAGACATATACTATGCAATTAATATTCCAGACATTCTGTGTCTGCTACTCAACAATACAATTTTTAAATATTCAAATTTCCTTCTTGTGATACAGCGTTAACATAAGAGCAACAATAAAGTAGGAATACATGCTTATTGAGAATTATCATACTTAAGAGTTTGGACTAAAATCATATGGCAGCTAATGTAAATCTGATTAATGACTTATTCTAAGCAATTCAAATTATTTTCCAAACATTTTTTTAGATATCCCTATGCAGCAATACAATTTGTAGTTCTTTATGTGTTATAAGATGGATACTAACACTAATTTAAGCTTTCAAATTACTTTACACAATGCATCATGAAGCTTCTTTGGTATGTCAGTCAGCCTCATGTGTTCCATCTAATAGATGTATTTTTTTTCAATTTCATTCACACACACTCACAGGCTCACACTTGGATTTAGGATCACTAATACCTCGGAACAAACATCAATGATTTGTAGCAAAGTTATATGGCTCAGATGCTCACTGAATTCAAGCTCCCCCCACCAAATAGAAGTGAAATTATTACTATAAGTATGGTTGATGGATTGAATCTAACTGCCATTACAGTTTAAAAGTATGATGTAAGGGTTCAACCACATTAGTTTGTTCCCCCTCAATCTGAAATTTATAAGTAGTTGATGGACAGGAGACAATGGGCTAAATGAAACTTAATAAAAAGGGAGAGGCAAGATCCCTCCCAGCATTCAGTCAGCAAGAGCCACTCCTGCACATTTCCTAATCATACAATATCAGAGTTCAATTCTCATTATACAGCAACAATTTTGAAACCACAACAACTGAATGATTTCTTTCCCTCCCTCCAAATCTGTAGCTCAGCACCTCTCCTTTACAGGAAATAGTCTGGTGTCCTTCGTGTGACATGAGGCTCACCTCGCCTAGGAGCAGGATCAAACTGGAGACTGAAAGAAGGAAGAAAAAGCATCAATAGTACATTTCAAACAGCGATACTGCTAACTTGATTAAAATGTGTTGGCTTATGTACAAGCATCAACATTTGAACCAACTACCAAAAGCTGACAAAGCAATTCAACTAAAGACCCAGAAACCAGCATGCCCCATATTGCCCTGTCATATGAAACAAATTGGTAGATGTTAGTTCATTCACTTTAAAACTCCCTATGACCCTCACTCTAATCAAATTACATGGTAAAAAAATAGGAGAATAATGAAGAAAATTTGAAAGGGCTAATTCAGCAAATAAACTAGCTCAGGAATCTGATTTACACCTGTTACACAAGGGCTGGGGGGGGGGGTGTACAATACCTGGGCTAAAAAGCTCATTTCAGATGTTTTCCACATCCCCAATATACCATGCTTTATCGTGTTAGCTGGAGACTTTCAATATTTGTTCCTATATAGATGAGTCATTTGATGCTATAAGTGGAATAACTTTCCCACTGTTTGAATTTTTTATAAAAATTAGTAAAACTTCCCTTTTTGGTAATATTCCGCGGAACGTTTCCAAGGCTAGATTTCAAAATGAAGATTTTCAACCCACTTAGTTCAAAGACTGGTCCTTCATCTATGGAGAAAATTAATAACACTTGACACCCTTTTCGTATTAAGGCTACAGTAAGGGAAATCATTCAAGCCTGAATCACTCTCTGTACATGTGATCCAAGGAAGGCTGCTGAGTGAGGATGCCACTGAGGAAGCCTGCTGCCAGTCTACCTCGAACTCCTGCCCTTAGACCTCACCACCCTTCTTGTTAACAACTCTCAAGAGGGTTGGTGGCACATGGTTAGTATTGTTGACCCTAAGCTGCTGTATCAGAGTTTTTTTTGACATCTATATTCTTTTGGGATGTAATAGATCACATTTCGGAAGAGGGAAAGTCCCTTTTCCGAAACTTTTTCTCGGCCTCATTGAGCGGAGAAAGCTATAGGAAATTCAGGTACCTCAAAGTGTACAACAAGAAAATACATCTTTCAAGGAAAATTAAAGAATATATCGCCCTTCATGCTACTGAAAATGCTACTCGTATGCCTTATTATTTTACCATTTAATTTTTCTCTATTACCTATGCCTTCATCGAGAATGTATGCATTACCCTTGGATGCCAAATCTATCTAGCACCTAACTCTTAATTGGTTTTCTTTGAGTCACCAATAATGAAAATTTGCATATAATAGCTTACAGTGTTAAATTGGTATAATTTACTAAGTAAAACCTTCCCAGTAGATGATCAAAATCAATCAAAGGAAAAACTTCAATTTTAAACTGGAGCATTTGTTTAGACCTTTCTATTTATCTAGGCTAAATTGATAGCATATATTATTTTTTTACAACCATCAATTACTAAGCCATT
This sequence comes from Pyrrhosoma nymphula, assembly GCA_963573305.1. Taxonomy (NCBI): domain Eukaryota; kingdom Metazoa; phylum Arthropoda; class Insecta; order Odonata; family Coenagrionidae; genus Pyrrhosoma; species Pyrrhosoma nymphula. The sequence goes on from OY754332.1 coordinate 45,479,292, forward strand.
TAATTATTCACAAATAGTTTGTTTGCTATAAGACATAAAACATTACTATGGACAAGGTAATGGATGCATCAACAGGGCTTAGATTGAGCAGATCCTTTTGCAGAATTCTATGATGTACTTACAACGAATACTTGAGAGTATCATCCAGTTCCATAATCGCAGCTTGGTTTCCACAGCGATAACAATAATTAGGAGCGGAAAATATTGTGACAACATTCCGATCGTGACACCTGAAAAGAAAAATTAGATAAAAAATTAAAACCAATTACATATACTAAAATTAGCTTCACCTCCAACTGGCCAAGCCAGCCAACACCACCTGATCAACCGAAAAGTCTTATGCTTGAGTCCTATTAAGGACGTGACAGAGGGATTTCAGGTTCCAATTTCAAAAATAATATAGAGTAGATTTCAATTAATATTACGTCAAAATTATTTTTAAAATTGCATAGTTGATGGGAAAACCTTAAATGGTGTAGGAATATTAAGAACAAATAATGAAATTTTAGCTTAGAGATACCCTCATAATATACCACTTATCCACTTCAGTTGACACTCAAATGTAAGAATTAAGTCCACCATTTCCACTTATACCATAAAGCCCAAAGGCTTTGCCAAGAAGAAGTCTACGGCATCCCAAAATTATTGATTTCATAACAGAATCATCAATTTCAGGCCAATTTTTAAAACAAGCATTATTAGATACAGAATTAGCTGAAATATTCCTCAATATAACTCATTCAAATTCTATCATCTCAACATTGATTATAAAACTCCTCAACAAGATATAAAAAATGGCCTCCATAGAAGCCCTCAGATTGGATATTGCACATGCTCAAATATTTACATACAGCAGAATTCCATAATTCTAATGCCAGCATGACTAAGTAGGAATCACAATATTAGAAATTCCATGGCTACTTTAGTGTTATAGATAGTATATTCATCCAGGGGCGAAATAAATTATTTGCACAATGAAGTTAATGCACTTGTGCAGAAACTGGTGTACTAACATGTAATGCATAGAGAACATGCAATGCATTTCAAAATTTAGGTAGGATTAAATACTGTTCATTCAAGTTTTAATCCCTTAACACGTTGTACGGGTGACTGCTTTGCCAGTCATGCAGCCTTCTAGCCTATGGCAGGTGACTGCTTAAACAGACATGGGGACTAGTTTAAGATATGCATTTAAAAACCTTCAGCCACTGACTAAAAACTCGAAAATTACGCCTGCACTGAATGTGTTAAACACTCAAGGTGCCGAGATATTGGCTTCCACAGATTGCCTTTAAAAGCTACGGGTGCCAATATATTGGCTTGTGAAATAAGTCAACTTCTTCAAACTTCATTTTCTTTTAAAGTTAATATTGCTTTATCTCGAATTATTTTCACTATTTAAACAGGGTTCAGTCATGAGTCTGGAATTTTTTTTAAATAAGCTCTAGTTTACACAGTACACTCACGAAAAATATTTGAGAATATATCTCGGAGTATAAGTCACAGTCTTCTTTTAGGGCCAAGAATATCAACTTAAGTCTGTGACTCTAGTACAAATAGAGCTGGAAAAAATTTCTTAATTTCCTCGTTTCGTGATATAAAAAACTAAACCAAGAAGCAAGGATTCATATTGAAAAAGAAGAAAAAAGGCAAACTTTCATTAATTTTATCTAGAATATCTTAAGCTGCTACAAAATTGGCCATGAAGATGTTTACAGCTTCCTTCGATACAATATTCAGCATTATTGTGTGATGAGGAAGTTACATCATCGTAGTCATCTTGATTGAGGGTATCATCATCTTCCACGCCATCCACCATCGCTATTGCAACCAGTAGCATTGATAGCATGGCAGTTGGTAGCACTGGAGGAAAGGTCAGTGACAAAAGATGTGACTGTGGGGTAAAATGTTGCCATGAAATAAAGCGTTAACTTCAGTGTTTCTGTGTACAATCTGAGTGATTTTGTGTATGATCAGACATCCTAAGATCAGCCAAAGTGGATGAAGAAAGCTAATTTAGGTGAGAAGGAGAAGTGAAGAAGAAGAGAAAGAGATATTAGTGATTCTTAGGAATTTTTCACAACACTGATTAAGCTGCCAGTGTTTCACTTAAACAATGATGCACCATTGGCAATTTACCCTTGGAGCAGACGGCATGGACATATGAATATTTGCCAGAAGAGAATGATATTTCCAAATGTTTAGGTCTCAGAAAGAAATGTATCAAATGAGTTTCATGAAGATAGTGGCAAGACTTACTAGACTCATTTGGCAATGTGAATGTATGGTGTCTCAGGAAGAATAGACACACGCAATCTCATTATTGAGTTCAATATTTAAAAAAAAGTAATGTCAGTTTTCTCAAAGTTATTTTCAACAACAGTATGTAAATGCATAACAAATCGATCAGTATATTTACGCAGAGTTCCAGCCCCAGCATTGCCCGTAGCTAATCTGGAAATTCTAGTGTATTCGTGTTTGTTACTTGATATTTGTTCAATACAATCGGCCTTATGGAATGCATTAATATCGCAAAGTGGAAGTACATTTTGTATTTAGCCATGGTAGGCCCTCATACAAAACTTAGAGACTAAATGTAATGCATTTCTCAGCACTTATTCTCTGTGTCCTAAGAGTAATAGAGAAATATCCAGTTTCATGCATCCGATACAAGGAAATATTGGCCTCAGAAAAGTCACCTTTTTCAATGACTTGGCTATGTAGAAGGTAGGTTTCAGTGACCATAAAGGCAGATATTTCTTGGCTTATACACGAGTACAGTAGAAACTCGAAAATACGAAACTCAAAATTTTGATTTTACGAAGCAAAATCTTTGGTCCCGACCAAAAGGGTATCCAAGTGCATGTAACAGTACGCGATATTATGAAATAACGAAGTTTTGAAATTACGAACCTCCGGTTTTAGACCCAACGTGAAAAAGTTACCCGTTTATACGAATAGTGACGATGACAGCAACATTTTTAGGCACTCCTTGTCAGAGTAACAAATCTAATTAATCATCGTCACCGAATACATTATGCACTGAATGTGAATTACTTGAACAATAACTCATTTTCAATGCTGCAATTGGGTAGTTTCCTCCATCAATGAAAACGGAATTCATTAACTGCGACTTGTTACCCAGCATAAGTTTATTCATTATACGGAAATAATTTTGTTTAAGAAACTGCAGTTTACAAGAAAATTAAGTGCAAATTTTAAGCTTATTTGAAAATGCCCAGAAATGGTGGGACTATGCTGTAGCTACCTATGACGTCATAGGTACGTATTTTACATTGCGAGGCATAGGGAATTTTCATCACCTGAACTTACAATTGGGTTTCAGAGTCCGTCAGCTCTGGTAAACATGTGTAATGATTACCTATGAAAATTCACAAAGCTGGGAGAGTCTCCTCCGTTTTACATGGTATTAACAGTCATTTTCTAACATCCTACGCTACCTGCTAGTAGTCTTCGGCTACTGCGAAGCCCTGCAGTTCTCCAGTCTATCGCGTTCACGTTATGCGCAGTAAGATGAATAACGAAATCTGTATGCCTTTGACTTCATGTTCTGGCTCGTTCCAACTAGTTTCCTCGCATTTTGCTCACTCTTGTTTTTACCTTCTCTTTAGTTCAAGATCAGTTTTATTTTACAAAATGAAATACGCACATGAACATTAACCTTAAAATGGTCTGAGCAGCAATAGAAGCGAGTGTTTCTGTTGATGGAGAGGTACTCTCTCCTGGCAGCTTTAAACCACAAAATCCTCTTTTTTTCCTTCAATGGTACTGCGACGCATGTTTTCTTGCTGTCACTGACTGTTGCTGTATGGCATTGTGGCACAAAGCCATACAGCACAAACTTATAAGTTTGATTTCTGCTTGGAAGCATGCTACCATAGGTCATAGGGACATATGCTGCGAATCAGCTGTCGCAGGGAATCACGGGCCTAAGGCACATCTATGGAGAAGGTTGATTACGCATATCTAATGAGTACTCGTACATACTGTGCTTCGAGAATTGGACATCCCTTGCGGTGAAGAGCCTCAGCCATTCTGCTTCATTTCACGCCTTGACAAACTTCCATGTTTCGTAGAATAAAGTGAAATAACTTTCCTACTGTTTACGCTCTTAATACACTGTGCAAAGCAGAAAACTATAGTGAAAATATGACTCATCATGATACGGAATGGGTTAGCAAGTTCGGGAAATATTTGTAATTGAATGTGGGCTAAATGATTTATCTATGTTCATTCTATACCAACTTCACTTTGAAAAAATCAAAGCCTTACAGAATTAAATTTTATAAACATTAAAATACGATTCTCATATCTCGTAACAAAATCATAAATGCATTTATTTTGAAGAGCGTTCCTCTGATACTTGTTCATATGAGGTTCATATACTTTCACGGAATGCGTGATCGTCTGCAGTTTACAGCAATTAGCGGCGTTTGAAGCATTACCTAGCGGCAGGGAGAGGAATCACAACATTACGTCAAACGTAGATTTTCCCGGCATGCAATAGTTTGCTGTTGCGTTTTCGCGGCATTGCAAATTTTCACTTTTTAATTAATCAGGAAAAATACTTGACGAAAAAAAAATAGGTGGGCACGGTTTTGCTGAAAGGTCTCGGCCATCGCATTCGACTGCTGACACCTGACGTCTGGGTCTCAACTACTTTGAGACGCACTAATCAGGCAGTCCCAGTTTTCGGTAATTTTTCTGCTCTTCTCTCTCCACATTTTATATAAAGCTTCCATCTCCTTTCTGTAAAACTACTTGCAAAATTTGGTTGTTCTCTTCTTTGTCTTCCAACAAAAACAACAAAACTAAATCTTCACCATCCATTTCAGCTCAAAATCAACTCAGTCTTAGGAAACGTAAACCGATACTAAATTCGTAATGAAACTAAATACATATAATTCTCCCTTATCGGCCAGCCGCGGAAACAGGACATAGACACCTGAATGAAACCACCCGGCCGTGACGTCCACACGCGGCGGTTGGACGTAGCCACTGGACGCCTCAGTGAAACCAGACCTTAAGGATGACTTTGAATCGTAGGCATTGTAGCACATAAAATATGAAACTAATCGGACAAAAAAATGTGTTCAGCTTTGTTACCACGAGTCAACAGTCACAAAAACGTAAATTAGTCGTGTACGGATATACTCGCCGATGAGAGACTAATTGCTATAACCAGCATTTTCCTGTCATGATCCCTGGCATTTTTGCTACTGGTTTTTCCCAAATATAAATCCAAGATGAGTAGGTATTCCTAGTACAGAAATCGTTGGCTGTGCACATGCTCAAAAACTTTGACATGTATCGGAGATGGTGCTATGTAGCTTAAGCGGTAGATACAGTCGTGAATATAACCCAAGGAAGTTTTTTTTTTCTATTTCATACTGATTACACTCAACCTTGCTCCACGGCATATTCCGGCTGGCAAAAGCTATCATCGAAAGAATCTGACTTAATTTACCGCCCGGGCAAGGGCCTAGCCACGTTGAAACACCGGTTCCCATCAGAACACCGAAGTTAAGCAACGTTGGGCCCGGACGGTGGTTGGATGGGTGACCCTCCTCCATACCTCAACCAGGCATGGATGGAGAGATGATACTCCCTCCATACCTATACCGGCAGGCCTGAGAGGCCAGGCCAGGCCAAACCGGGCCGGTTGGAGGGAGGACATCCTCTATACCTGGTACTGGGGTGAGGCAGGGGGAGGCCAATCCTCCATACCTCTACCGAGGTGCTCTTGTCCCCTGTCTGCAAGTGGCAGAAAGGCATGGGGTTGGCACAATGGACCAAGAAAGGTCTAAGTGCCCGGGCTCCTGACGAAGGCCCCCCCAACAACAATCTAATTTACCGCCCTAATTGAGCGTTTTGATGTAGACATCGAGCAAGGTATTGCCCTAACCCTTCTTCCGTTGCCAACAGCCAAGATAACTAGAGAAAATAAGAGTTCATACGACCAATTACTTTGACGCACATTAATTCTCAAGTCTGACTAGTTCCGGGCACATGCATAATCAACGGGAAAAAATACTCAAGCACCCATATATATTTATATTGGAAAACCTTTCCTTTCCTTTCTTGTACCTTTCTCCCTTCCGCTCCAACCCTGTGATTGAAAAATATTCTAAAAGAGAGCTCAGCTGCGTTCCTGCAGATTGATTAAGAATCAGATAAAGGTTTTGTAGCTTAATCCTTATTAGAGATATAAACAAGAAGAGGATAAGTGGAACCATCCTATGAGATACCGAAAGACACGCCGTCGGAAAGGGAGCAGAAAACATCGTCAGCATCCTAGCCCAATTGGAAACATTTTCATCTCTTCCTTGGGGTATCGGATGATAACCCCCGTTTTACATCCGGGGTTGGAGTTGTTACCTACCAGTGCGGAAACAGGACACCGGATTGGCCGGGATCTTTGGGTAGGGCCGTTGAGGCATTACTGCTCGCACGATGACAGTTCATTGGCTGCAACCCACAGCAATTATATACCAATAGATCACGATCTCCAAGCTTGTGAAGATGGAATTCTAGAGCCGGTGTTGGTAGAGCCAGTGGCAGGGCCCATTAAGGAAAGCAGTGACGAAAACGAAAATGACCAAGTCCTGATTACTACTAATAAGAATGAAGTTTTGCTCACTCTCCATACATTACATCAATTCCAAATTGTTAATGATGTCAACTCCCAGTTAAGTTTGCACTTATCTGAATTAGATGCCATGGTGGGAGCGACGATGGAGCAAAGCTAAGTGCAAAATCAAATCACTGATTTTTTGGTTAAATTAATGATTTTCTCGACAGAACAGCTGAAGTATTTTTATAATATACATTCATTTGTTTGTCGTATGTCTTCTTGAATTATCATTCACTAATTCCTTTTTTCTGAGACGGCCCAAATGGATCGGAAATTAAAGAAATGCGAAATGGAAATGCCTGCACATTCCCATATCCTTTTTCCCCCACCCGGCAATCCTCGCCAAGAAAATTCACCCAGCTTTCCATTTCCGTTTCTCCAAAACCTCGGCTTACTCTCCTCCATCACCTTCTTTCTCACTTCCGGCGAACCTATCAAATGCTTCTCTTCATTCCCATACTGGTCATATTTTCCCCTCATGTGACCCTCCGTGTCCCCTCTCCCTGCTCTATGGATGGGCACGAGCCATCACGCAATGACCTTCACACTGAAGCCCCCGTGCTGGCCCTCAAGGAGATCAGACCCTTTCGTATGCCCTCTCTGTCCCACCCCCTCAACACTAAGTGTAAAAGCCCCCTCTCTTCAGAGTCTTTGTCCTCCCTTTCTGCTGACGCAGCCTGTTGAGGTAAAGGAGGAGGAAGATAAGATGTGACTATTCAGCATAAAGCCGATGATCCCTTGGGCCTCGACTCCCAACTAGATCAACCTCCCACCTGACGCACGATACTCCGAGACCATGGGTCTCGTAGCTGTTAATGTAGGAGGGTGAACAGAATAACCACCACAATGACGGGGAAAGGAGGGAAAGAGCTGATTCTGGCCTGGTGCGTGGCCTGACCTGGAGCTGCAATGCTCTGACGAAAATTTCCTTGTTTGATCAAAAGCAGAGCAAAACCGATAACCAAAAATATCCCAAATTTTAGTACAATATCGAATCTATAAATGAAGCCTGAGATTCAATGAATGAAGAGCAGACGACCTGATCTGAATGAAGCCACAAATGAAGCTTTCGCATAGTTCAGTGGAAAACGAAACTTATTGATTTGTAGTGATAGCATCGTTAGTAGCCGATGAATTGTAAAAGGAATTATATTGCCTTCACCTTTGAAGTGTGTGGCTTGCATGTGAAATCTACTTTTGAAAGGAGATACACAATTAGCTGCACTCTTCTATAAGCTCCATCGTATTCAAAATAACCACGCACAAATAAGATGACCCCAAGGGAGAACAGAAAATGGTGCAAAGACGCTTCATTGCCTAATCATTCATTAGAAAAAAGAACGACAAGTTAGTGGTCGTGTTGTAAATTTCCACGGGGCTATGATGGAGGTTCATCCTTCCGATTTTCGGGCTTTCCGCTGCGAAAAGCTGGAATGATGCAGTGGAAAAAAATTAGTTAAGACTCCGACAAATTAATTGTGTTCAACTGTATGCACCCCGTGGGCATGAATACACATATAAATAAACTTTCATGAATTATAACTTCGTAAATCATGCAAGAACGTCGCGAGAGTACATCTTAATTTTAGAGAAAAAAAAGAGCTTAATCGCGATGCTTTTGGAAGATACTCGTTCATACGAAATTCGATATTACGAACTGCTGATTTTTCCGGTCCCGTCAACTTTGTAATATCGAGTTTCTACTGTATATAAGGTAAATGGTTGAAATTTTTCATAAATTAGAAGTAAGCTTTCAGAGAGTGAAAAAGGAAAATTCCATGTGAGCGAAAAGGTTAAGCTGCTTATAGAAAATTAAATTTTCAAAATTTGTGTAGACTTCCCAATTTCGACAAACCTGTGAGGAAAAAAATACAACACGCCAGCTGATAACTCACCAGTTGAATCCTTCCATAACCAACTGGTGCGCTCTTGACACAAGTGTCAGACCATTGGAGTGGTTAAAAGTTTCAGAAATATCTTGACCAAAGGTATATCCTGCACCTCGTGGGGATATGCCCCAGCCCCCACGATCATCAGGATCTGACCAAAGTAAATCACACATTGGACCCTGCAATGAGAAACGTAATTCCAGAATTATGTTTCTAAAATGGTGGCATTAAGTAATGGTCAATCACTTCTGTAAAATCAGGATGCCAATATTAGTGAACACAATAAATTAAAGCAAATAATAACCAAGAAAATACAATTGTTGTTAATGTACATGCAAATATAATTTAAGAGATGATAGTTTAAATAACACAGCCAGAAAGAATGATTTATACACCAACTATAGTAGTTTGCACCACTAGATGCATTAAAATAAAACTCTCTCTACAAGGGAATGCATAATTAGATTGCCTTCAATTCTCTCAATATGGCAAGACTGAGAAACAATTGGGACATAACCGAGCTTAAATGTCTTGCTTTAATAAAGTCATTTATTCATAATATACAGCATTAAATTAATAAAATTTAAGGATTCCGGCATAACTTTATGGATAAGTACACACCAATCAATGAATTCGACCTTAGTATATTCCTAGAATATACAAAATATAAAGTTATTTATTGGCATTAAATTAAGATGAAAAACAGCAAGAAAACCAATGTATTCATTTACTATTTTTGTAATGAGTTAATCATATTAGAAATAACCATTTAAGGACAAATATTTTCCATTATGATGTGCATGGTGCCACCTCCTGATCACCACCACTACCTGCACAAGTCTGTACACCCTTATCCTGAATATGCTGGATTCAGGAACATAAGGACTCGGATGAGGCACAGTTGACAGTAAATAAGTTAGAATCCAACTTTTCCCGACATAATTCATGCTATGTACCTCTCCTTATACGCCTAGAGCATTGCGGCATCACTTTTTCTTAATGAACACATTCTTAATTATCACATATTAAAATACATTTACATTTTAAAATAATGTTTTATCTTCTACAGATTGAACTTGACCAGGGTCAGGACTAAAGCATGGAACAGAGGCTCAGATATCAAAACTAAAATCATTAGCATTACACTTCTCCATGAATGGCAGTTCTCCAGTTGTCACAACCTGCTCCTTAATGTCAATGTTGATTCCTCACCTTCAGCAGGTCTGAAGTACTTCTGAACTAAAGGGGCAGGTTGGGAAACCAGTGAAACTGTCTTTACTCAAAATGAAGAAACACAGCAGACACTAAGGAAGACCATCAGAACAATGCTACAGAGAAGCCTTCATCAAAAATAATTACAGCTAATACATGGTTGCTTTATGGGATAATACATTTTAAAACTGAAAGAGATCAGTTTTTCCTTAAATTAAAAAAAAAAAAACAGAATTAAACCAGACACTTGGCCTAATATGTATCACTAAAAAGTCATAATCTACAGTGTAAAGAAAAATATTACATGGATAAACGGACACTTGAAAATAGTTTCAAAGAATGGCATTGAGGAAACACCAGCGAGGTTACAAAAATCACCTTCAAAACATGCTACAACATTAACAATCTGCAGATAAAATGCAAGGATAGACAATGTGATAAGTACATGGAAAATATAACAAAATATCTGTATATCGCATAAAATTTGCAAAGAATATAACATCACAAAGTTTCATACAATAACTATTCACAGAGCTCATGATTCTTTAAGATGCTATGTCACCCAAGGTTGTAAATATCAGGATGTTAAGAGTCTTTTCAAACTAATTATGACAAACAAAAATCAGGAAAAAGCTGGTAATATATAACAGTCAAACAATTTCCAATTATTCGAGTATATATACTAACAGTAATAGAAATAATAAGCAACTTCACCAGGGTATTATCTACAAGACTTTAGAAAGAAGAGTAATCCCAAGCCCTTCCCCACATGTGCTACATCAGTTTAAATGCATTGTAATAAAACCTACAGTGGTTTTATTTGACAAAACCTGTTGAACTACAAAACACACTAGGCCTACTCCATTCAGTCCAGCAGACACTATTCTCACTCATTTATATGAAGAATTTAAATGTTCCCCTTAAAATCTCCCCAATAAAGTACCTAGCATCATGTAGGTGTTCATATTCAAGAAATGTGAAGTTATTCCTTGTGTTCTCACACTAACTTTTTTACAATTATGGCAAGCTATTTAGATAACAAGTAATCAACATGATATTCTTGGTAAATGATCATAACCCTGGCTTCCCTTTTACCACATAACCATTGCTCTACTGTACTTCATTATGTTACAGTGAAATGCCAATCACATAATTTGTAATGCAACTGTATGCAAGAGGTATATATAAATATATGAGGAAATAGTTAACTGTTTCAGCAATACACTGAAAATGCAAAAAAAATTGGTCACGACAGTCTTCAACAAGAAAGAGGATAATTTTTCATGGGAAAAGAACGTGAATGAGAGACCAATTCTAATAAATTCTCTCAATCATTTATTTCTAGCAGCAAAATCAGCTAATGAGAAATACAACAGATAGAAAATAATGATTCAGTAAAATCTATTCACAAGATATGTGGTTCCCAAGGGTATAATGCCACATATTGCATTAATTAAAAGTCAAATGCAACAGCTGATTTTGCCAAGATGTTGAATTCAAGGATGAATACCAGAATTTCCTTTTTTCATTAATCAAATCGCCAATCTCTGCTAGCATTAGTTGAAAAGTTTATTTTGATTTTATTTCAATTGGTATAACTATCAACCTCACAAAAGAGTAAGAAGTAAAGGCATCAAGACTCGAATTGTAGCATAAAAAACTTTAAGCTTGGTATGATGAAATAAACTTCCTGATGCCGAGTTGTCTACAGAGGGAAAGCAGCTTTGAAACTGAAAAAAAGTAAAAATCCTCTCATGTTTTCAGATTAAAGGCCAGAAACAATGATTTCCATCCAATTGGCACTTATTTTCAAATACAGTAAACCCTCACAAATCTGGTCCCAACAAGATTCAGATTGGCCCCAAATGTGTTACGTGCAGTTGGTTTATTTATTATTCCCTAAATTACACCAATACACATCATGCTGCGAATCATTAGTTGCCGTAAGATGGCTTTTCCAAAAACGATGAACTCGTGACAAAAATACTAAGCCAGTAAATTAATTTCTCTGCTTTAATGTACACGCCCTAATTAGAAAGTTAGTCTTCTCATTCAAAATTCTGAGCAAATTCCATGGAGTCACGCCAGAGACAACGGAAACCCTTATGCACTGAAATATGAGTAATTAACTACTACCCCTAGCAAAAAATACACTAGTTCATTTCTATACCACATGCTTCTCAATGTTTGAAAGCTGGCAATTGACACAAAATTCTGAGAATCTAAAGATACTCATAGCTGAGAAATGGCTTTTTACTGATGATGGAACTCTGAATTGCCAGATGCTGACAAATGAAGAAATAGCACATTGGAGTTTTTCCATGAATTTCTTTTGAATACAATAAGGAGAACTCTGAAAAAGTCAAAACCAGTCCAAGGTTCCAGTGCATCATGCCACGGAAAAAAAAGACCGTTGATGAAGAAATTGTACCATATTATGGATAACTAAAGACTTTGATTTTATAGAAAGAGAAGATAAAGTATTTAATTGCTGACTTTCAATAATGAATTATTATTAGTTCATTGGACAGAAGTATACCATAGCAAATCAATATGAACTGATTCAACAATATAGAAGCTTAACAAACTGTGATTAAGTGAGTTGAATGATTAAGATTGGATGTTATACATGGGGAATACCTAAGAAAAAGGAAGCCCATCAGAAAAGTCCAGCTAAAAACAAAAAAACTTAGGAGAGAGATACATGAAGTAATATGATCAACGGCAAATGGCTGAGTAAGACACAGGGTGTATCAAGGTCTGCAGAGACATATGAACAGCATGAGGTGAGAAAGAGCCAGTGCATCATGTATGGGAAGGTTGTCCAATTTAATGCAAGCAGGTTTTGCAATGGTTCTCATAAGGACCATTATCAAAATTAAAAAAAAAGTATGCTGATAGTGTTACCCAAAGAAATTTCAAACTGAGCCTACTAAAATGTGCTGTAAGAATTGAAGTAACACTTCAGCTTTTCAAATGACTTCCAGATTAGTCTTTTCCTTATTAAGAGGTACTTAATAATCAAATAATCTCCTACAATAGAAGAAGAATAAGAAGACAAAAGTAATGCTCCCAATTGACATTGCTTGGTGAAGACATCCATAGTTGAAGACAGGGACTTAGCACCAACTTTCCAATTGCAAGGTCAGGCTCACCTTGAAAGTAAACATGCCAAAACAATCACCATGTAATTTGAAAAACATGTCAACCACACCCTAGTTAACTAACATATATGTACATACATATCTTTCAGCAAAACATTTGATGCATAATTTAGGTCATGCTTCAGGAAAATAGAGCAGCAGATTTCATATCACAATACACTACCCTATGTTAGCCCTATTGAGCCTAAGGTGCCGCAGGATTCCTACATCCACTGAACGATCACATATCAAAAACAGCTCCATCTTGAAGTAGCTGAATGTAACCACCACTGCACACGGAGATATAAATGTATTCATCGACAATAATGAATCAATTCTCGGGTAAGGGGCCATCTACATATGGAGACTATATTACCTGCTCCACAAACAAGAGGGAGTGATCCAATCAAAAGAGAAAACATAGGCTAAAACATCACCGTCATTGTACATACCTCATGAGGAACTTCTTGTAGCCTATCCAAAGCTCTGATATGGTCTAAGGTGTCTATTGACGGGGAAAGGCCTCCATGAAGGCAAAATATTTGTGAGTCCACCAAAGCAGTGAGTGGCAAGTAGTCAAATAAATCGGTGAAAAATTTCCATACGCTTGCATTTCCATACTTTCTCAAGCACTCGTCATAAAAACCATAAACTTGAGTAATTTGCCTTGATTCATGATTACCCCTAAGGATGGTGATCCGTTCCTTGTACCGCACCTAAAAAAAAACAAACAAAGCATACCACACATAAGCAACATGAAATTTCAACCATACTGCACATTCAATAGACCACCACACATTTTTTTTGAGTAAGAGGAAAAAACATTCAAAAATAGGAAATAAATTTGTACGGACTAGCAGTAAATGACCTTGCTCTCACATCACATCTGGTTTCCACGACATTACCCTATCCTGGCATGGCTGTTAAATAAGCTAACCACCACACACATTGTTTTCCTTGCTTTAAAAAGTAGGACTCAGGAATTTTACTTCATATGAATTCTAAATTCTATAAAAACCAAATTTGGAGAGAAATAATAGGTGAACAAATTGAAATAAAGCCCAGGTTACAAAACAAGATGCTAAGCCATAAGGCAATTTTTGTTGCCTTTGCTTTTAAAACTGGGTTTTTCCTAAAACACATAGACAATGAACAATACTTGGATAACTATTTTTACCGTACCTGTACGCAACAGTTGCATTTGCGGTAAACCTATCACAATTATCATTTTTACATAACGAGATTCTTTAATTACATCAAATTATCATACACACTTTTGTAATATCGCATCCAAGTAAATACCAGAAACAAATAGAGAAAAATGCACCATTATCTCTGCATCATATGTCAGTCAACCAAGTTCGAAGTTACAGGGTGTAAATCAGGCATAAATAGGATATCACAGTGGCTATATAAAACATGTAGATAGCAAACCATAACATTTCAACATCAAATGCTAGCACAATACACATACCTTAAGGGCCACTAACAGGGTGACTGTTTCAACAGAGTAATATCCTCTGTCAACATAATCTCCCATAAAAAGGTAATTTGTATCTGGTGAACGACCGCCTATGCGAAACAATTCCATTAAATCATGGAATTGTCCATGTACATCTCCACACACAGTTACGGGACATTTAACTTCTTGAACATTGGACTCCCTAGCCAGGATCTCTTTTGCCTGAAAAATATTCAAAATAAAATTATCACAAAGAGCAATGAGCACAATAAAATTTATGCCTAACAATGAAATACTCTATTGCATGGCATGCACATCCATATGCTTAACTCAAGAAAATTTCCAAATGAACGGAATTTGTGTATCCACAAAAACATTCAACACTGATGTTTAATTATTACATAGGAGAATTACTCAAATGGTAAATAGATAACATTTATTCAGTATTTCATAGCTTAATGATTTTATTGTGCCATTATATGTTAACCCCCGCACCCAGGAATGTTTCTCTCACAACACAGCAGTGCAATATACATTGCATGGCATTTAGGTTGATGATTATAGTAGGCATACTGAGCCACTGTTACACTGAGGCATGTTACACTGAGCCACATCTCACAAAAATAAATTTTTAAAATTGGATTTCTTGCAATTACACAATGCCACTCAAACTGTCTTTACATTTTGATATAAATCTTCATTACAAATATAGTGGTTACCCTAAAGCTCTACTAGTAGCTCATTTTTGGGGCACCAAATATTCAGAGTCAAAGCAGCTACCATTTAACGTGATGAAGTATGGTGGACCTGAGCCACTGCAAAGAAGGGAAGA
This sequence comes from Pyrrhosoma nymphula, assembly GCA_963573305.1. Classification (NCBI taxonomy): domain Eukaryota; kingdom Metazoa; phylum Arthropoda; class Insecta; order Odonata; family Coenagrionidae; genus Pyrrhosoma; species Pyrrhosoma nymphula. The sequence goes on from OY754332.1 coordinate 45,494,485, forward strand.
GTAGCAATTGACCATACTAGAGAGTTAATAAGCTACAGAGAGTATCACTCAAGTATATTAGCAATGTCAAGTGTAACTGGCGGTCAATCAACTTAGAATTAAAGGAAGAAAGAGAGCACACTGCAGCCATGTATGGAACAATGAAGAGGAATGCAGGGCAACAGAATCCATTATGGGACAGATCCAAGTCAATTCCAGACTTACAAGGGGAATTTCCAATAGCCAGGTCTAGGATTTTGACATAAGTTAGCAGGAAGGTAGTCCTAGGGCAGTGATTAACAAATAACCCAAGTGGAGTTATACACACCCAATACATATTACAAATAAAATCGAATAGATAAAATATATTTACTGTCATTATAAACAACAAAATTCAGCATTTACATACAGGAGGAAATGACCTAGCCGTGAAGTAACAGACTAGTAATTAATTGGTTCCAGGGTCAAAACCCTCAAATGGATGTTATTTTTATTATCTGATATTTCATGTTTGACCTTCCCACGCAGTAAATATTTTCAAAATGTTTATCCAAAACAGGTTAAAACAATATTACATACTTTTTCACATACAACTGATGACCTTTAATCTCTGACAATGCCAAGAAATCTATTCCTTTATTCTGGCGGATTCCCAAATTTTCTTGTAACAGCTGAAGTACAAATCTGGCACTACCTTGTATTAATGCTACTATTAACACTACTGGTACAATACTTTACGCCTATACCACTTCATTCAGTCTGCTGAGGCTCATTTCTATGGTATATAATGAGGGTAAAAATATTTAACTTGTTTTGTGTTAAAACAAGTCAGTTTATAATACCACAAATGTATGTACTTGATTTATAAATCACAACCAAGACTACCATCCTGCCAACTTTCATCAAAATCATGGACCTGACTATTGGATACTCTGATTGTTAGACAAACAGAGTAAATATTTTTGCTATTATTGCAATCCGATAATATATTTCACATAAATTAGCAAAAGTGATCATTCTAATAAGATCCAACTATGTAGTAAAGCTACACATTCCATACTTTTCATTCATTGATACCTATGTGTCTATGTTTATCCATAGCAGCCACATATGCTTGTAAAATATTATATTCATTCATCTTTCTATGCAAACAAAATCTCAATTCAGGAATAACTATGAGTTAACTTTGTGAGGCTGCGATCATCTTCAATATTTTAAGTCCCCAATACCATTAGAGGTGGCCAAAGGGAAAGGTATTAATTCGAGAGGAGTTCCTTGGAGAATACCTTCAGCTCCTTTACTTTCACGCAACAAGAAAACTTCCAAGGTCAGAAATGGCTCTAAGCCTGCCATAACTTGAACCACTGCTGTTGAGTTGTCCAAACAAGTTTATTACAATCTAGGAATATTAAGCATAACACTTTCAGAGTGCAAAACACAAGAAAATGGCTTGGATTAAGAGCGCTAAAACAGTAATTTTGGATATGTTTTTCTGATTTTTGAGGGGCAATAACTTTTTTATAAGTACAATACACATCATATTTTTTTATTTGTCATGTACACATACAAAAAGACTAAGTTCTGCTAATTTGAGATTTTTATCTCCAACCCCATCGGAGTTATTCAAAGCCAAACTTAGACAAATTTGAAAAAAATACAGTTTCAATTTCTTAAGACATGAGGGGAACAACTAGGAAAATTTCAATTTTTTTAATTGGTCAAGCAACCACCCTTGGACCACTTCTAATGGATTGACCCTCTTGCTTCAAATGGAGATTAGTTTCATTCACAGGTACCACTGAAGCCATCCAATCCATCCTATTTAAGTTTTCAAAGATAATACCTAAAGAATTTAGAATTACTTTAAGGGGCCAATAAATTTTCTTTATTTATTTTTAAAGTAAAATTTTAATGACAATAAAACAGCTTTCTTATTTACATACTAAACTAGAAAAAAAGTCGAATTTACAGTAATTCCTGGGAATACCTTGAGCTTACGTATTATCTGAAATTGCAATCAAAGTTTCTTCCTATTATCTAAATGTACAGTACCATCATCATCATCAATGCCAACCCCAGAATTGAGAACTTTAATCTGATTTATTTCTAGCATTGAACAGGCAACTTCGTTTGAAGTATGAAAAAGCAGTTTATTTATTTTAAATAAAATAGCTTCATCGACAAACAAGGAAGGGAGAAACACCCTAGATGATAATCACAAATATAACACAAACGAACGAACTGTAGTACACAGGAGTGATTTAGCATCAATGAACAAGGGAAGATATGATCCAGGCAAGGGCAACAAAAATCACTGAAAGATGTGTATAAATAGCTTCTAATATTCGACACGATTTTATGACACCTATGAACAATCAAGAAAACTGAATTCATCTCAACTTCATGAGATAATTAAATTACTACTAAAGTTTAAGAATTCCAAAGAATATGTGCAATGATACTATTACTATTCATCTGATAACATCGCCTATTTACCCGATGACCCCGAAGAGGGAGTCAACGGTGAAGGAATATACTTTTTCTGCCACCTTAGATCCCTGCTAACTGCAACACTGGTCCCCGAGTGGTCATTAATTGGGCGGGTACACCAAAGCAATACATTCCAGACATCAGGTAAAGTATCCCATAGTTTCAAATGAGCATTTATCAAGTTTATTTTTTTATCAACCACACTTTAACCGGCGACACACTTTCTTCTTGACAGTCGCATTCAGGATATTTCATAGCATTATAACTTCCTTTGTCCTGGCGACGCCTTATTTTCGCGTGGATGGCTGAGGCCAACTATTACGAAGTAGTTTATATAGTACATTGTACCGTTATGACGATGACCACTAAATTGCCATCAAACTTGGGCGTGAAAATATTATACAGCACACATAAATTCCATTGTCCTAATGTCCATGGAGAAAACGAAACGAGCGAACATTCGCTACAGACCAAGTGCAGCAATCAAATCTAACGCGAAGTATTCAAAACATCTATTTTTTCCGGGGCGTACTTATTCCACAGAAAACACGTCAAGTGGAATTGACCCGCTAATTATCACATCTTCATTACATCATACAGCGCGTCAAGTATCATCAGATCTATCGGCATATTTTTTTTCCCAAGATTAAAAATGATATGCGCTCGTAAAAATGCGATCGTACAGGGGGGAACACTTATCGCGATAGCGCATTCACCTTCACCAAAATTCACGGTAGCTCGGGTGTCACTGTAACATTGGGTGTCACGCGATACTTCGACACTCACGAAAAACAATTAACCGAAGGCAAGGAATGCATACAAAAAGACATTGATTTGATAAAAATAATTTACTCCATTGGTTCATGGATTAATATAGACTTCAGAAAACGCCCGTGAGTATGGCGGCAAGCAAATAAAAAAATATAAAACCCAAAAGTGATTGACATGGGGCTACCTCCCCAACAAAAATAAAATACAATTAACACCTTAATATACATCGACTAAAAATAAAGTGCAAGACTACACTTCAATACTTCAATTGTTACATTGGAGACCCCAGAAGTTAACGGATTTGAAGATATCAACATGCTACCAATATTGAAAACTGACGTTCAAACGTTGACAAAATACCGAACAATTAATCTAACCCTCAAACATAACAGAATAATGAAAATACTAGCATTTAAAAGGGTCACGCCCGCTGTGCTTAAGAATTATCGCCGATTGCCACAGGTCATAAAAAATACACAGGACACAGTACACTTTAAAACTAAAACAGAAACTTCGCAGCTCCCACAAGTCAGTCTAGTATATTGATATAAGTATGGAAACACAAAACTGAGAACCCCATACCACACAGGACAATGTTTTATGCGAAACTTACGTTAAGGTTTATCAAAACAATGAAAGTAAGATTACCTTGTCACATAACGTCTTCACTTGGATTTCCGATAGTTGCTTGCACTCATTCAATTGCTCGATCCACTGGTCTAGTTCCTTCAACGAAGTCCTATCTTCCATTCTTCCACAGAGTTCAAATAATTATTTCTTGGCCTATTTCCAGATGATTTCAGTTCCTATTCTACAAAGTTTTCGTTAGGAGATCATGTATAATCTCACAAAATGGCCGGATGGAAGATCATGACGTCACTTCTAAGGCGCTGCGTAAAGCGCCATCAAGTGTTAAAATTTAAAAATATGGTCATGTTTTGAATTTAAAACGCTTGAGGGGCTCGACGGCGCGATAATATCTTGTACAATATTTATTTCGACTTCAAATTTCAATCAATTGATCTTATTCATGTTAGTACATAATATCTCAGCGTAAAAGTCTTCAAATAAGGGGCTTGTCCGTATCTCCGGCTGTAACACGTCACAAATCTAGTATTTGTTAGGCATTACGTAGTCCACCCCGTAGATCTATAAAACGGAAACACCGTATAAACGTTTCAATGGAAATTAGTCACTGGTGCATTTTTTTCTGTGAGGCTGGAAAATGTTTTGATCACTCATAAGCCTCATAAGTATTGTAATAGTGACAGACAATAAAACTAACCCATTTGATCTCCTTCATTAACTGTAAATGCTAAATTACACTTCTCTCGAACTATTTAGCACAAATGGTATTATTTTCATATAAACTGAATAATTCAAATTAAAGGCTTGTTAAACTGAGGGGTTATTCTGTAAATTCATTGCAAATGCAAAGTAAATCCACTTCCGAAATAGCTCTTTCGGCTGAGGACCCTGATCAAATGAAATACTATGAGCCTTCTCGCTCGATCTTGGGGTGCACCGCACCACGATCGGATCCAAATGGCGGTTGTTCAAGTAGCCATGGTAGCCATCGATGATATTGGAAGTATAAGAACATATTTGAGGTGATATTTCATAAGTTTGCCTTTAATGCTCTGCATATAAATAAAATTACTACTCGCGCGAACTACATTCAATAGAGAACTAGAGTACGTGTGTATGGTGTTAATTATGAGGTTTAACACAGTTATATCTCCCGAAAGGAGGTCTTCCTATGATGATTTAGACAAAAGTATTTGCGCTTATGCCTGTGAGTGCACCCGTCTGGGTGCACTAAAATTATCTGTTCAAATTCGAACTCTCCTTTCGCCATCCTCAGCTTTCGGAAACGACAGCAGCGCACAAATCGCCAAGAAATAGCAGGCGATTTGGAAGCTCGACATGAAGCATCCTCGGACGGAAAATGAGCGAGTTGATGGTCTCGCCATCTGGCGGAACTTTCGGAAATATTCTCAGTAGCGATCCGTGACGTCATGTTTCGTGAGGTGAATTTCTACTGGTATCACCCCCCCACGACAAAATTGATTGTGATTCATGTAACTTGATTTTTTTACGCTCATTTTTAACGGTGAAGAGCAAATAACTCAACCAAATATTTTTGTTTTCCAAAAAATCCACCATATTCTTCATCGAATGTTAAGTCTTTTATGAAGTTAAATCACTGTACTGTAAGCTAATTAATTAATAATTGAGAAAAGGCCAAGGGAAAATTTTTTTCATTATCTTGAGGCCGTTTTACACGGTACATTTGTTTGTAAAAACTCATCCGTGAACTCTTGCATGAAGATAAATGTATCGTGTAAAGCGGCAAATTGTGTATGAACCCTTGTGCAAATGTCTCAATGCCTGAACGGAAAATACAACTTGTTCTATGATTTCGTTGAGACAAACGTACAATCTCACATATATTCGATTGTACAAAATCTTTCATCGTGTAAAACGGACTTTATTATTGAAAAATCTGCAAAACATTGGCGAAAGCGTATACACCTACCTTTGAAGATAAATTCAACTCTCAATGGTATTGGCGATATTTTATTTTCATTTTTTAGTTTTATATTAATTATCTCAGGTCATGTGAACCATTTAGCTGTATTCATTTCATTCGATGTGAAAACGACAAAAGTAACTGCCAAATTTTGCTGCATGCAGCAATTTATGATTTAAAAAGCTTGTTTTTTGTTCATTTTTGTCATCCGACTCTGCACTGAAAATATATATTTTTCATTTATCGCTGCAAATTTTTTAATTTCTGCGACAAATATTTGGATGAATTCAGGCGACATATGCCACACCCCGGCCACAGTTTACGGGCGTGAATTAGACCGGATTTCGCGCCCCCCAGAATCGGACTCCGGCGGTGCTGCAGAGGCCCCTGGGGGCACCCGTAGGTGGGGGTACAGCCTGTCCTATAACAGGCTGTACCCCCACTGCCCCTACTATATATAGTCAAGCTGCAACCTGGGGGGCTATTCTGTAAATTTTATCGCCCGTCGACAGAAGCACTTCAACCTCGAACCTGAATATGTTGAATATTCATGGCTAGAGTATTCTTCCCACGGGTGTTTCGGGAGTTGGTTGATCAAGACTTCGGAAATGGAGTAATAAGTACCTTTATCCTTCCACAGTAAAATACACCGATTCGAGAATGGCCATGCTTTTGTTTTCCCCCATGTTCGGAAACCCGACGGCAGTCGAGAGACAGAGAGGTTCCTATAGGCAACATTATTGTTTCTCTTAAATTAAGCGGTGTTTCTGTGCGTCGGAAATTTTTTTTCTTATGCCGTGATTTAGAATTATTTCACTGCACGAAACAAGAACGGAGAAAATTTCAAGCAGAAAATTACTGAAAAATAATTGCGCAATACGATTCTCCGACGAATAGGGTAATCGGTAGAGTAAATGAAATTATCAGCACGTCATTATCCGTGCGATGAATTAAAGCTGGAATAATACGCTAAGATTCACAATCTTTTCAAAATGCATTCAATGGGAATTTTTTGTCTATAATTATTTCTGTACGTGGGGTTGAAGTAAACGGTCGAACTTAAAGTTGGAAAAAAATTGATGTCGGCTGAAGGAGGAAATTGTAATTCCGGCTGATAATTATAATACATATATGTTTACTCCCTGGATCCATCAGTCCAGTTCAGTTCAAAATCTTCGCTAAAAAGTTTAAGCTCTCACCATTTGCATACAGCACAATATGGGATCAATGATATTCGATTTCATGCTACTCTGAATTTTCTGGCTCGGGAAGACAGTAAGAGGATTTTGATTTCTCTCGTGCGAGTCTTAGCGAAGACCAACTGCGAACTAGCGGGTGGAAACTTCCGCTGCGGACATACACGTCGATGAAACTAAAATTCGAAAGAGATGATTAAGCAGCAAAGTTCATTCAGGAAGTAACCACAATAACCCCCAGGAGAGGGAGAAATCTGAAGTCTCAGTGGGTTTTCAAGGCTGTCTGTCAAAGGGAGTCCTATTTATCATGCGTAAAAAGTAATTATAACAATTTCAAGTTGAAATTCGATGTAAAAATTTCGCATTTAAATTTGTCATCCTCTCGAAAAATTACATTACAAAATTACATCACCTCGAAAAATTACATTTTTTGAGAGGATGACAAATTTTTGTTAAATCTTCCGGTCCGATATTAGTGAGAAGCCAATTCAAAGATTTTTTAGCAAATTGAAATCTATCCATAGCAATGGATTTCCAATCTATGATACTGCTTTCAACGATTACTGGTCTTCCTAAGCTTCCCTTTACGTGGACTTGCACCCTTATATTTCATGCCACCCGCTTGTTAATTCATGGGGCGTACTTTTCGAAGGTGGTAATGATACCAATTGGTCAAATGCCCTAGGAATCCTTTTAAAAATTTCCTAAGGGCCTAAAAGAAAATTATTATGGACCTATAGGTCTCTTGTAGGAAGCGTAATAGAGTAAAGAATACCTACTCTATGGAATCGTCTTGTGCTTGAGGCAGTACGATTTTATATGGTTTCTAATAGGAATCTAAAACGTGTTTAATATTGTTGATAGGATTCCTTTAAGTGTCTTGTAGGTCATACAAGCAAAACATGGTAAAAATCCCCTAGGAAACATTTGGGAAAATTTTGATAAGGAAGCCACAGAATCCTTTCGCGGGCCAGAAAGCCATTCGCCATGCAAGTCGAAGTTGGGAGAACTGTGTGCACGTGATAATAGCTTTTTAGTGGATTCCACTGATCCCCTACACCCTACTGAATCCCTAGCAAGGCTGCAATAGGAAAATCTACCTATGTATCCAACAGATGCTCATGAGTTTTCCACTCGTATATCCATATAAATGCGCGGAAAAAACGAAGGGAGAAGAGGATTGTAATAACCGTCAACTATATGAAATAAATTTCAATACATATACGGAATTTTCTGATAACCGATAATTGCGATACGATTGATGTGCCAATGTCGATTCCCGCCATCCTTCAACACTAACAATAAGCAACAAAGGAGCAAAAACTTTGAGGAGGTTGCATTTTTTAAAACATGCGATCAGAAATCTCTGATTTTTGTCAAGTATTTTGGCTATATGCACCAGACCAAAATTTATATTTATGGAACTACTAATGACCACATTGCCGATTGGAAGTTGGAGGCTCGCAAATGAATAATTAGCGAGGGTTGGTACAAATGTGCTATCACCACGTTAGTTACCACGGTTGGAGCTCGGGAAGATCCACAAAGGGGAAATAGATAGCGCGTAGAGACTAGTCACCATAGTTTGTTGGCAACGACTAACTCAAGTATAAACGCTACTGCCCCAAAAGACAGACACCCCCCTCCGTCCTAAAAATTACAACCTGAAAGTTCCCTCCTTGGCGTGGCCTCGTCACCCCTGTTCCCTCTTCCAATATGCCCCTATATGTCCGCGACCTCTGCCGCACGTACTATGTCCATCCCATCCCTTCATGGAATATCTCATCGCAAGATAACGGTAACAGGACAATGTGGCTCGTGCTCGTATGTACAGCGGGCAAATCAAGCGAGATCGCTTCTCCTCGATCACACGTCTCATTCCTGGTATTTTTGGAATAATTCTTTTCCCTCTCCGCAACTTAGAATATTTGATCTAATGTTTGGTTAAATTGATAGTTTTTTTGTGTTAAAATAAGGGATCAAAGCATTAATGCGAACGAGCACTGCCATAATGGACTTCTTCTGGGAATTCATCAATATCTTCATTCCGAAAATAAATATAGTTCAATGGTTCTTAGGGTTTTTTCATAGTGTGTTTATTAATACGCTATTTTAATTTTAATTGCGATACATGCCCCTCCCCTCCCCATTAAATAAGGGGGGAACAGGAATTATATCTTTTTTTAAATACTAAGGACCTTTAGAAGAGGCCACATACCTATTTTGAACGCAATCCGATCACTGTAACTCTTAAAGAGAAAATACCGAAAAAAGTCATGTTTTTTACGATTTTTAGATAATTTCAACGCGATGAGCGACTCCTTCTCCCCCTAAAAGAAGGATAAGTATATTTTTTTTTAAAGACAAAGGACCTTTAGAAGAGGCCACAAACCGATTTTGAATGCAATTAAATCACTGTAACTCATTTAAAAAATCCCGAAAAAAGTCATATTTTTTACGATTTTTCGAAAATTCGAACGAGATGTGCGACCGGAAGATGTGATGCGATTTCAAAAATTTTTCTTTCCTTGTGGTCAGGGGGACGAGTAACAACTTTTCCGTGCTATTGCGATTCGATTCGGACACTTTCGTGTTTTTCGGCCCACCCGAGTGAGTAGTCACCAACATGCATAACACTATACCCTAAAGTTAGTGTAACTACGACTAATTATGCATTAGCATAAATCGCTAATGCTTGTCACGAGGCGAAGCCTCACAAGCATGCTCTACACTACAGATATGCTACCAATGGTGGAGGGACCATTAATATTTATGTATTTTGCAACTACATAAATGGACAGAGATTCAAGAGTTATACTGAAAAAATGCACGGCGTGCTGTAAGTATGTACTAGGTAACAGATAAGGATACAAGTATTATGGAGTACTACTACTACTAAGAGCTACATTACCTATAGAACAACCTAGATAAAAGTCTCATTGGCCGCTGTTATGGACCCTTATAGTTCGTGGGAAAAATTACATTTAAAATCTGTCCGTTCTGTAGTCTAGTTCCCTAATTTCATTTTCATGATCTGATCTACCGTAGTAGGTTGGAATTCGTAAAAAAAAATTTTACGTCGTCAGAGAATAAATCGGTTTGGAACTTACATAATAGATTAAGTCTAACTTTTAATCGACGGTCTGAAAGTGATTCCCATCCCAGCTGCTAAAAAAGGTCAGTAAGACAAACGAGATGATCATAACGGCCTTTAACGTATTTGCCGATTTTCGCCGCACGCGTTCTAACTCAGTTTTCCTCCTTCAACACACATAGACACATATCATCTGATTTCATATATTTAATCTTCCAATTTACACAATAAATTGTCTCTTGGGCATGTAATACAAGATTTTTACATAAATATAATAAAATATAAAAAAACAGCTGCGTTTCGTAATATGCAAATTGCATATTTTTACACAATATTGACTTTCTCGAAGATTACAGCCATTTCGCTTCAACATACATAGGTTCAAATCCACAGGGACGGATTCAGGGGGGCAACTGCAGGGAGGGGGCAGCCCCCCCCGTGATTCCTCGTAGAATAGGAAAAATGATGGTATTTAATCACCTCCAGGCCCCCAGAAACTACCAATACGCCCACCCCACAACAACTACCTTCCATCCGCCCCTGCATATCCATCACGACAGTCCCTTTCGGGTCAGGAATAGTGATGGAATAAAGTGTTCTCGGAGCGAAACGGTTGCAGCCCTAACTGTTTCAGTCAGAAAAATGTTTCAAATAAATGTTGCAAACAACCGATCGTTGCCGATTTACCCCTTCTGAATAATGTACGTGATAAAAGGTCCCAGAAAATGTAGACATTCAATGTACCCAAGACTCTTACATTTATGTAACTTTTTTCTGTCCTTGGCGTCATTTGTGTACGGATAACATTTTTCGAAATATAAATCAGTAGGCATTGAAGCATTGAAAAAAATCAGTTTTTTTCGGTAAACCAGCTTCCTGTATGACTAATATTTCTGGCTGGTATTTTTTCATTATCCTCAGGTTCCTCAGTGTCCCCCGTTATTCTACCATCCTTACTCACTTGTCACAATCCTTGCCTTTTTCACATTTTCGCCAACCCTTTCTTCATCCAGCCCATCCTCGTCTTCGTCGTATCTTCCCACAGCCATATTCTTCCGCGTCGCTACCATCACTCTCATTTTGTATTTGCTCTTCAGTAGAATCACATCAATCACCGAGGACTTCCTTGTCACCGCATCAAAGAGCTAATTTAACCTTATACCCTTTGAATTGGATTACGCTTCTAACATCTGAGCCTGCTAAGGTTAAGAGTAAAAATCTATTAATACACCATACATAGCTGAAGGCAATGAGATACGTTTTCGAACTAATCGAGCTAATCATTCTAAGAAGGTAGTAATACCTGGAAAGTTTTTAAGTCCTCTTGGTTATTGAGAATGCGCCAATTCCTTTAACACTCCCTCTTTAATTTCACGTAAAGAAGTTACTAACGGGAACTAATAGAAAACTAAATGTGAGAATAACTTAAGAAAGCTTTTTGTTACCTGCTAAATGCGCGCATAACAACAGTTTCCCCGCAAAGTTAATAAGAAATGCAAGAAAAAAATTTTCTGACGGAATTACTGAAAGTTCGAATAAAGGTAAGGATCACGCTGGCTCCTACAGTCGTCGGAGCAGCGACCTTCAATGGACATTCCTCGCTGACGAAGATGAGGTTATTTTAAAGGAAGAATATTACGAAGCTAATAATGCGCAGATATAAACACTGGCGATAACTTGAGAATGAGGAAGAAACCCTTACCTCATCAGAAAGACTGCAAGTGGATAACATTTTTCGACTCTCTTGGCAATGAGTCAACCCTGCGCAGATGACTACTTGGATACGGCGCTACTTGGAAACATATTATTATGGCAATCACTTTTCAGTGGTCAGTTGCTTTTATGTGAGTGGGTCAAATGGAGATAATGGTCTACATATTTGGTTGTCATCGATTCCTCCTTTTCGAACAAGTGCTGTGTTTGTTTCGTACTTACTCACACCTGATTAGACCAACTCTATGGTAGTTTATTCAAATAAAATATTTTATATTTGAAATGCCGATATTTACACATTCCAAAAGGATCTTGGCCAGGTTATCTCCAATGTTGCCATCAATGAATGATATCCACCGTGATGGTCCATCGAAATTCTTTGACGCTTTAAAAGATTTATGCGATATTTCTGAATAATGATCGTATTTTCTTTAGCCACCTGTACTATTGTTACATAATGGCAGTGGAGTTTACAAGAAAATTGCCACAATGTAGTCCTTCACCTACAACATCTTTCTCAATTACATGACAAGGTCAATCACGGCTCCTCATCCCCCACCCCCAATCTTTAACCCCCTACCCCACCACCGCCTCACAAATGCAACGTCCTATTACACCAATAACGCAAATCACGATATTGTGTACGGAAAAATCTAAATAACTTGGTTAACTCCTCTAATTGCTTGTTATCACGAATCGGGTTTCAACACTTGGTGTCATCTTCAGGTGAAAATACTTTTTAGGTTAGTATTATAATTTTTCTGTAATGGATAACTTACACAAAGTCAAGCCTACAAGAGTTTTCTTTACGATATCGAGTATTTTATACAAACGCGGCCTAATGTGTGAAACCGTAATCAACGCTCAAAATGTCATGAGATATACTTATAGTCAGAAGTTTTTAAAATACAGAGCGTAATCGCGATTGCTTAGACTTTTGTTACATTCCAGGGTCACAAAAAAGCACTTATTTAATTAAATACTACTGATGAATGATAAAATTCATTTTCCGGAATTGAATCGTGTGACAAGTTAAGCTTGGGTCAACTATGTCTTCAAGGAAGTAATTATTTTTTTAAAAAGCTTATCTCATGAAAATTAGAGAACAAATTAAATGGGACAGTATGAAGAATCGCTTAACATAAAGAACTCAAAAATACGATCCAATTAGCTTTACAAAAGAAAAAGATTTTTGAGTTTCTTTAGGGTCTGGGATCAATAAGGAGCCCAGGTAGGGAGGGATGGTTAAGGTGACAAGAATCCGGAGCCGTTGGACCCTGTGACCCCCTCTAAAAATATCGCACCATCCTTATGACACCTCGTTGAAATGTTTTCATTGTCTTCAAAAGTCTTTCCGTTGATTCCCTCAACCCTTCCCCAAAGCTGCTGTCCCCCCTTTGTCCGAGACAAGTTACTCCTTCGGAAAAGTTCCAAATCCATTGTTATCAAAAGCATATTGCAAAACTAACCTTAGACGCAGTCTTCAAATTCCGGAGACGTCAAACCTGCACTCCCCCATTACCACAAAAATGAACGTCGCGTGCAGCGAAGCGTTATTTAGGACGTACTTTGAAGCCCAGGCCCGAGTGTAGCTCAGGCTGTATGATAACCCTAAAAATTTCTTGCCAGAGCTACACTCGAGCTCTAGTGTTGGGCCAGTTTACTTAATTACTTATTTCTCAACGACAATGGCTGTTACGTAGAGCGAATGCCTTCATTGGTTACGCACCTCTAGCCTAACTGAATAGCTTTTTTAGTATTAGAATATGGTATTTTGTGAGCAGACAAACACGCCTGTTTATCTAAACGGTTAGGAAAACCTGTTGAAATAGATGCTAGCGGTAGTTCTCGCAAAAAATGAGAAATTGAAATTTGTGACGATTTTATATAAACTTCAAAGATGTGTGCAGATTTAAAAAAAAAAGCACCTGAACTAATATGAAAGTGGATTTTCGCATTTTGGTTATTGCAAAATCATTACATTCCATTACCTTCTTCAAAGTAAAAAGTGAAAAAAATCTATTTTTGCCGGCATTATTCGTATTTAGCCCGTATTTTTTGCGGCGTCCGTTCGCACACTATGGAGTCACCGTGGATAAGGGTTTCATCTCAGCTGTCAGCGCCCCAGTCTCTCCTCTCCCGTTCCCCTGAAATTATCGACAGTGAAAGTAATGAAATCAATGAATTAGACATTTATGATGTAACAATGGAGACAAAACAATAAAAGGCACCAGGACCCGACCAAATCCATGGCAACGTTATCATAACCCTACCGCATCTCATAATTGCAACACTTTCAACAATAATCAAAGATTACTTTCACTTCAGCTATCTGGAAAACTGGACTCCTCAAAACTATACTGAAAGTCAAGGAAAAATACCCGGCCCATCCGAGTTCATATCGCTCAATCATGCTCCTGTCGGAGAACGGGAAAATTCTGGAAAAATCATAAGGAAGAAAACAGCAGAATGCGTGGGGCTGAATAAACTGTTTCACCCGAACCAGTACGGGTTCAGAAGAGGCCACAAAGCAACCGACGCCATCCAACACCTGAATAGAAATATAAGAGAAGGAGATGATAAATACAAGATTGATTTCGTGGACATTAAACGAGCCTTTGACTCGGTCTGGTCGCCCTTAGTCATAAATGAGATGAAACTACTAAATAAAAGACCTGGGAAATTAATCCAAATTGTCCTAAGTTATTTCGAAGGAAGAAGAATCCTTTATGAAACAAAATACTGCCGGATTGACAAGAATGCAACCAGAGGTTGATTGTAAAATTAATGTAATGTAATTTTGTGTACCGGGTGGAGAGTAATGTCTAATTGAGAAAGTCCATCGCGCCAAGTCAAAAACCTGTCTAGTGTCAAGGATTACTGCTATACATAAAAGTCTTTTTTTAAACCGTTGAGGATGTATTGAATTAGAGCTGCCAAACGTCTGGAAAAAACTGGATTATCCTGAATTTTAGCATACAATTATGCGTTTTGATAGATTTTTTAAAATCGGCAAATGTCTTCAATTTTAAAAGTAGCATTTAAAAATTTTAAAAGGGGAGAAGGACGCCTCGGTAGCTTAACTGGTTAAAGCACTCGGCGCGAAATCGAGGAATCCGGGTTCGAATCCTGGTCAAGGCGAATGATTTTTCCGCTGTGGAATATCGCAGAAATTGTCTCGCTCTCCCTCCTAAGGATGGCCCGTTATTAGATCCCTCTTCAATTCTTCTTCTTCCTCCTCTTATTTCTTCCAGAATTCCTATCCTCCTTCCTCTTCCACGCTTCCCCAGTGTTCTCCCCTCTATCACTCTTTTCAACATGCCCTATCCTCTCAAAACCTCCTCCATCCATCTCTTCTGCCTTCTCTGAACTTTTGCCACAAGCTTCCTCTCCGACCATATCCAGTACCTCCTCATTCGTCTTTCTAACCATCCAGCTAACCTTCTCCATCCTTCTCCAAACCCACATCTCAAACGCCTCAAGTCTACGCACATCCTCCCTTCGCAATGACCAAGTTTCCGACCCATATAGCGCCACGCTCCATATTAAAGTTTTCACCAGCCTTTTCTTTACGTCTCTTCTCAGACCCCCTCATCAATTCCCTTCTCTTCGAAAATGCTTCTTTAGCAAGCGCAATTCTGCATCTGATGTCCTTACCACTAAACCCATTCGCCTCCAAAATACTACCCAGATACGTAAACTGCTCCACCTGCTCTATCTTCTGCCCTCCCACCCTTATATTCAGCCCCGCCTTCTTACTTCTAGAAAATCTCATTATTTTAGTTTTCTTGTGTTTGATCTTCATCCCATACTTATCGCACTGCACCTCTAATGCAAACACCATTGACTGTAACCCCTTGGCCGACTGACTAACCAATGCTTGATCATCTGCAAATCTCACTGATTTCATCAGCTCCCCTCCTACCTTTATTCCTACCTCCTCCTCCCCCCATGCCTCCCTCACCATTTCTTCTGAATAGACGTTAAAAAGCAACGGCGATAGTGGGCACCCTTGCCGCACTCCCCGTCCTATCGTGGCCCATCCCGATTCTCCATTGGCTACCCTAACCTGCGCAGTCTGATTCATATACAAATTTCGAATCAGACGCCTGTCCCTCCAATCGACCCCTAATTGCTTCAACACTCCCATTAATTTCGTCCATTCCACCCGATCAAACGCCTTCTCGAAATCTACGAAGCATGCAAAAACATCCTGCCCATACTCTAGGTTTCTTTCTACTAGCGTCCTCATCACCGCTATAGCGTCTCGCGTTCCCGTCCCTCTCCTAAACCCGAACTGGTCGTCACCCAGGTATTCATTTGCCTTCTTCTCTAGCCTTCTGTTTATAATTCTCAGAACTACTTTGGCCGCGTGGGATATTAAGCTTATTGTCCCATAGTCTTCGCACGTTTTTGCCTTACTCTTCTTTGGTATAGGAATTAGTACAGTCTTCGCGAAGTCTTCCGGCCACACTCCATCCTCATAAATTCTACGAATAAGCGCAAAAAGTTTTCCTCTTCCCTTCTTCCCCATGCTCTTTAAAAACTCTGCAGGAATGTCATCTATTCCCACCGCCTTATTCCTATTCATGTCTCGTAGAGCTCTTTCGATTTCGCTATCTAGGATACTTGGTCCGATGCCATCTCTGTCGATATCGTCTTCCCTTTCTAACCTATTGGGCCTTATTTCTTTACCATACAGCTCTTCAGCGTACTCCTTCCACCTCTCTTGGATCTCTCTTGGTTCTACGATCATCTTTCCCGTCTTGTCTGTTATCGTTGTAATTCCCCTTCCCTTGTTACCACCCGTCAGTACCTTTACTTTCCTATATAATGCATCTGCTCTTCCCTCTTTTTGGTATTTCTCTAACGCGTCGATCTGTTCTCTCCACCACGCCTCTCTTGCTTTCTTTGTTTCTCTTCTAAGCCTGTTATTAAATTCTCGGTATTTTCTCTGACCTAGCTCTGAGTTTACGCTCTTCCATTTCCTTCTCTCCTCCATCTCCCTTATCATCTCCTTCGTGATCCACGGTTTTCTAATTTTAGTCGCACTCAATACGCCTACCGTTGCTTTCGCCGCTTCTACAATTCCATTTTTCAAACTTCCCCATTCATCTTCCACTGATCTAACTCCATGATCCTCACCCATTATCTTATCCACCTTCTCTCGATACTTCTTCTTCGTTGCCCCAGTTAATGCCCCCGTATTCCACTTTCGTATCCTCCTTCCCATTCTTATCTTTTTCAGTTTTACCCGACATTTCATGACTAATAAGTTGTGGTCTGTGTCTGTATCAGCTCCTGGATAAGTATGCGAGTTTTTAACACTATTCCTGTATCTGTGACGTACCATTATCTAATCTATCTGGAACCTATCTGTGTCTCCCGGCTTCTTCCAAGTGTACCTACGTCGAGGATGATGTATGAACCATGTATTTGTAATTACTAGGTTATTTCTGCGACAAAACTCCACAGCTTTCTCGCCCCGGTCGTTTCTCCTTCCTAGCCCGTAATCGCCCACCTCCCGCCCATCTCTTCCTTCACCCACCAATCCCCCATTACTACCAGGTGCTTACTTCCTGGTATCCTACCAATTATTTCCTCTAGCTGATCGTACACCCTATCTACCTCCTCCTCTTTATGATTAGAGGTAGGCATATAAACCTGGATTATAACTAAATTCGTTGGTTCTGCTTTTAGTTCCACTACTATCCTATCACTCACCTGTTCTGCATACACTACTTTTCTACCGAGTTTCCTATTCATTACGAATGCAACCCCGCGCTGACTTTCATAGTCGCTTACTCTATAGTCGCCGCTCCAGTAATCCCCGTCATCCTTCCATCTAACTTCACCCAGACCCATGATGTCTACACCCACCCTCTCCATTTCTTGCTTTATATTCTCTAGCTTCCCCGCCCTCAGCATAGTCCTAACATTCCACGAGCCTATTCTGATAGTTTCGTTCCCCTTCTTTATCGTCTTTTCCTCTGCTGCTGCTACGTCTGAGCAAGGATTTCGTGTGATGACGACCGCAGGGGCCTTGCTCCCACCGCTGCCGGGCACGACACCCAGCCCTCTTGGCCGAGTCCCGTAGTTGCCAGGATTCATTATCATTTGAGAACTGTCCATAATTTGAAGGTTTTTATTGAGATAGTATTCCGTGGCCTTACTCAATAGTGTTTTTTACGTGACACCATCACTTCAGAGGCCGCCCCACTGGGGTCAGACGCCTTTTGCAGCCGCCTCACTGAGGTACAGACGCTGCGCGGACTACCATTCGTCTGTCTCCTAACCTTCGACCAATCTGGCATGGGTGACCCTACCAGGAGCAATGCTCCCGCCAGTGCAGTTCTAGGGGTCATCGGAGCACGCAAGCCCTTCAACCACGACAAGGTTGTAGTCCAAGAGAAGGGCCCCAAATTTACCACAGCACTATTATTAAAATTGTTATTTTTTGATTTAAACAACAATATTATTATTTTATAAATAAGAGCTTTAAAAATTCTGAAAAGCATAAAACAATAGAAGATATTGATTTTTTCAGGAAAAAACGTTGCCAATTTTCTATATTTCTAAAAGCAAAAGATTTTTAAAAAATTCACATGAGAATCTCTTCTTCATTAACTAAACAATGATTAAAATAATACTATTTTTACTATACAGTTTCTTTACCGATATCTCAATGACATGTGCACTTTAAGAATCAGTACACATTTTTGTACAACAAGGTCAAGCATTATATCTTTAATAATGAGTGGTATAAGCTTAAAAATAAATAATATTCTTTTAAAATTATTTATTTATTTTTATTGATTTTTGTAAATAAATAAAAAATAATATTAATACTTATTATAAAATCTATACTCTCTGAATCAATAATCTGTTTTTACAATTTTTGACAATAATTATTTTAAAATAATTTTGAAAAAAATTATAAAAGTTGTTTTCTTGGACTTCAACCTCTAATAATTTATTATTAATGATACCTGAAAGTGGCATGCAAATAAAAAATTTCTTTATAACATTTATACGCCTTGTTATTTTGGTAAATTCTAGTGTTAAGCAGATTTCGTATAATTTACTTTTAATTATTGTTGATTACGGTGAGAGAAATATTAATACTCATAAATATTACAATACTATCCAAAAGTGCATAAATTGAGCTTTTAAATGATACCAAATACATATACCTTGATCTTTATAAATATTCTATTATTACTTATTGAAATTAACGTTTATTTCAGTACCTTCGATTTTCCAAAAAAAATACATTTTCAAATTTCAAAATCTTGAAAACTTAATTTTTAAAATTTCTCTTACTCCATGTACTCATCAAGTAAAGTATCCACATGAAGAATTTATGTAGTAAAGTTTATCATAAAATGTATTAGTTAGTCAAAAAGCACATTATTTAACAAGCAGCCTTAAAATATTTTAAGTTTTGTACAATTTACAAATTTTGAAAATGTAACTAAATTTTATAAGTCTTATGGGGAAATTACTCGTACAAAAATATTTTTCAAGTGAAATTGGTTTTAAATTTTCCTAGCTACAAAAAAGGTATACTTGTTAAACAACGCTAAGTGCAAAAATAAGGGCGATGTTTAAAAAGAACTGAAAAAATATTTTAAATTGTGTATAAAAACCTTTTCCGGATTTTTGGAACTGTGGGTTATTGAAAAATGTTTTATCATTACCTAAACTTGAATTTCCCAAATTTTGGAATCGCTGGAATTTATTTCTCTTTTTGGGTATTTACATGGCTAGTTCTACTACGTTAAAGGCCGACACACGTACTTTCAAAATCTTACGAAAAATAGAAGAAAGAAAAAAAGTAAAATTAAAGGCAAGCAGCAAGCTGGCCCAGATTCTAAGCGGTCACGGAGACTGTTTGGAATACCTACACAAAATGTAGAAAAACCCTGAAGAAAATTGCGAAGAATGCGGAATCTTGGACTCAATTGAACATAAAACAACAACCTTGTGTAAAAACAGATGCCAGAATAATCTATGTATGCTATGACGTGGGAAATTTCTTTATAACATTTATACGCCTTGTTATTTGGCGACATACTGCATAATCATCGAGCTGCAGAAAGAGTTATGTGCATTCTACAACACAAGGAAGTAGTTTTACAGCCGCAAAAACTGAATAAAAGCTGGAGGAAGAAGCCCAGATGCAGAGAGAGGAGAGAAGGAAACAGGTAGCGGGAGGCTGGAGGAGGAGGCCCAGCAGGGTGGAGAGGAGGAGTCGACGACGACAGGGCGGCATGGGTGAAGACGATTGCCTGGAGCTGTCGGAAGGGGAAGCTGTGGCTGCAGGATGAGACCAAGCGGGGTGGGGAAGAACAGTTACGACGACTAGATATCAGGAATAGACGGCCTGGAGTTACGGAGAAAGGAAAATGAAGCTGGAGGAAGAAGCCCAGCCGTAGAAGGGGAAGAAGACGGCCTGGAGAAAGCAGGAGATTTGGGAAAGCTGGTGGAAGAAGACCAGCTGCCGTAGACGGAAGAAGTAGATGGCCTGATGAGGCCGGAAACGGAACTGGAAAGCTAGAAGAAGAAGCCCAGCAGCGAGGGGAAGAAAAGTTAAGACGATAAGACGGCGGGAATGAAGAAAGGCGGAGATACCGGGACAGGAAAAATGAAGCTGGAGGAAGACGTACTGGTAGACGTGTAAGAAGACAGAAGAAGACGGAGACGGCGGAGTAAGAATGAAAAAGGCGGCATGGAGAAATAACAAAAAATATGATTGACGTAAATCTTTAACAATTTATGAGCCAAAATCAAATCACAATTTCATGCTTTAATTAAAAATTGTAATTTAAATATATGCATGTAAAGGGGTAAACACAAGTATAAACCCTCATTACTGTACTGTTGAAATATAAAGTAATGTTTCGTTTAGAGACAATAAAGACAAAGACAGGGAGAGAATTTGGAGACACCCAAATTCTTTACCTTATTTATTTATGAACCCCCGAACCCTTCTCCTACTTTCCCAATGAAATCATATCTTTAATCCACGCACTCTTGAGCAAATACTTCGCAAGATCGGATTATATTTAGTTGAAAACTGTTAAGCTTCATCCCTTTCCTTTCGCTGCCATCTCTCTGTTTTCCTCAGTTCCTGCATAGTTTCTTCATACATTTCCCAGACTTCCGGAGAGTCTTTCCTGATGATGCTGCCCAAACCTGGAACATTTCAAACCGATGATAAGAATTGGAGTCCTTAGCATACTATTTGGAAAAAAAAGAATTAACTTTTCGTCTCCTCCGTCATCCCTTCCCCTCATTCGAGCCGCTCGGCTCTGCCGTAAGGACTTCAACTACTCCACATTAACATACCTACTAAATTGAGGGTTGCAATAATGGCGAAGTAAAATTTCAGGACATCACGACATCGCAAATTCATATTAATTTCACAGTGACATTTACATATTCATTACATTACATACATATGATTCATTGGTTAATTTATGGAGGTGTTTAAGAAACTCAGCTTCCTTTTTCCGCCGACGTAAACCTCCATAAATTAACCAATCTATAAATAAAGTGGTCAATAACTATTCAAAGAAGATACTTATGATTCGCATATGCAAAAAGTGAAACAAAAAAGACTATCGTCATACCACATAAATAATATTTCGAGAGAAATTATTTATGAAATGTATGCATTATTTACTTCACTTGAATGTTGGTATCCTCTGTTCTTAGACGATGGTTTGCATCCGTGGTGCATTTTTTATTGTAGTCATATTTATCTGAACACGACACTTTTTTGCAATGTATTATTTTTGATTTCATTATCATGATACAAAAGGCATGTCTTACAAATTATACTGCATGATTAAGATTGCCGCGTTTGGATTCAACTTTCAATTCCTGTCATCAAAGAGAGAGAAAAAAAACATCGCCCACAAGGTTGCCATGCGCACAATAATTGTGCAATTTATTCATGAAGTAGTTTTGCCGACAGCACAATGCACCACTAATTAAACGTGTTCAGTAATGTAAAACCGGAAATGATGAGATGCGTAAATGAAAACCGCTAGAATAAAATTTAGCAGAATTTCAAACTCGCTACTTTTAAAATTGAAGACATTTGCCGATTTTAAAAAATCTATCAAAACGCATAATTGTATGCTAAAATTCAGGATAATCCAGTTTTTTCCAGACGTTTGGCAGCTCTAATTCAATACATCCTCAACGGTTTAAAAAAAGACTTTTATGTATAGCAGTAATCCTTGACACTAGACAGGTTTTTGACTTGGCGCGATGGACTTTCTCAATTAGACATTACTCTCCACCCGGTACACAAAATTACATTACATTAATTTTACAATCAACCTCTGGTTGCATTCTTGTCAATCCGGCAGTATTTTGTTTCATAAAGGGTTCTTCTTCCTTCGAAATAACTTAGGAAAATTTAGATTAATTTCCCAGGTCTTTTATTTATTTATTAAATATTAAATTTACAATCAACCTATGGTTGCATTCTTGTCAATCCGGCAGTATTTTGTTTCATAAAGGATTCTTCTTCCTTCGAAATAACTTAGGACAATTTGGATTAATTTCCCAGGTCTTTTATTTAGTAGTTTCATCTCATTTATGACTAAGGGCGACCAGACCGAGTCAAAGGCTCGTTTAATGTCCACGAAATCAATCTTGTATTTATCATCTCCTTCTCTTATATTTCTATTCAGGTGTTGGATGGCGTCAGTTGCTTTGTGGCCTCTTCTGAACCCGTACTGGTTCGGGTGAAACAAGTTATTCAGCCCCACGCATTCTGCTGTTTTCTTCCTTATGATTTTTCCAGAATTTTCCCGTTCTCCGACAGGAGCATGATTGAGCGGTATGAACTCGGATGGGCCGGGTATTTTTCCTTGGCTTTCAGCATAGTTTTGAGGAGTCCAGTTTTCCAGATAGCTGAAGTGAAAGTAATCTTGGATTATCGGTGAAAGTGTTGCAATTATGAGATGCGGTAGGGTTCTGATAACGTTGCCATGGATTTGGTCCGGTCCTGGTGCCTTTTATTGTTTTGTCTCCATTGTTGCATCATAAATGTCTAATTCATTGATTTCAATACTTTCACTGTCGATAATTTCAGGGGAACGGGTGAGGAGAGACTGGGGCGCTGACGGCTGAGATGAAACCGTTGTCCACGGTGACTCCATAGTGTGCGGAACGGAAGCCGCAAAAAATACGGGCTAAATGCGAAAAATGCCGGCAAAAATAGATTTTTTTCACTTTTTACTTTGAAGAAGGTAATGGAATGTAATGATTTTGCAAAAACCAAAATGCGAAAATCCACTTTCATATTAGTTCGGGGTGCTCTTTTTTTTAAATCTACAGACATCTTTGAAGTGTATATAAAATCGTCATAAATTTCCGGGATGCTTTTTTTTTAAATCTGCAGACATCTTTGAAGTTTATATAAAATCGGCACAAATTTCAATTTCTCATTTTTCGCGAGAACTACCGCTAGCATCTATTTCAACAGGTTTTCCTAACCGTTTAGATACACAGGCGTGTTTGTCTGCTCACAAAATACCATATTCTAATAATAAAAAAGCTATTCAGTTAGGCTAGAGGTGCTGCACTAATGAAGGCATTCGCTCTACGTAACAGCCATTGTCGTTGAGAAATAAGTAATGATGTAAACTGGCCAAACACTAGAGCTCGAGTGTAGCTCTGGCAAGAAATTTTTAGGGTAATCATACAGCCTGAGCTACACTTAGGACCTGGGCTTCAAAGTACGTCCTAAATAACGCTTCGCTGCACGCGACGTTCATTTTTGTGGTAATGGGGGAGTGCGGGGGTCGGGATGCAGGTTTGACGTCTCCGGAATTTGAAGACTGCGTCTAAGGCTAGTTTTGCAATATGCTTTTGATAACAATGGATTTGGAACTTTTCCGAAGGAGTAACTTGTCTCGGACAAAGGGGGGAAAGCAGCTTTGGGGAAGGGTTGAGGGAATCAACGGAAAGTCTTTTGAAGACAATGAAAACATTTCAACGAGGTGTCATAAGGATGGTGCGATATTTTTAGAGGGGGTCACAGGGTCCAACGGCTCCGGATTCTTGTCACCTTAACCACCCCTCCCTACCTGGGGTCTTTATCAATCCCAGACCTTAAAGAAACTCAAATAACTTTTTCTTTTGTAAAGCTAATTGGATCGTATTTTTGAGTTCTTTATGTTAAGCGATTCTTCATACTATCCCATTTAATTTATTCTCTAATTTTCATGCGATAAGCTTTTTAAAAAAAATAATTACTTCCTTATAGACATATTTGACCCAAGCTCAACTTGTCACACGATTCAATTCCGGAAAATGAATTTTATCATTCATCAGTAGTATTTAATTAAATATGTGCTTTTTTGTGACCCTAGAATGTAACAAAAGTCTAAGCAATCCCGATTTCGTTCAGAATTTTTAAATCTATTGGTTACAAGTATATTTCATGGAGTTTTGAGCGTTGATTACGGTTTCACGAATAAGGCTACGTTTAAATAATATGCAATTTCGTGTTTCACGTTTCTGATGCTTGTACATTGCTGTACAAGGATGTTGCATTTGTGTGGCTGTGGGGAGGGGGGGGGGCGATCAGCCGCGATTTACCTTGCATGTATTTGAGAGAGATGTTGAAGGTGAAGGACTACATAGTGGATATTTCCCAGTAAGCTCCACTGCCATTATGTAGCAATAGTATCGGTGGCTGAAGAAAATACGAACATTATTCAGAAATATCGTTATAATGCTTTCAAAGCGTGAAAGAACTTCGATGGACCATCATGGAGGATATCATTCATTGATGGCAACGTTGGAGATAACCTGACCAAGATTTTTGGAATGTGTAAATATCGGCATTTCAAATGTAAAATATTTTATTTGAATAAACTACCATAGAGTTGGTCTAATCAGGTGTGAGTAAGTACTAAACAAACACAGCACTTGTTCGAAAAGGAGGAATCGATGACAACCAAATATGTAGACCATTATCTCCATTTGACCCTCTCACATAAAAACAACTGACCACTGCAAAGTGATTGCCAATATAATATGTTTCCAAGTAGCGCCGTATCCAAGTAGTCATCTGCGTAGGGGTGACTCATTGCCAAGAGAGTCGAAAAATGTTATCCACTTGCAGTCTTTCTGATGAGGTAAGGGTTTCTTCCACATTCTCAAGGCATCGCCAGTGTTTATCTCTGCGCATTATTAGCTTCATAATATTCTTCCTTTAAAATAACCTCAGCTTCGTCAGCGAGGTATGGCCATTGAAGGTCGCTGCTCCGATGACTGTAGGAGCCAGCGTGATCCTTGCTCAAGAGCATCTACCTTTATTCGAACTTTCAGTAATTCCATCAGAAAATTTTTTTCTTGCATTTCTTATGAACTTTGTGGGGAAATTATTATTATTCCAGCATTTAGCAGGTAACAAAAAGCTTGCTTAAGCTATTCTCACATTTAGTTTTCTTTTAGTTCCCGTTAGTAACTTCTTTACGTGAAATTAAAGAGGGAGTGTTACAGGAATTGGCGCATTCTCAATAACCAAGAGGACTTAAAAACTTTCCAGGTATTACTACCTTCTTAGCATGACTAGATCGATTAGTTCGAATACGTATCTCATTGCCTTCAGCTATGTATGGTGTATTAATAGATTTTTACTCTTAACCTTAGCAGGCTCAGATGTTAGAAGCGTAATCCAATTCAAAGGCAGGGTATAAGGTTAAATTAGCTCTTTGATGCGGTGACAAGGAAGTCCTCGATGATTGATTTGATTCTACTGAAGAGCAAATACAAAATGAGAGTGATGGTAGCGACGCGGAAGAATATGGCTGTGGGAAGATACGACGAAGACGAGGATGGGCTGGATGAAGAATGGGTTGGCGAAAATGTGAAAAAGGCAAGGTTTGTCACAAGTGAGTAAGGATGGAAGAATAACGGGGGACACTGAGGAACCTGAGGATAATGAAAAAATACCAGCCAGAAATATAAGTCATACAGGAAGCTGGTTTACCGAAAAAAACTGATTTTTTTCAATGCTTCAATGCCTACTGATTTATATTTCGAAAAATGTTATCCGTACACAAATGACGCCAAGGACAGAAAATTTTTACGGAAATGTAAGAGTCATGGGCACATTGAATTTCTACGTTCCCTGGTACTTTTTATCACGTACATTGTTCAGAAGGGGTAAGATCGGCACCGATCGGTGCTGTTAGAACATAGCTGGTAGTTCTATTTTTTATGTAATAAGAAATATTTCACTTAAATAAAGTAAAAATTTCATTTGGATTGATGAGAACTAGATACTTCACAGTTATAATTCTATCTGAAATGACGGGCGGACATGTATTGGCTGAATAAACCAGCAACCGTCTGCGACAGATTGAATCCAACCAACAAATTGTGTCTTATAACCGCAACGCAGCCACACGTGCAGTGCAGCAGAACAGCATAGATGACGAAACAGTCAGCTTCAGTCTTTAGTTGCCGCTGCACAGCACAGGCCGCAACGGCGCGGCTGCGGCACGATCACGAAGATAACCTGTTGTTTGCAAAAGTTATTTGATACATTTGTCTGACTGAAATGGTTGTGGCTGCAGCCTTTCGCTCCGACAACACTTTATTCAACCACTATTCCTCACCCGACTGGCGTGATGGATATGCAGGAACGGATGGAAGGTCGTTGTTGCGGGGGGGTTGCTACATTTTGGGTGCCTGTGGGTAATGAAATACCACAGTTTTTCCTATTTTACGACGAATCACGGGGGGGGGGGGGAGGGGGGGCAGTTGCCCCCCTATATCCATCCCTGTGGATATGTATCTATGTATGTTGAAGTGCAATGGCTTTCATCTTCGAGAAAGTCAGTAATGTGTAAAATGTGCAATATGCATATTACGGAACGCAGCTGTCCCTTTTATTGTTTATTATATATGTAAAGAGCTTGCAATGCATGCCCAAAACACCATTTATTGTGTCCTACTCGAAAACTGTGCCCAGATGTGTTGAAAATGGATCCCCAGTGGCAAGATACCTGAAATGAAAATGTTTGAGCAATTTTTTAAATTTGTTAATTTTTTTATTGTGCGATTACATTTCTCCGCAGGGGAAATTTTGAAGAAGAAATGGACCAATCCAAGGGACACTTGTGGGAATAGGTTGAGGAGTATAAAGACAACTACCGGGCAACATCATACACAATTTCAAAGACTGAAGAGACAAATGATCCTGACTAGTCAAGCCACTGAATCAAACAGCACAAAAATCCCAATAAATCCAGAAGTTTCAACAAAGAGAAAAAATATAACTATTATTCAAAGGTAGGAGCATCAGTGGACAAAGTTCTGGATTATTTTTAAAATAAACGCCGGAACAATGACATGGACCCTATTGATCTCATGTTTCTCGGTTACGCAAAAACCATAAAATCATTTTCCCCTCGAAGGCAGGTGGTGACTAAGATGAAAATAGCGGAAATAATGGGGCATGAAGAGCTGGAGCACTTAAATAAAGTGATGTTCGAAAGAGCAGCATCACAATCCGCCCCAACCAATAAGGACAATTCGGTGGGAAATATTTGGCAGGACAATGAAAAATAGTTTTTTGTCCAGTGGACCAGGATTCATTGACTGGTACATCTTATGGTATATGACGGTTTGTGCAGTGGCGTACGCAGGATTTACTTTTGGAGGGGGTGGGTTTCATTAATATTTATGTGCATCATCATAAAATGACATTTAGATTATTATTCACTAAAGCAATAATTAAATTTACATTCTCCTTTCGTGAAGGCAATTCAACTATATTTTCCAACCCAATAAGCAAAATTCTAAAGGCTAGTGCAAAATATAAAATAAAGGGGGGGGGGGCGTTTAAACCCTATCTGTACGCCTCTGGGTTTCTGTATTACTCTTGTGTGTTTTTGGGGGAGGGTACGCCACTGGGTTTGTGTATTACATCTTGTGTGTTTAATGGCGTGTAAAATATCTTCAGTGTTATATATTGATATTTTATGGACTAAATATATCTTCAAGTTATTTGTTGAAATACATCGTATTCCATTTTATAGGTTTTAATGGAATATTTGTGATCAAATCAACTTATCAATGGCAATAAAAACATTTTTTTTACAATTTAAACTGATTGAGGCTGTTTCTTGTCTTAGAGTAATTGCCAGGCGTTCCTCAGGAGAAATTGCTTCCCGAAAACAAGAATGCTCTTTTCGAATGTCGTTAGCGTTTAATAAAATAAATGAAAATGACTGGCAATTTTCCACAAGAATATATTTAAAAAACGACCGGTTTCAGTGTACAACACCATCATCAGGTGATCAGGACCTGATGATGGTGTTGTACACTGAAACCGGTCGTTTTTTAAATATATTCTTGTGGAAAATTGCCAGTCATTTTCATTTATGATGTTATTCCATAAAATTAAGCCTGAAACAACAACTTTTGTTAGCGTTTAAATTTAAACTATCGTCGAAGCTTTCACCAGTCATGCGAAAGTAGATGTAAAATCACTTTTCGTCCTGCCGCAGTTTTGGCATTAGTGTGTTAAATTCACCCTTCATCCCCCGCTCTATATTTATCTCGTGCACCCATTTCCTTTTTTGTCTGAGGGAAATCAATGAAAATGATCAGGTCTTACTTGTAGGCATGCTTTTGAACATTAATTGCAAACAGTATTTTTTTAAATTATAAAGTATTGCAGCATACTAAGATACCTTTCACAGCCTTCGTCTTCTGCCAATGCGAGTAAAAAGAGAGCTTCCTCTTCGTCAGATGGCACTTCCATAGTCTTAACACTCGTCCACTGAATCGGAAGTACTGGCGCCCGCACGCGTCCTGTAGTCCCGCTAATATATCGCTTTGGTTTGCGGGACATAATGTTCGCCCCCTGGCGAATTTTGCTCTCGCGTCCCGCACCGGTGTGTGCAGAACTTAGGCGGAGGTTGCGGACAAGAGACACAGGGCGTGCCGAGCCCAACAGGAGACTTCGAGTCTCCGGTTGGGTTCTCCCGGCTGCATTTACTACGCCAGGTCAGCGTATATAGCTCGGTACAACGCGGCTCTGCGGTTGTTATACTTTCACCTTCGACACCATAATGACATCGACGAAATACTTAAGCTGCGCCTATGCTCCTGGAGATATCGAGTCCATCGTGGAGAACGAAAATGTACCATCTGGTGGAATTACTCCTTTTCCACCACTAGACAGTTGGAGGCGACCAAGCCTGAAATCGTCCTCCTCGACCACCTCACATGCTCCATGTTTGTGATTGCGTTTTCGGCTCCAGCTGAAACGAACATGGATGCAAAGGAGGTGGAAAAACGGACTAATTATCAAGACATGCATCTTGAAATTTGGCAAATGTACGAAACTTGATCGAAAAGTAGTGTATGCAGAACAGGCGAGTAATAGGATAATAGTCGTGGAACAAAAGGCAGATCCAACGAATTTAGTTATAATCCAGGTTTAAATGCCTACCTCTAATCATAGAGAGGAGGAGGTAGATGGTGTATACGATCAGCTAGAGGAAATAAATGTCAGGATACCTGGGAGTAAGCAGTTGGTAGTAATGGGGGATTGGAGGGAAATAGATAGGTTCCAGATAGATTATATTATGTTCGTCACAGGTACAGCAACAGTCACAGATCATCACAGGTACAGGAAAAATGTTAAAAACTCGCATAGTTATCCAGGAGCTGATACAGACACAGATCACAACTAATTAGTCATGAAATGACGGGTAAAAATGGAAAAGATAAGAATAGGAAGGAGTGTACGATAGTGGAATGCGGAGGCATTAGCTGGGTCAATGAAGAAGAAGTATCGAGAGAAGGTTGATGAGATAATGGGTGAGGATCATGGGATGAGATCAGTGGAAGATGAATGGGGAAGTTTGAAAAATGGAATTGTTGAAGCGGCGAAAACAACGGTAGGCGTAGTCATCGGACATGGCATCGGTCCAGGTATCCTAGATAGCGAAATCGACCGAGCTTGACGAGACATGAAAAGTAATAAGGCGGTGGGAATAAATGACATACCTGCAGAGTTTTTAAAGAGCATGGGGAAGAACGGAAGAGGAAAACATTTTGCGCTTATTCGTAGGATTTATGAGGATGGAGTGCGGCCGGAAAACTTCGCGAATACTTTCTTAATTCCTATACCGAAGAAGAGCAAGGCAAAAACTTGCGATGACTTTAGGACACTAAGCTTAATATCCCACGCGGCCAAAGTAGTTCTGAGAATTATAAGCAGAAGGCTAGAGAAGAAGGCTAATGAATACCTGGGTGACAACCAGTTCGGGTTCCAGGAGAGGGACGGGAACGCGAGACACTATAGCCGTGATGAGGACGCTAGTAGAAGGAAGCCTTGAGTATGGGCAGGATGTTTTTGCATGCTTCGTAGATTTCGAGAAGGTGGACTGGACGAAATGAATGGGAGTGTAGAAGAAATCAGGAGTTGATTGGAGTGACAGGCGTCTGATTCGGAATTAGTATATGAACCAGACGGCGCAGGTAAGGGTAGCCGATGGAGAATCGGGATGGGCTATGATAGGACGGGGAGTGCGGCAGGGGTCCCCATTATCGCCGTTGTTTTTTAACGTGTATTCAGAAGAAATGGCAAGGGAGGCATGGAGGGAGGAGGAGGTAGGAATAAAGGTAGGAGGGGAGCTGATATAATCAGTGAGAGTTGCAGATGGTCAAGCATTGGTTAGTCAGTCTGCCAAGGGGTTACAGACAATGGTGAATGCGTTAGAGGTGCAGTGCGAAAGGTATTGGATGAAGATCAACCACAAGAAAACGAAAGTGATGAGATTTTTTAGAAGTAAGAAGGTGGGGCTGAATGTGAGGGTGGGAGGGCACAAAATAGAGCAGGTTGAGCGGTTTACTTATCTGAGTAGTATTTTGGATGAATGGGTTTAGTGGTAGGGACATCATATACGGAATTGCCGTGGCTGAAGAAGCATTCTCGAAGAGAAGGGAATTGATGAGGTGGGTCTGAGAAGAGACGTAAAGAAAAGGCTGGTGAAAACTTTAATGTGGAGCATGGCGCTATATGGGTCAGGAACTTGGTTATTGCGAAGGGAGGATGTGCGTGGACTTGGGGCGTTTGAGATGTGGGTGTGGAGAAGGATGGAGAGGGTGAGCTGGGTGGCGAGGAAGACGAACGAGGTGGTATTGGATATAGTTGGAGAGGAGAGGAAGATTGTGGCAGAGGTGCGGAGAAGGAAGAAGAAATGGATGGAGGATGTTTTGATAGGAGAGGGCATGTTGAAGAGAGTGATAGAGGGGAGAACACTGGGGAAGCGTGGAAGGAGAAGGAGGGGGATAGGAATCCTGGACAAAATAAGAGGAGGTAGAAGATATGAAGAATTTAAGAGAGATCTAGTGGTGGGACATCCTTAGGAGGGAAAGCGAGATGAAATTGGAATACAGAATGGGGACTGTCGAAGAACCTACTAATCAGGTAGTAAAATACTTGAATGAATGTATGTACCTCGGACATTATTTGAATCTAGTTGCCCTCATCGAAGGTTTGCTCGGTGGAGGCTCGCTGCTAACAATTAGTAGCATCCGGTGCATTTCGTCTTGCGCGGCACAGGCGGAATCACTTGCGGCGCGCATGCAGAGGGCCGTCATCCCAGGGTCACTCATTCTATTGCGTACGAATTTCAATTAAAGAACACGAAAGAAAGGAAATCAATGACTAATGAGATACGTAGAAAAAAGTTAGCACAGGAATACATCAGTAAATACTAAAAGTATACACATATCTTAAAACATGCATGTCAAGCAATTCAATATAAAGCAAAAGGCGTAATAAGTAAGTAAATAGATCGTAAATTTTTGTACCTCCACTAAAGGATAAAAACGGAATATAAATGTTGTGGAAATTAAACCCTTGCACATAAAATTTCCATCATCTAAAATCTAGGTATTGATGCACTCGGTAATAAACTAATATAATACCTTGCACTTACGAGTGCGTAAACTAATACAAGTAGTTCATATTATAAATGCAAATTGGAGGCGAATTTCTCCCGCCTTAAAATCTATTGGCTAAAAATAGCTTTTCCAGGATTTATTTTAATAAGTATTCCGGAAAAGTTCACCGTAGACTCTAACTTTCCAAAAATTAAAATCCTGTCTCAAAACGTAATCTCCGATTATTCCGGAGATACGAGGCTTCACATCAATCGATCTACATAAAACGTCACTTTTCTTCGTGAAAGAGGCTTGCGAGTCAGAAAAATAAGTGACTGTCCACTAAAATTTAGACTACTCACTTCTTATGCCGTGGTACTACCACTAATAATCGTTCGCAAATTTTAGTTTATCCGCCTCATGCAGTCAATATTGGCCAGATGCAAGTCAGTATATCCCATTAACCGACACATTCCGCGCTATGTGATGCGTTTTTATCCTTTTACGATGGACAAAAATTTATTTTCCTTGTCCTCAAATGGATTATATTTATCTTGATACTCAGAAGTGGACTGGGAATTTAAGGTCGCTGCGAAATAAAGGAATCAAACTCCCGCCTTCGGTTCTTGGAAATTTCAGCAGCGCTGCGAGCGGTGCCAGCGGTTGAAGTATAGTTGAAATCGTTTAGTTGAAAAAAGTGAATCTCTTGAGTTATGAAGCGAACGTGCAAACTCTCACTGTATATAAAATTTTCATCTTATACATTACGTACCTGTCAGTGCCCATCTTCATCAGGCGTGTTTAAGTGACATTCATGTTGGTTTATAATAATATTTTGGAATTTGACGGCGGTGTTGGAAACGTTGGAACTTAGAAACTGTTGGAAACCATAATAAAAATGGCGATGATGGGTCGCCGTCTGGTGATGTTTAGAAATTGTTGTTTAGCAGGAATGTCAATGATCTTAGCGGAGTTGGATCAAGGTGAGTAGTGTTATTAATGCTTTTTACGGTTATTACTTGTGTTAAAGTTAATGCTTCATGCAATGAATTCCATTTGCGTGATTTATGTGGTTATCCTATTTATCAAGCATTGTTTACCTTTTCATGAATGACACTTGTTTAAGTATTTTGCCAGTTTTCATTGAACATGGCCACTTTCTTGGTGACTTTTATCAGTATGTTGTATTGTAAATCATGTTGTGGTTCTGAAACTTCCTCCATTCTGGTTTGTTATGAAGCCATAGTAATGCTATCCTCTACCTTCGGCATTTCGATGTTTCGTGTTGCCCATTTATCATGCTTTCAGCTGTTGCGCAGTCTGCTTGGTTAGGTTTTTCGTATTGTCTTAAATAATTTAATTTGTGTAATGGTTACGGTAACTTTCAAAGGTACCTAAGGATTTACGAGTTAAAATTACGTTGGAGGATATTTTTATTCAATGCCAATCATTGTGTCAGCATTGTATCCAACGCCTGCAATCATTGAATGTCTAGTAATTTGATAAAATGCAATTGCCGGGATCGTCAATTTCTGAGAGCGTTTTCGACAGATGTGTAAATAACTCCTTAGTTGTCGTCCAAATTATCTAACTTCAAATTTTAATAACCATGTTATTGTTGTATCAGCTGCTTGGTTTACTAATCGAGAAAGCAAATTATCAGTTGAAATATAGTCATTGACCGACAATCCAAGAGTATACTGCGTTTTTTCCTTCGACATAATATATATTCGGATGAGCCGGATGTACTATTTTGTAGAGATGTCAGTAGGTAACGAATGCTGTGAGATCGTCTACACGGTGTTTAATTTCTGGAACGACTAGCAGTATTGAACGTTCAGATTTTGCTTCTTAGAAAATCAAGCATTTGATTTTACATTAATTTTTGAACCATTAAGCGTTGGTTACCTGTATTTTATCTGTTGAAGAGCATTTGAAGTTATGATTTTGGACGTAAAGCAATAACTGAGTGAGACGAAGAAAATGTGAATTATTAGAGAAGCGTGACCGGAGTGGGTTTTTTTTACTCATGTCATATTATGCTATCAGTCTTAAGTCATCCTGAGATGGATGTTATTCTTGTCCCCAGAAATCACTTCCATTTGGTGCTCCTTCCTAGCATGGCTTAATTGTATAGTTTATTATCTTCATTTCTTGGACTTTGTCCCTGCTCATGTCCACATCTACTGAGAAACAGACTTTACCTGTACGCTCTTTACTAATTTCATATGTATGTCTCTGACCTACTGATACTGACTGATGACAGTTGTGCATGACCTTGTGCATCGAAATTTAGTAAGGAAAACTTGGACATTTTATGTTTTTATTCATTCCATAACTTTTAACCAATCAACCAGATCTCTCTTTGGCTCAATGTTTTGTGCAAGTGAACTCCTGTTGACAGAAATCGAATTTGTGGTAGTTAATGGCTATCCATGACCTACAACCCGAATCTAATGCATAGGCATTAGCAGTCTCATGGTCCCTAGAGCTAAACTGGTAGAGTTCAATTCCTGAGTGCAGTTGCTAAAATGCAGAAGGAAGGTACTGTGATTTGACGATTCAAGTGAAGGTGTGTTGCAAGTTGATGTAACCATGAGATTTCATGCTGCGCACACATGCAATTTCTATGCTGTTGTTCATTTGTGAGCCTCATGGATAGATACACTGCTTCATGTGCATGTACACATTCATCTCTTGTGATTTCAAAGAAGACAGAGTAGGTGTACATAATATTGTGGTAGGCAGTAATGAATTTTCCTTCCTAAAATATATACTATGGGGCAAATGTTTTGATTTGGGGTATTGTCGAGAATACAAAGAAATATGCATAAGTTTTGGAAGTTCCTTAGGGAATTAAATGAAGAGGGTAGATGTCACTTACATTGAAATGTTAGCATGCATGTGAGTGCCTTTGCAAATTATCATGGAAAATTTGGTTTGCTTGAGAGTAGGGACTACTGGCACCTACAATATTGACTGTGCAGTCCAGTGCAGTAATTGTGTGACTTATGGTTGGTATGCAAAAATTTTGAAATATTTCCATGTGAGTGATATAAGCGAAGAAAAAAGCTGGGTGAGGGAGGTTTGTAGCTAATACAAAAAGTTAAGACTCTTAACTTGATGCAACGGACACTTTCTATGAAAATAGTTCTAAGCGGGGTCAAAAGTATTTATGAAGTGGTTTTCATCTAAATAGCACTGGCTTTTCTTGTTTTCTATCTGTATTGATTTGTTATCACTCAACAACTCTGTTGAGCTTCAGTACCTAGGTTCTAGTGAAGTTTCAATTCCCTTCTTCATCTTTTGTCACAAGGGCTGCTGATTTCATTCACTGCTATGTACAAGTTTATACAGCATTTCCTTCCTAATCATCTTTGATTATGCCTTTACCATCAATTTCTTTGATTTTGTGCTTTCCAATGTTATCATCGTTTGGTTGTCCTACTTTTTCATCCCTATAGATCACCATGAGCATGAAATCTATTTCATTTTTGTTAGATTTGTTTTCAGTTTTTGATATAACCATGTCATTTCAATTATTGTGGCTTAGAAAACTCCTCACTAGGATTTTGCCTTACTTACAGAGAATTTTACTAATTCCTTGATTTTTGATTTCTGATTCTGAATGCATAAATCTGCTTCTAGTGCCTAATAAGTTTCCTTCAGATCATATAATGTTACTAGTTCAATAAATATTATAGACTGTATTTCCCATTTTCGGGTTCCCCAGTCCTCTATGGACATGAAGCGCTAGCATTCCTCTTTATCACATTGAGTTTCTTAATGGTCTTGACTGACGTTCCCTGTTGTCTGTGTTCTCTTTCCATAGATCCATAGATATGTCAAACTGTGATACCTTAGTATGACGTGGATTTCAACTCTCCATTAAACCTTCAAATTGATTTTGTTCTTGTTTTTACAAATACTTGTATTGCTCATATATGTGTAACTATTTACAATGCATACTACTTAGTGAGCATTGTTTCATAAACAGCAAAGGAAGTCAGGTGCAAAAATAACTTCAGTTTCAGGGGATAACAGCATAACCCAGGACCCTTCTTGTAGTCTCAGTGCATCTACTTTTGAGGCAAACATTAGACTTGCATATTTCTGTCCTGGGGTTAGTCCGTACTATAAGATGGTATTTAGGGTAGAATTGAAATATGTCTTCATATGCATCATTTCCAGGTGTATATGAATACAAGGAAGTTCTAGTTTTTTATATAGAACTCATTTTGATCTAAAAATAGCTGCTTTGTGCTACTTCCAATTTTATGGAGTTTTGCTCTGCTAGTGTTTTTTTATACAGCTAAATGCATTATGGATGATTGATTTGTTAGATTTGTATCATTGTCTTTACATGCCCATGGCAACATTGTCACTTTAACTCATAATTAATTAATGCTGTTTTATTTTGTTTTTTATTCAGTTTTTGGATCCCCCAGTGTCACATGCTACTGTGATGGACATTGTCCTGATAATGTGGCAAATGGAACATGTACGGCGAGGCCAGGTAGTCATTGTTTCAGTGCGGTAGAAGAAGTTTACAATCATGAAACAGGCAGTTGGGAGCCTGAAAGAACATATGGATGTTTACCGCCAGAAGAAACAGGTCTTATGCAGGTAATTGAAATGGGCTTGCATTTAGTGTGTAATATATTAATAATGTTTTGTTAACTTCATTGTCCCTTTTCATAGCCTTGATAGCCTTTGTCGGCAAAGTTTTTCTCCTAGTGTTAACTTAGGAACATTCATGAAAACATTCCTAATCAATTTGAAGAAATATCAAGGTGTGAATAGTCAACTGATTAGTTAATGTGCGATTACTATTGAATTTTCTATTGTGACATCTTGATGTTACATTTCTCTTGAAAATCAGTAATGTATCCAGTATCTAATACATTTGTGCATTTGTTTTTTCTTTTGCTTCAGACGTTTAGAATGCACGCAAGAGTTATGTGATGCATGATCCATGACCAACACTCAGTTAGGTTCTTTGTTTTGAAATTAAAAATGTGTAAATTTGACAATTATTTGCCCTCTTCTTAAATTAGAGTCCTTCATGTGTTCCATCCGGTTAATTTTGTGGATTCTATCAATAAACTCCAATGAAATTTCCTAGTCCAAAATTTGGTACCTCTATAATTCTATCTTCTTTGATGATAGCTATGTATCATACTATGTTTAAGCAACTGTAATCATTTGCACCATCCTCTCTACTGCTTTTGTGTGGCAGGGGAAGAGAGGAATTTCAAGCAAAGCCCCTTCCTCCAGAAAGTCTCCAAATACTTACTTGTAAGGCTAACTGTTAAAGGTGGTTCAGTTACCTCTATTGTTACCTAGACAATTAAGTTCACCTAGTCTTGTGCATCAAAATTCAAAGTAGGGAGTGTCTACAGCAAGTGTCTGGTGTCCTTGAGAAACCATCCCGATATTACCACTAGATGCGAGTGCTGCAGCAGCTCGGTTCGATATGCAGAATCGTTCACAGGAAGATACTAATCTCGGAAAATTTAAATTCTTCAGAGGCATGCCCACCTTTTTTGCCATAAAATTTTCGGCATCATTTGGCTCCATTTTAATCTTCCCAAATATCATGGACTTGCTGCTCTGATAGCGGTGAATAATGTGTCAATCTTTTTCTTTCTAACCTTTTCCGCTTCCTCTTAGTCTCCTGGACATCAACTCCACCAATAAACATTTTTCTTTCAGTCCTCTGGTCCTGAAGGAATTCACGCTCTAAAATAGGCACCTTAGTAGCATTATTGCAAACGCAATCAGTTCCAATAGAGCATTTACATGCTGCAAGGTCAAAGAGCTGACACGCATGATGAAGGAAGTCTTGTTTGAGATCAATGAAAGACTTCTTGTTGACAGATTGAAGAATATTACGGTATTTTCCATGGTATTGGATAATTCGTCGCCTTATTTGTCTGTGCCCGACAACTGGTATAGAAAATGTCTTCCAAATGTCTTCTATGGCATATGCCATGGTTTCTGCGATTCCCAGCACTGATAAAGCTGTAACTCCACTTTCTTCTTTAATGAACCGAGAGTACAAAAACATTTTCATCATCCCCTCATTAGTTGGCAAAACAATACCTGTGAACTTTTCCGGTGCACCAAAAATCAGGTACTCCACTCCACACCTCGTAAATGTTTTCTGCAGCACCATTGTATCAAGCTTCTCGTAGTAGAAACCACAGTATGCTGCACAAGGTAGTTATCCACACAGAGAAACAAACTTGAACAGACTGGCTACTTGAGGCTTGTGATTTGAAATACGCACTACAATCTTGTCGGGTAATGGGTGGGAAGACCCAAATGAAATGAAACATTGTAGTGAATATGGTGGACTAAAGAGTCAACAATGTCATTACAATAGTAGCAGCATGTGGTGAAGGAGTATAAACATCATTTGAAGGAGGGTCTAAATTGGGATATGACCTGTCTGAGAATTCTGTCCACTTAATAATAACACTTTACGTTATCTTTATGTTTACAAAGTATTGCCATTGTTCTACCTCAGAAGTGGTAATAAACCTAAGGAAGAACCAACTACCAGTGTATACAACCTAAGATCTACAGCAATGTATATTTTGCCCAAGCCTAATTTGTCTCTGTTCAAACTCACATTTATCTATATAGGACCAAAATCATTTCTTACATAGTCAGATAATATATGAGGTACAATTAGTTTAACATCATTTTTGAAAAGAGTAAAAAATGGTTATTTGATGTAGAAAATCCAGATGTTTTTTTAATAGTATGGTTAAGACTTGCTATAAACTGTATGCATGACAAGTTGAGCTTTAGCGAAAAATTGTTATTTTTTTCATGATTACATTTATGTTACGTATCTGGTCTTATTTTATATATTTGTTTTCAATTATTCGCATTGTAATTTGTTTTGAGATATCCCAAGTACAGGCAATACCTAAAAGGGATTCCATATAATCTTTATGTATTTGAAATGTAAGGTGTGCTTGTAATGTTGATTCAACGGATGAATAAATATTATTATTATTATAAAAGCAAGGCATTCATAGATCGACTCTTCGCTGGGGATCTGTTAAGGATAATCCCCGTCTCGGTCATTCCTTCCCAACCTCTCCCACTCAACATATCTATCATCTCTTACGTCAAACGTGCTAAACCGACAATCTCTTAAAGGGTATGCATTGCGAGGAGAACGGAACTCGTTGAATCATCTTTGTGGTGAGCATTGAATATCGGGAAAATATTCATTTGTCAAAATTAACATTAATTTCAAAATTTATAATTTTGTAGGTTTGTTCAATGGATTACTTTATGCGAAATGATGACTAAGACATTTGTAAATGATTAAAATTTGTAAAAGTAGGAAAATTATTGTAGTTACTGCTTCCAAAAGGCAAAATGTGAAGTGATGTCCTATGTTGCCAGAATTTTTGGTTGCTTTGCCTATGCTCAAAATTTGTTGACCATTCCCAGGCGTCGTAGAACCATAGATTTCGTTAAATTCATTTAAAAATTCAGAAATTTAATACAGAGAAATAAATTCATGGATGGTTAAAACTGGATTAAATGCCGGTTTTTTAAATACCTGTGTCTCCATAGGTGTTTGTTTCCCATTTGCGCCTGTATTTTCGCATAATTTTAAACTTTAGGGCTCGGGAGGCTGTGGTTAATACTATCCGATTTCGAAAATATTTTGCATGTGAGATCCTCATATCAATACACAACTTTCCCACGCAGGGCAAATTTGATTCGGAAAAAAAACCTTTTTTCGGCCCACCCTACTGTACATGTATTCAGCAATGCAGCAGTGCATTGGTAATCCAAAGCCTGTATAATGTGTGCGTTGATAATCGTGAGTTAACTGTGTATTCTTTTCCTGGTTGTAATACAATAGGTGTCCTGGTGGAATAATTAGCATTATCTAAATTTCTCATTGAGTTGAAAGATTAATAGGATTTTTGTGAAGCTATTACCCTAATTGGGGGCATTTTTTTGGTTCATACTTAGAAATGATAACCTGTGAAAAAACTGTCTCTGTTAATTCAGTCGATCATTTATGTACTTCGCTTTATTATTTCAGTGCAAAGCTAATGTGGTGCCTCATCGAAAGCCTAAGTCGATCCTGTGTTGTAACGACAGTGACTTGTGTAACAAATATTTGGTGCCTGAGTATGAAGTGAGGACACCGTCTCCTGATAGCACTCTTGCCGATGATGGTGTGCATCATGCAGCTTTAATGATTTCTTTCACTGTGTGCCTTATTATTTTACTGGTTCTGGTTACCCTTACATATTTAAGGTTAGTGATCCTTTTGCTTATTTCTTTGTTAACCTTGTCTTTGAAACTTATTATGTAGAGTTGACCCCCACTTTATGATGGGTTCACTTAACAATGGATTCACTTTACGACCTGCGCACTAGGAATTTTAAAGGGTGCTGATTTTGCATGCACCCTTTAAAATTTCCCATTTCCATGATCTTTTTCACCCATAATTTGTTATTCATTTAGTATTATAAACCTTATTTGTTAACAGACAGCATTGTTAGTATAGCAACATTTACATCTTTAATGATACGTGTAATGTTGGGATGATTAGAACCACCACCAATCAGCTCTGAGGAGATATTGTATCATTCCTTATGTAGTCAGGATCTTGTTTTTGATAATTCAGATTAAGGCTTTCATTAGTCATTATAGAGACATGATTTTGTTTACCAATTTGGAAAAATAGGAGCACTTCTACTGAAGAGTAACTTATTGTTAGATAACCTATCAAGTTATTGTTATGTAACCTATCAACGAAGTGATATAATTCCTTAATGGATACAGCTGTCGTGAGATAATAAATTGCATCAATGAGTCGAGTTGAATTATATTGTGATATTTCTCAGTGAATGATAGGGACTTAATGTACCGTATAAACTCGTGTAAGAGGCGCACCTTTTTTCCCAGAAATCACAGCCGAAAATGAGGGTGCGCCTCTTACACGAATTTTTTATCTGCCTGCCTTCGAGCCTCGGTCACGATTTGAGCGGAAGACTGCGGGCGGCAGAGCAGTATCGCGGCAGTGGCCACGAAATGAGCAGTGATTCAACCTAAGATAATCAGAAATGGCAGTACATACTGTCATTAGGCAAAACGTTCTCAGCCGACATTTATGAATCGGAATGAGTAGAACGGCAGAGCGGCACAAGAAAAATTTAATATCTGGGATTGGCGGTGAGCGGAACCTATGCCGTTCACGTCTATTATAGCTGGGTTCGAGGGTTTTCCATGTCAAACATTAGAAACATGAAACTCAGCATTGCCTCTCTGTCGCTTGCCTACCGCCGCGGCCCACCCGCCAGTCGTAACGTGGCCGAGGCATTACTCTCAAGTCCCTGGAGAGCTGAGTGACCTTGGTGCTCAGCGTGAGTCATCAAGGGGGAGGGGATCGTTCGCTCGCTTGTTTACGGGGAACGCAGCCACCTAAAAACATGTAAAAACTTGTTGTTTGACAAGGCGAGGGTGTGGGGTGCAATTGGGGGACAGCGATTGGCCGCGTGACAAGTGCAAGCACTGGAATTTTCCACCCCCCTAACTTTCTCATTTTCTGTCATTGGACAACTTTGAGTGACTCAACTGTATGCACCTGCCCTGAGCACAACTGAGAGAATTCTGTGAATATTAACATTTGTGAATATACCAACATAGGTCAGTGTTGTTCCATAATGAACAAGGGAAAAAAGTTGCGGTATTTCACGGTAGCTGCAAAATATAAAGTCATCAAAGATGCTGAGGAAGTAGGAAACCGCGCTGCCGGACTTAGGCATGATGTGCCGGATTCATGCATTAGAAGATGGAGGAAGGATAAGGATAAGGTTGCACTATTCCATACCAATAGGGACAGAAGGTCTTTTCGGGGAAAATCTACGAGCTGTGACAGGACATGCGCGCGCATGCCGCCGTACTGCGACGCCCGTCTCACTAGTAAGTCAGCCGTTTTTATGTAAATCATGCAATTTTTTTATTTTGTCATTGAAGATTTTTGTTGGACTATATTGAAAAAATAAATGCTTTAAATTCCAGAGACAGTTATGATTTCTTTCAAAGTTTGATTTTTTCAGGTTTTGATGTCGTATCTACGCCTTATCGTTCGTTTTTGACACGGCTGACGCTTGGGTATTTTGCATTTTACGTGTTTGCATTCCCGCTTGTCATCGTTTACAGCAAAATATAATTTGTAAAAGTTAACCAAATTTTAAAAGGCGACTTACAGCGACTACGACTTGTGCATTAGGAAAATGTATTTAAAAATCAGAGCTTGGTGCGACTGTCTGCACTTACCAACTAAACACGAATTGTAGCGAGGTCGGCTTTGTTTTGTTTTAATGGATATCAATTACTCCACTCATTCCAAAGGACAATAAACAATGTAAGCATTGTAGGGCTAAGGCTACAAGTGAATACTTCCCTCCGAGGTCCATATATGCCGCTGAAAAATGCCGTGTAAATTATAAGAGAATATCGCAAGCGGCTTTGATAATGGCCGAAAATTCGAAGTTAGGCCCGCAAAACCTCGCAATAGGAGAAAAAAAGCCCCAAAATTTTTTCTTCAACTTCGACGCATAAAAAGAGGGGTGCGCCTCTTACACACGTTTATACGGTAATGGCTTATCTAAATCTGCATTTAAATTCACACCCCTTATGACTTCACTGAGATTCCAAATCGCACTGCCATCTGGATCGCTGATGCGCTCTACTGTTGTGTGAAGATAAATCTTTGAGTGTCTTCTGTGCGAATTGGTACTGTCAACAAAGGGCATAGTTTGTTGTGTGAACCGTAGCTTGTGGAACCATATTACCATATTAACCATTCGATATCTAAACTTGTCAGAAGTTAGTGGTTTATTGTGGTGTTGCAAGTGTAAAGAGTGGAGAACTGTCCCAAGGTCCCTCCCTTTGTCTTGCATCCGCTCTGCTTGGAATGACACTAGGCGCTGCAACCTGTCAACCAAGCCCTGCGTTGAGTGATTCATGAAAGGGATTGACGTCGTTGGAGTGGAGCGCCCTGCTTGGAGGGACAAAAGAGTGGACCTCCTTGGGCCCACAATACGCAACCCTTTCACACTCAATGCAGGATGGGTGACTTTCTCAGAAGGCATTGGAAAAGAACGGCTGGTCCACGTATGGGCAGAGAACCCTAGTTGTCAGTCCAATGAGAGGAGTGGACAGGGGTCATGAGGGCAGGGCAAGCGGGACGGCGGATGTCGAGCAAAGAGAGGAGGGAGGCAGTCTTTTGGGTGTCGCGTGTGTGCGAGGGTTGTGTGCAAAAAGTGAGTGAGAAGACTGAATAAATATTGAAAATACCTAAGGTTTCATTCCCTTGGTGGACCTTCCAGAGCCCACTCATCGTAGCCGGCTTACACAAGGAAATTAAGTGCAAGCATGCCAAACTCCTCAGAACCCCTCCCACCAGAACCGTTCCACTAGAACCCTCCCCCACCCCCTTTCGGGTCAAGGTTCAGGTCTGGAAGTCATGTTTCTAGGAGATTGTTGTGCTTGGCGTTTGGGCGCGGACAGAGGAGAGACAAATTTGGGGGTGCATGCTCCTCAAGAGAGGAGTGCAGACTCTGTACAATACCCCCCCCCCCCCCAAAACAGTATATAAACCCTGGCCCAACCCGGAGGAGTAGCACTGTGGGATTCTCG
This sequence comes from Pyrrhosoma nymphula, assembly GCA_963573305.1. Lineage (NCBI taxonomy): Eukaryota > Metazoa > Arthropoda > Insecta > Odonata > Coenagrionidae > Pyrrhosoma > Pyrrhosoma nymphula. The sequence goes on from OY754332.1 coordinate 45,537,899, forward strand.
GTCCGAGGGATCAGATCGGTTAGTTTCATCCTCGTGACTGGGGTTGGGAAATCGGACCTCTCTGAGTCGCGCTCTCAACCGGTTTCATCGACTGATGGACTAGGATTGGGTCTGGCCCTCATCTTGTGGTCCCTCTTGCTGTGGACTGGGACGATCGCCCTGACTGGCCATTAAGCGTGGCAGGTATGTTGCCATTGGTTTGTCATAGCGACTTAAGCTCGGCTGCTCTTGCTTTCTTATATATGTAATTTGTGTTGATTAAATATATGTGTTCATGAAGGAACATCTAGCATCTTACAGTGCTTTAACTCGAACACTCCCCCTATGTCCCTTTGCAACAGTGGGAAGTCTCTGTAGTGACCATGCCCCATAAAATGCAACTCAAGCAGAAAAAAAATTAAAACCAAGCAGGAGATGGTGAAGAAACATGATGAGGGTGCTCAAGGTAGCACTTAATCATGTGAGCACGGTTATTCACAGTCCACTATATCAACAATAATTAAACAGTAAGAGTGCATGCGAGAAATTAAAGTGTCTGATGGATCCAACACTCTGCAAAAAGGCAGAGAGTTGATTTCTGAAATGGATAGACTCCTGTTATTGTGAATAAGTTGATAGGTGACACTGTTCCTAAACAGTTTATAAGAAGATATTTGACGAACTATGATCTTAGATCATCAAAAATCTGCATGACTTTCTCACATATAAACTGTTCAGGAACAGTGTCACCTTTCAACTTCCACAGGAACCTTTCACAAGCTCTGCATGCTCTGCGCAAGTTCTGGTTTGATTGTTTCAGAGGACGTGCAGACATTAAAAGTGCATTTTGGCAGGGCAAAGCCGCTGGCACAGATATAAAAGATGCAGAAAAATATTTAATGAACTATTAACACTTAGAAGCCCGTGGGTATAGTAGTCATACAGGTCCAGAAAGCCATGGGTTTTTTGGTTTTTACAAAATATCCCATTTTATTTAGTTCATGCATTACAATGAATAGACCATAAGCATGTTGGTTATCAAAGTTTTTATTTTCAAACATGAAAAGAATACAGTAATATATTATAAACCCTACAATGTAACAACATAAACCAAAAGGTACTTTTTGAATCAGAAAGAAAGTCGTGCACTTTCTCTTTCAACAATAGTTAGCTTTTGTGTGGTATAATCTGAAACAATCAGGCATGCATAGTCCAACACAGCAACATGGACATCACCAGGTTGTTTCTTTTCTGTTTTTCCTGTGTAGCATTTCCCTTTGCCAGCACAAACTTTACATGTCCTAGTTGGTTGTGACATTTTTTCTGATGCTGGTACCTTTTCATGAAAATTCGTGCCCAGAAGTCTGAGGATGAGTTGTCAGGGCATTCTTTTACGTCCATTTGTGTACCTTTCTCCTACAATCCTTCTCCAATCCTCAGCATGAAGCTTGCTAAGTGGCAATTTTTCTTTTGTTCCCCAATTCTGGTTCTCTGGTTAAGTTCAAATGAATTTGTATTGGACATTATGAACAGATGGAAAAATAGCTCTTTCCACCACTTCATCTGCCTGCGTTTGAAAGGGTCATATGCTATCCTTTGTTCACTCATATCAACTCCAACCTTATTCAAATTCTAGTCTAATATGGCATCTGGTTTGTGTTTAGGCTGAATTCCCTCCTTGGTTTGGACTAGGGCAACACTGGAAGACATTTTATGCTTTGTGGATAGCAGCAGAACATCATGAGTGTCTCTCCACTTTAGGCACAGAAAATGTTTTCATCTCATGTAAACTGTTATGCCTTTTTTTTAGCTTATTTTCTATCACGGTAAACCTTAGTAGCTCTTTTCTGTTCATCATGCATGTTCCCACAGCTTTTGTCTTTCTAATCCACAAAAAATCAAATAATGCAGGTGATGTATAGAACCTCTCAGAATACACAGTGTGCCCCTTATCTAAATAGTCATGTCTTGTTGGGGTGTCACGGTCTTGGGAATAGAATAATGATGGAATTATCAGTACTGCCTTTACTGCAGTGAACCTCCATTTTCAAGGCATAACCGGATGCAGCATCATAAACAATAAAAAGTTTGATAGCATATTTTTATGGCTTATTTTTCATGTACACTAAACGTTAGTTCGAACCCTCTTAATTTGAAGTATCGATTAATTTGAAGTTGTGAGCAGTCCCCGGCAAACGGAATAGGAAATTGCGTACTTGATGGTATGGATAATTCGAAATACGCTTAATATGTAACTTGAAGTCGAATTTCGTCCCGTGACACCCCAACGTATCGTTTATTTCGAAACAATTCACCGGTGCAGTGCACTTCGATGGTTATTTAGTGCTTATTTCAAAGTCATTGTGATTTTGGTATCGCTTTCTTGAGCATAAGTTAATTTTAAGAGTTGCCAAGCTATTTTGAACATTTGCTTATGCTTATAGTGCGCCGCTCGCCACCAGCTGTTTATTCCCAATCAAATATCCCTCAAGTACTTACACATCTCGGCTGCTCCATCCTTAGCTTTTTTCGGGGCTGTTGAGCTATGACTAATGCCTTCCCCTCTCTTCCTTCTGAGCCTCCCCCTCCTCGAGTGATGATTGTAGGATTGCCAGGCATGGTAGAGTAGTACTTTCTGGATGGTATGATATCCTTGACCCATTTTCCCTGCGTGAGCACTTTCATCGTTTGGTAGCTGCTCCTCCCATCTTGCTTCCCATGCTTCCCCAGATTCTTTTGTTGGCCCCAAATTGCTGACGAGTCATGGTTCTCAGCTTTGTTTACTCTTTTCCTATCTACTCTTGTCCCATCTCCCTAAACTCGAATGTCAATCACAAGGTAAGGAAGACAAGATATAGGGACTACTTCTGGGTAGTGTCTGTCCGACACTGCATCAGAGATTTTTTTCTTGGGTTCCCTAGAGCTTTCGGAGGGTTAAGGGATTTTGGGTTCGTCACCGACCTTGAAGTGATGCCGGTGATACTCCACCCCTACACTTCTCTCCCCTCTCCCAAGCCCTTCCCCTATTGGAAGCCACCTGAGAAGAGCGTGGGGAAGTGATGAGTGAAATGTGATACTTTTGGTTCGTTGTTGTAACTGATAGGGGACTTCTGGCGGGCTAGGATGATGATGGACCAGTTCCTCATCGTAGAAAAGTCTTGGGGAAATGGGCTGAAAGCTGGCCAGTAAATTTGAAGGTCAACGGCAAAATTTTTGGTGTCCTGGATAATACACCTGATATTACTGGACACGCCCGAAATCATTCGTTTTGTTTTTATTTTCCGCATGATTGCGTGTGATTACACACTTCTCCAACTTTAACTTGAATCTGATAAACGTGAAGGATTTCATCCATTAACTCTTCATTTTAGTGCATATTCTTTGCCTTTTTATCAAAAAAATATTGCAATATGGTGATTATCTCAGAAAATACAGGATCTTTTTCGTTAATTTTCGGAAAGTACGTTTAGTTCGAACCTGGATAATTCGAAGTCTAATTTTGTTGGTCCCATGAATTTCGAATTAACGAGGGTTTACTGTACACACAAAAATGTATACTACCTCAGAATCCACATAACTACTCATTCATCTATTGTCAAATTTTGGATGGCTTATATGAAGACACAAAGGTTTTCGCTAGGGGGTCCAAGAAAGGGCGAACTTTGTGCGGTGGATCATGTTTCACATTATCTCAAGAATGTAAGTTGCATTGTTGTTTATGTGCAAATTTGAAAGAATTGCAGAAAATCGATTCCTGCTCATGACTGATGATGGAAACAGTTTTGAAATGAATTTGTTTGTGGACCAGTAATCTCTTGGTTTAATTTTATTCATGAGGCTTATCGGAAAAAAAATTCTCTTTTGCAACTGGGGTGAAACTGTGATTATCTAGGGCTGTATTGGTAAAATGCAGTCTGTAACTGGACTGCAAAGGGGTGGACATGAAACATGAGGTACTAGAGGTGTGGAACTGGGGTGCATCAGGGCTGTAACTCCTCGGTATGGCAGGGTGATTTTTCCACTCGTTCCACCTGTGACGTCAGTGGTAAGGAAGTGCCAACTCATCTGCAACTGGGATTCATTTATGGACTTAGAAAAAATCATCACCTCACCCTTGTCAAAATATATTAGAGATATTTGCGAGAATCAATTCAGAAATGCATAAGAAACTGTGATTTGTGAGACACATAAGAGAAAACTACGAGGCTTTATGAGACAAAGTTGCTGAGCTATGCCTCATATTTTCCCTTTGCTGAGATTTCAAGGAGAATTGTATGAGACGTTCCCATTTCTGAGATTTTCTATAGACAGAGAATGATTATAAAAAAGTGTGAGGCACCGATCAGATAGCTCTACCTTTTTGGCATCCCACACTTTTCTCATAAATTTCCAAGAACTCTTTAAGTCTCATGCTTTTTTTTTCAGTGAAATCATTGGAATGAAAATCTGAAGTATATTAAAAACTTTGTCCCTTACAAATCACAGAAATGGCAATGTTTTTTTACAGCTTGTGAAAAATATATTTTGGATAACTGGAAACCCTGAGAGCCCACAGAAAATATTAGACGTACTTTAATGGAATATTTCCAGTTCACAGAAAACTTTTCCTCATAAAGATTGAGGTGGTCCATTAACCCAGTGCAGCTGTATCACAGAGTAAAAATAAACAGTATATATTCCCACTCCCAAGGCTGCATCCTTGATGAAGACCAGAAGAATTACCAACCAAAAGATTTTGAAATGTGCACAGATCGCGTAAACCTAGTGTTACATATTTATCGCATATACCTAATGCCTATTTTAACTTAATATATGGTTACTTAGAAGCCATAACCGCATAAATACTCATTTTGTAAATATTTACTGTGTTTACCCTTTGTTTTTATTTTCATGAAATATATTCTTGATATGTATATAGCAACGTGTTTAGCTTGTGGTTCATCTTTCGACCAAAAATGAAACGAATCAGAGAGAATTGGGCTCTGCCAGTAAACACTTCATTGATAGCTTTGAGTAATTAATTTCCGTTGTACATTAGATTATTGTTATGCTTTTATTAGTACATTCATCAGTTTTCTCCTTTCCACATTCGTAACTATGAATGTACATGTATAATCATGTTCATAATATTTCCGCGAGTAAGTTACATCTTCATTGAAATGTAAACAAATGTGTGCTAATTGCAATAAATCTTGTTTATTCTCATTAATATAGACTTTATATTCATCCTGTGTGGCAATATAAGTTTCAATTAATTAATGCGTGATAATTGTTATTGTGATTGGATGGTATTTCCTCAAACTATCACGGCATTGACATTTAAAGTTAGTTTTTACAGTTACTTTGACCCACCGGAATGGCCAGGTATATATGACTTTCTTGAAGCGTGACTCTCAGTTGCGAGTTAGACATGAGGTAAAAGTTGGAACTATGTGGTTGGGTAGGTAGTTGGTAGAATGCTTTCATATCATATGAGGACATAGAGAATTAGCAGTATGAATCAATGTGTTTTATGTTGACAGCGTGATTCTGTAGTAGTGGCATTAAGAGTATAAATAAATAACATTTTTATCTTGGGATCCAAGAAAGGAAATTATTTCGATGGTTACAATTTTGCCCCCGTAAATAAATATTTCATTGCCAAGGTACAAGGATTTTCTGGATTCATGATCAAGGTTTTGAAGTAGGGCAAAATTTTGACCAGGGCAAGATACGCCAGTTTCATCCCAGCTGGTCTGTAGCTGGGGTTCAATTCAGGTGGAGCTTGTTTCAATTCATTCCCAGTTACACCTCAGTTACAGAGGTCTTAATACAGATCAGATGCACCACAGTTTTCATCCCAGTTACAGAGCAAAAAATTTCTGCCTGGGATGTGAATAATAATAAAAAAAACATACATTTCATGAATATTCACGGGTTGCCAATAATTCCAAAGGCTGTTCTTTTTCAGATTGTTGCCACACCAAAATTTTTCGATCAGAGACAGTGCATACTTGTTTGTTCCCTCTTTGATATATTTTAGCATGGCTGTTGGAAAGAATATATTGAAACAATCAAAAGAAGTTGATGTCGCTTCAATAGGGGCAGTTTCACCACATTGTTCTTCAAACTTGGGAATCACTGGATGAAAGTCTTCTTGCGACCAACCAGTATCTACATTGTAATGTGTTTCATTACTGCCTCTGGAAACTTGTTGCCGCTTACTTCCAGGTGGTAACTTTGTAGCCGAGGAAGAAGTTGATTCTGCCTCTGTGGAATGGGTTGTAGCAGATTGACTTGACCTTGACACAATCGAGCTGTCATTAATATCGTATTTAGTAAATATAGGAATGAAAATGATTGAAAATACTTGGGTTAAATAACACAAAGGTAAGTATCATTACCAAGCTATAAGCAATGAAAATGAACCCACGAGGACAAGAATGAAACAACAACCGGATTGATGAAGTAGATTCAACTGATCAAATGAAATGAAAAATTCAACTGACTTAGGGGTCGTGCGTAAACTACGTTACCAACTTAGTGGGGGAGGGGGTGTCCTAAAAACATACGGTGGGTAACGAGGGGGGGGAGGGGTTCAGTCAAAGTTACATAGCTGTTACAATGTGCCTGTTTACGTTTCTTGCATGTCAACATCACATGGAAAATACATACTACAGAGTTTAAAATGAGGAAGGGCGCATGAGGTGTTTCTTACACCCCAAGCTTCTACTTGAACTCAATGTAACTGAACCATTTCCACTACAATGTTGAAAGTCTTCATACCATCAACTTGCTTACATTTTAACCTTCTCGTGGGTTAAATAGTGACATTGTGACAGAACTTTTCTATCTATCATCCTATCCCTAAAAATTAACTCAATCAATACTCAAGGAAATATTTTTGAACTGAAAGTTTCATTTGTAAAGACAATGTTACATGTTGGGGTGGGAATACTATTGTTGTCAACTTGTCAACGAAGGGGCGGGGGAAGAGGTTAAAAAATCACCGAAAAGGGTGGAGTAATTTATGCACCACCCCTTACCAGAAGTGATAAAATCAGAATCTTCAGCTGTGTCTTCCACTTCACATTCAGATCCTGAATCAACCAAAGGCTCTTCCAAGGCCTCTAAAATATCACATTCATCGAGATTATTTGCCATATTTTGACAACAAAAAGTCATTCTTGGCTTTAGCACATGCTCACGCAGATACACAACCGCCAAAGCTGAGGCCAAGTGGATCCTCTCAGTGTAATCACCAAAAGGTTCATTTATGACCTATAAGTGGCAGCACCATCCATCTATAGAAAGGGTAGGTGGCCTAGGTTAACAGCCATAAGAGCCTGAGCACAAGAAAAATGTGGTGGCAAACATGTGTGGGTGCAAACACTAGAGCCTGGGCATCGGCCGTTGACTTAAAGTATGCAACCCAAGGCATACTCGGGCATGGGATTCAAAGTGTTGAATAATGAACTTATTGAAAACAAAGGTTATTGCCCACAGTAGGTGTTAAAAGTAGCTGAGATATGTCTCTTTTTGAAAAACAATGCCCAAGAGAACATAATGTTACATAGAAAAAGGCATCCTTGCCTGGGCATCAGCCCATGAAAGGCTCTCTCTTTCGTTGGGAGCTAATGCTTCAGGCAACTTTAAAATGAGGCCTTTGATTGTCTCTGTATCATACAGACAGTCCTAGGATCTTCAAGAAAAATTAAGTAGACTAGTCGTTCCACCTGGGTATCTTTTGGCATTATAAGAAGAAAGCTTGGATGACATGGAAGGTTTTTAATGAGTGGGTGTTATCACAGCTCTGCCCTTCTGTCAAAAGTTACCTTGAGAGAATAAAACTGCCACTTAAAGCAGTATAGGTGTTGGATAATGCCCCAGGTCACGATCCAGATCTTGCCACATCCCTCAATATGGAAATCAGCTTCGTTAAAGTGCAATTCCTCCCTCCCAATACCACTTCTTTGCTCCAACTATTGGATCAGAAAGTTATAGCCAATTTAAAAGAGTGTTTGCCAAGTGCTTCAAGGACACCAGCAGTCCAAATTCCATCTCACTGAAAGATTTCTGGAAGTCACACTTCAGCTTTGTAGATTGTATGTATTCGCTTGATTGTGGACTCTTGGAATGAAGTTTCCACCAGATGCCTCAATTCCACTTGGCCGGAAGTTGTTCAAGATTTTCAAGAGATCGAGGAAATGATATTGAGAAGCTCATCAATGGCCATATGAGAGAGCTGAATACAGAACTGCAAGGATTGGAGAAAACAGTTGAATAAAGTAGTTGTGAGGAGGATACTACTAACGATGGAAACACTGTGATGTCTTAGGACATTTAAATAATCACTCGCTGCTTGGGACTTGGTTAAAAGGATTGTAAAGAAACATCCTCACATAGGGCTGAACTTTTATTGTGCGTCTTTGAAGATACAACATAATGAAGATTGGATACTTCTAAAGACTTCATCTAGATAGGGTTAAAAACACCATCAATTATAAATTTTTCAAGGAAAAACTTGCCTGTATCATCATTGAAAGAGAGGTTATTATTGTTTCGTGTTGAAAGTTCAACTTGTTCTTAGCAAATCTTTGTTCTTAGCAAATCTTTGTTCTTAGCAAATCTTACATTAAAATAGTGATGTCCTCAGTGTTCTTACGTGTTTGATGTACATCGTACACAATGTATGGATGCATCTAAGAAGGTTGTGTGTTCCTTAGCTCTCCCAACCCCGAAAAGTCAGGTCAGCTATTCCAAGAAAAGGGCCTTGAGTGAAGCTTCTCCCCTCTGCTGCTATCTCTATTGTTTTTAACCTAGTCCATCTCCAAGGGATGCTCTTGACTGGGAGAGCGATATCAATGCTGCATGGCATGGCAATAGGAGAAGGAAGATCTTAGGAAGTAGAAGACAGACGAGCAGTGACAGCAATGCGCATGTAAGTTATTATTTGTGGAAAGGTTCATCTACATCTACATCTACATATTACCCCGCAAGCCGCCTCAATAGGCGTGTGGCGGGGGGTGTTAGGACACCAGCCGTTTACATATAAAAAGGAAACGCTCTATGAAATTACGCCGTGCATTTATTAAAGTCCCTTATTGTTCGGGGGAAAAAACGAATTCCCATACCTATCCGTTCGGCAAAATATCTCTCTTAATTTATCGTTTCTGTCGGACCTGGAATTATAGTGGGGTTCTAATATGATGTTCTCCGTGTCGCTCTGAAAGATATCTATTCTCAATTGCTCAAGTAATCTAAGCCTAGCGCGCAGCCTCCGAGTCTCTAGCGGCTCCCAGCCTAATTCGTTTAACATCTGCGTAACGCTGTCTGTACGCCCGTAGCAGTTTTTGACGAATCGTGCAGCTTTCCTTTGTATTTTATTAAGTTCCCGAATTAATTCTTTCTGCACCGGATCCCATATGCTTGCTGCATATTCAAGGTGTGGCCGGACGAGTGCGAAATAGCACCTCTCTTTTACTTTTTCATCTGAGAATCTTCCCACAATACGCTTGACGAATCCTAGCTTCTTCAGAGCTCTGCCACAAATATTTCTTATATGTGTTCCCCACGATAGGTTTGAGGTTATCGTAACTCCCAGATACTTAACTTCATCTGTCGCCTTTATCTTAACGCCATCCACAGCATATACACGGGGATAGTTGGACGACCTCCGCAAGAAATGTACCGCCGCACATTTGCTCAGATTAAGTTCGAGTCCCCACTCTTGGCTCCACACATGAACGTTGTTTAAATCCGATGATAGAATTTCAAAGTCAGAGTGATCATTAATTTCGCGATAGATGACAGCGTCGTCAGCAAATAAACGTATTTTACTGCTAATTCGAGAGCATAGATCATTTATGTATATAATGAACAAAAGGGGGCCGATTACGCTTCCTTGTGGGACACCTGATGTCACTTTAACTGCATCAGAGCTAATTCCGTCAAGAACTACTTTTTGCTTACGATCACTCAGAAAGTTGCGTATCCAGTTAACTACTGTTTCGTTTAGGCCGCATGACTGTAATTTGTATAAAAGTTTGTTGTGAGGTACCGTGTCGAAAGCTTTCTTAAAATCTAGGAATAATGCGTCCACTTGTGTTTTCGATTCACCAGATTTGAAAACGTCATGAAGAAAGAGCGCGAGCTGTGTTTCACATGATCTACCTTTCCGAAAGCCGTGCTGACAGCCATGAAGGAAGTTACGACTGTCCAGGAACGTCATGATATTGCTAACGACGATATGTTCGAGTATCTTGCCTATAATAGACGTTAATGAAATTGGTCGATAGTTCCCTGGGTCATGTCTGTTTCCCTTTTTGAATATCGGTGTAACGTTTGCAATTTTCCAGTCTATTGGTATCTTTCCTTCAGACAATGACTTCTTGAATATTATGTCTAAGAACGGTGCGATCTGTGGCGCTAATTCCTTGAGGACACGCGCGGTTACTGACTATTCCTCCATCTATCATTTTGTATTATCAGCTAATTCTCACTCATACTTTTTTTAGCCTATTTCTATCATAACTCATTGCCTAATTTTGTTTACACAATTTTAATAAGCTCGCAATGCCAATTTCTACGTATACGTTTCTTCAGGTATCGTTGAGGTATTTGCGATGTAGAGATGATGGCGGGGGGGCCAAGAGATAGATCCCAAATTGCTGACTCAGAGTAGTAAGCAGAGATATAATGAGAGTTGAATAATTTCTAGTCCACGTTTTTTTCCCATTGCCTGAAAATGTGATTTACCTTTAAATGCCTAGCGTGTCCGTGAAGTCCCTCTAAATGTTTTTTCCGCATCCTGTGAGAGCCCAAAACATCCTGGCCCCAGTGATTGGTAATGAAAGTTGGCCAGGCAGCAGATAAAGCATCTTTGATTTTCAGATAATTTTAAATGAATCAGTCTATCAGCCAAGTAATTGCAGTCCGTATTGAGGATATTTCAGTTGTGGTATTAAAGGCGTTGGGTGAAGGTGAATCATGAAAAGTTGGAAGTCAAAGGGTTATTCTGGAACTAGAAAGGTAGTGGGTATGAAATAGAGTAGGCGGAACAGCTCACATATCTTTGGAGTATTTTGAATGATAATTGGTTCAGTAGTTCAGAAATGCTTAAAATTGTTTGGGATAAGGAAGCTTCCACTTAGAGAATGGAATTTAGGGGGACTCTGAGCCAAGCCATTACTTGATTTAATTTTCTGGCGCTTGCACCAAAGCACATGCCAATTTCTGAATTGCACTGATAGATTGTAGATTGTAATTGGGGGGGCCTTCGTCAGGAGCCCGGGCACTTAGACCTTTGTTGGTCCATTGTGCCAACCCCATGCATGTCTGCCACTTGCAGACAGGGGACAAGAGCACCACGGTAGAGGTATGGAGGATTGGCCTCCCCCTGCCCCACCCCAGTACCAGGGATGGAGGGTGTACTCCCTCTAACTCTCCCGGTCTGGGTATATCTCCCACCGGCCTCCCGGTGGTCTGGAGGGAGTAGTTTCCTCTCCATCCACGCCTGGTGCAGGTATGGAGGGGGGTCACCCATCCAACCACTGTCCGGGCCCAACGTTGCTTAACTTCGGTGTTCTGACGGGAACCGGTGTTTCAACATGGCTAGGCCCTTGCCCAATTGCACTGATAGCCGATGTTATTTATTTCCTCATTGCATGACATGGATTGGAAAGGTGACAAAAAGTCAGAACTGGGAGATTCTTTCCTTATGCCAGTAAATCACTTTCTACTAAAGGGGCTGTCCATAAATGATGTCACACAATTTTGGACCAAACTAGACCCCCCCCCCCCGTCACAGTTGGTCACAAATAGTGTCCCCCCCCCCCTTCAATAATGTCAAGTGTGGATGTCACATGAAGCATAGACCCCCCCTCCCCACTGTCACACATTGTCACAAGGTGGTGACCCCCCTCCCCCCCCCAATCGTGTGGATGTCATTTATGGGCAGCCCCAAAGGTGGAAATACAGATATTAATAGTTTCTAGTGCTACAACTCTATCTGAATACGTACACTTCAGATATAATTAATGATGAGTCGATTCCAAATGTCGATTCTGGATACCGATTTTAAGCCTGAGAATCGGTGGAATCGAGAATCGACATTTGGAATCTACTCATCCTTAGTATGTATGTATTAGCACTGCATGGCAAAAGTTCTACAGCGTTGAATTATTCACTTAAACATTGCGTATTAGCCACAAAAGATGGTGGAAAAAAGGGGGAGAGACAGAACTGGTTTGGCGAAGGCTGTGACGAATGAAGGTGTCAACGATGAGCAGTTGAACGTGAAGAGGTGAAGATGATGACTGCACCCAGGTCATCAAACAGTGTAGGGCCAGCGGATTCTCCTTGGTGTGGCGGAGGAATCCTGAGTCTCTGGCATCTAGGGATCTAGTAGCGGCTATCGCTGCGACAATCTGCGGGTGCTTGTCCCGTAACGATGGGATGAATCGAGGCATACTGATTTCAGCCATTGTGATGAATTTTTCGCAGCGTCGACGAGTTCCAGCTCCATGACTTTCTCCAAACCCGGGCTCCAACCATTTATCTTATCTCTTGACGCGTGCTCTCATGAAGAATAATTTCTGACCACTGATTAAGTAACTGCAGTTATGGCTTCCGCGGTGAAAGGACGAGCCATTAGAGGTTAAAGATGACGGCGAGACGAGAAGAGAGGCCTTCCACCCTCAGGCAAGCCTTTTATATTCTCCCTTCCAGTCGTGCAGAGGGGTATTCACTGAACACACAAAAAAAGGGGAGAGAGAGGGGGGACTTATCCCACCTCATGGTCGCTATCATATTGAATAGCACCTTCTGCCATTTTACACTCCGGTGAACTCACCACACCCACAACTAAAGCTACCCTGCCTTGCACTTTTGCGAGACCACTTAATCCGGTGGAGTGTGGTTCTCGCTCACCAAAAAAAAGGTGGTGGGAGAAATTCCAAAACCAAGATAAGAACACAAAAGAATGGGACACGAACCGTGACCGTTACAATATGTTCAGTGTATACAGTGTGATCCATTCATATGTTACCAGGAAGCAGATAAACATTAATGTCAGTCATCATAAAAGATCAATAGCATATAATAGCCCAATGACTGTGGGAGTGAGGTTTTATAACACCTTACCGGATCATACCAAATTCGTACAAATTTAAGGACTTGTATTTGAAAGTAGGCTTGTGCGATGAGTCGATTAATCGAAGTCATCGACGATGATTTTAGTCATCGCGGTGCGATGACTGTAATCGATGACGATGAATGTCATCGACCATCGATGTCGATGAGTCGATGAGAATCATCGATGTCGATGAGTTGATGCGAATCATTGATGTCGATGAGAACCATCGATGAGGATGATCGATGGGACGATGAAAATTATAGGTTTTCTGTCGCCCGTCCGTCCCGTGCCGCCGCCGGTGACCGCTATGACGTTTCCTCCTTTGTCTCCCCCTCCCCGGCACCTTCCTTGTTCTATTGCGCAACGCCTACTTACTGAAAAAAGCCGGCGGCGTTGAGATCCAGCCCACGTGGGCCGCACAGGGATTGGAGTACGTCGACTCTAGCAGACGATATCTCGGGGAAGGTAGGTGAGGGGACGGAGTTTCTGCCCATGAGCACCTTGGCGCTCCACCACTTGGCCTCGATGTTGTCGTCTGCTACTAGAATGTCGCCGTTTTATAACATTGAGTGTCGAAACTGTGGTCCAGTCTAGACGTGTTGTAGCTTGTTTCCCAGTGTCAGTCTCCCTACGCTGCATTAAGTTGATCCCGGCTAGGAAAATCATGGTCATGTTTTCCGCCAAATCCAAGGCGAAGGAGCACAGGCTGAAGCGCGGAAATCTTTAGACGGGCTATTTGCGAAGAGGCGCCGCACCAGTGATGGTGTTGTTCGTGCTGCTGACACGAGAAACGCTACCTCTGCTGACGACCCCTTCCTGGCGGAGCTCCACAAGTGCGAGGATGTCCCAGCTCTATCCAAATCTTTGGACGTCCTACATTAGTATAGGGACAGGAAGGATGTATATCCCCGCCTTCAGAAGTACGCGAGGAAATACCTCTGTATTCCTGCCACTTCAACAGCATCAGAGCGGTTCTTCAGCGATGCAGGAAACGTTGTGTTGGACGCCCGACATCTACTCACCGACGAAAATGCGGAAATAAGAATTGTTTTATACCACAATAAAGAGTTGTTGCTAAAATTGTAACTTGGAGATTGTTTCTCTCTTTCATAAATAAGCCTTGTTTTACTCAATTACGGTTGAACCAATTCAATCTTCACTTAATAGCCACACCAAACTGCCAACCGAGACATCTGCACAGTAGGGATGGCCTTAACTGTGACTTTATTGTCACCGCCTTAAATGTCACTGTTTCGTTACAATAACTGTGATTATAAAATGTAATTGCGATCACATTTTAGAATTGACACGGCATGGAAATGACAATCGCAATCACATATTAGGGGACTGGCCATGTCGGTACGTCAGCATTCCAGTAGTCCAACTGCACAATAAAAGAGAGAGACTCTTCGATCAAGTGATAAAAAAATACTGTTTATTATAAACTTTTGGAGATATATACCTATACGTATATATATGGCTGAGAAATTCAACCCTTCTCCTTAAATGGTAACCTCAAATGAAATTATAAAAATGATAAACTTATTTCACATTAGTTTTCAAGAAATGCCTCAAACTGTATAAACAATTTAACATTTACATATAGAGGCTCTACTGGCAAAAAATAAAAATTTTAAGTAGGTAATTGCACAAAACTTTGGCATATAAATAAATGTTTTTTTTTTGTTTGAGACTAGAAGATTTCCGTTTCTTACGTAATATCACAAAGTAATAAAGAAGTAAACAAACAATTAAGGAAGAAAACATGCCAAACGCCAATGTCACTCTTTTTCCATGTATATGGAATTCGTATTTAAAAAGTGAATGGCGTTCACTTTATCATCACCCTATTTCTTCTTGAAGATGACCGACAGTCTGTGGTTACACACACTTTTGGCTGCCTAGAGTAATTGACTTACGCAAAATTCGCATTCCTCATACATGGCAGGGATCATGGTGATCGAAATGCGATGCCTACCAGGAATTTCATAATTCGGCAACGCCACTTCCATTAATTCTTTAAACCCAACATCTTCCACAATGCTGAATGGCTGCAAATCAATTATGAATAATCCAAGTAGCTTCTGTTCAATGTACTGCTTTCTTTTGAAAGAGAGCATTTAGGAACCAATAGAAAGAATTGTTAATTGACGTTGAACTGTGGTCGAAGAAGACGGACGTGGGACGGCGGCTGGCATTTGAAGGGAGCTATCATTACCATCATTACTTGTTGATGGAGTAGCTCTATCCATCGAAGTTACACAATCTCCGTCATCTTCTGCCGGTGGATCGTCTTCACAGGATAGTGTAACATTCTGCAATAAACATATTGACATTTAGCAATATCTACGTACTTCGACTCACGGAGAATGGGACAATTTAAAATACAGTAGATATTAGGAAAAATAAATGGAAAGTATCTCAAATGAGATGCAAATTGTTTTAAATAGATGCATGATGGAAATCAATCAGAACATTTTAGTCAACTACCCCGTCAAATGATTTCAGAATTATTCCACATTTCAAATCAATGTTTACGGTAGATTATATGAGTCAAGTTACGTATTATTATACGAGTATGTCACGAACATGTAATTATGCTTCACGTACAGTTCCATTTATCACTAATTTTTCTTCTTTTTTTCCATTCATTTGAACGCCTTATCTCAAATGTATATATAAAGTATAAACACCCCAGCTATTGGGCCCTGAGGACGATGGCAGGGCCACAGTGGGAGGTTTGGAATTCATGTTTTTCGTCAAGTTTGTGGTAGACGATACAGAAGTAGCGATCACGTTCAATCACAGTTAATACGCAGTAGCAGTGGTAGCATTGTATTCGTTGGTTGCACTGGTGCAGTTGGTAGCAGCGGTAGCAGCCTGAGCTAAATCGGCTAAATTCACCGAATTCACAGTCACAGTGATTTCGATTATTTAGTCACTGGCTGTGATTGCTAATTTTCAGTATCGGTGATTCAATCACAGCGATATATCGCTCATCACTACTGCACAGTTCATCGAGAGTCATCGATCATCGTAATTCATCGATCATCGGCATTCATCGATCATCGACATTCATCGATCATCGAAATTCATCGATCATCGAAATTCATCGATCATCGATGAATCGATGATCGATGACAGCCATCGTCATCGAAACATTTCGATGAAATTTTTTCATCGAAAATCGATGACCAAAATCGGTCATCGCACAAGCCTATTTGAAAGTGAAGAAATTATTGCTTATGAAGGGCTACTATTCTGCCAACGAATTCTTAAATGACAAGCAAATGTAACTATATTTTATAACGTTTACATGCATACTCTTGAGGACTCCTATGCCTGCATAGATTAGATTAGATTGTTGTTGGGGGGGCCTTCGTCAGGAGCCTGGGCACTTAGACCTTTCTTGGTCCATTGTGCCAACCCCATGCCTGTCTGCCACTTGCAGACAGGGGACAAGAGCACCTCGGTAGAGGTATGGAGGATTGGCCTCCCCCTGCCTCACCCCAGTACCAGGTATAGAGGATGTCCTTCCTCCATCCGGCCCGGTTTGGCCTGGCCCCTCCGGCCTGCCGGTATAGGTATGGAGGGAGTATCATCTCTCCATCCATGCCTGGTTGAGGTATGGAGGAGGGTCACCCATCCAACCACCGTCCAGGCCCAACGTTGCTTAACTTCGGTGTTCTGATGGGAACTGGTGTTTCAACGTGGCTTGGCCCTTGCCCCTGCATAACTAATGTATGGTCTTTGGACAATACAATATTATTATTATACAGTAGACCCCTGCGTTACAATGATAATCCGTTACATGGGACCATTCATAACGTGAATCCTGTAAATCCATTGTAAAGTGAACCTATAGGTAAATTATTGGACGAGGGATCAGTTTAACTACATCAACGCCAGTGCATTCAGTGGTACACAGTAGGTACGAAATATGCTGGAATTGAATGATTTAAAATGTTGTTTAACCAATATTTAAACTTTAATAAGGTGCTGTAAATAGTTAACTCATTGAATTTCATTCCATGAATATGCAAGATAACCATGCTACCCTCCCCCCTGTACCCACCGTCTAACTGGGAGCCAATCTCAGCGACTTTATATTTAACTGCATTTTCAAGTAATGGGAAGAGAACGTGGAATAGAAATTGTTCAACTCTCATCATACCTCTGCTTACTACTTGGTGTTGGCAACAACGGATATTTTCTTTGGTCTCATGCCTTCATCTGTACATCACAATTACCTCAACAATAGCTGAAGAAATACATATGTAGAAAGTGGCATTGCAAGCTTATTAAAATTATGCATGC
Source organism: Pyrrhosoma nymphula (assembly GCA_963573305.1). Classification (NCBI taxonomy): domain Eukaryota; kingdom Metazoa; phylum Arthropoda; class Insecta; order Odonata; family Coenagrionidae; genus Pyrrhosoma; species Pyrrhosoma nymphula. Next base: position 45,555,309 of record OY754332.1, read on the forward strand.
AAAATTAGGCACTGAGTTACGTTAGAAATAGGCTACGTATGAGTGAGAAGTAACTTATAAACCTTATATACATACACGAGAGATGGAATAGTCAATAACCTTTCCACGAATAATAATTTAAGTGTGCATAGCTGTCGTCGCACGTGTTTTCCACTTCCTGCTTCCAAAGATATTCCTTCTCCTAATGCCAAACCAGCAGCACTGATATCGTTCTCCCAGTCAAGGGCATCCCTTGGAGATGGAATAGGCGAAAAACAAGAGAGATAGCAGCAGAGGGGAGAACCGTCACTCAAAGCCTTTTTCTCGAAACAGCTGACCTGAGACACTCGAAGACTGATATTCACACAACAGAAGAGCACGTCAGCAACCTAGATGGCAGTGCGACACAGATTCTCTCGGTATCTCGGTACAACGTCATAAGGGGCATGAATTTCCATGCAAATTTAGATAAGCCATTAGAGTTTGACCCAATCAATCACTGAGAAATGATACGATATAATTCAGCTCGTTTCATTGTTGTGATTTATTATCTTGCACCAGTTGTAACCATTAAGGAATCATATCACTTTTTTGGTAGGTAATGCCCTCAAACAATAACTCTTTGGCGGAAGTTCTTATATTTATACAATTTTGTAAACAAAATGATGTATCTGTAATGGCTAATGAAAGCCTTAATCTGAATTACCATAGATGTGATCCTGACTACGTAAGGAATGTTGTGTTATCTTGTTGGCGCTGATTGGTGGCAGCGCTAATCACCGCAACATTTGCTCGATTTTCTCTAACCCGGTGAACAGCTCATAATTAATTACACGTATCATAAAAATATGTAAATGTTGCTATGATAAAAAATGCAGTCCATTAGCAAATAAGGCTCAGAATGCTAAATGAATGACAAATATTGGGTGCAAAATATGGTTGAAATGGGAAATTTTAAAGGGTACATGCAAATTCAGCGCCCTTTAAAATTCCTAGCATGCAGATCCTAAAGTGAACCCATTGTTAAGCAGGGGTCCACTGTATTATAAATTTTAATTGAATTGTATGATTAATGGGAACGTTAACACGGGTCAGCGTTAGGGGTTTTCAAAATTTATATACTGGTGTTTATTTATTATGTTACATTGCATTTATAAATTGTCTATCTATAATACATAATAATATTTTTACCATGGTAGTGGGTTTTACTATTAAGCATGCTTACTTTTTATGATTGTTTCTGAGAGAGTTACTTCCTAATTTTAAAGGTTTCGGAAGCGGGAAGATCGCAGAAGGGCTTTTATCGCCGAGTCTGCTAATAAGGAACCTTATCTCAGTAGCAGTGGCACACTTCAGGAATTAATTGAACAAAGTTCAGGTTCTGGATCTGGCCTTCCCTTGTTGGTTTGTATCTTTTATTTTAATTCTCTCATTTAATATCAATATGCAGCCAAACTAGGACCTTGTGCATTGACCCATATTCTAAAATATTCTCTTTTAGGTTCAGAGAACCATTGCGAAACAAATTCAAATGGAAAAATCTGTTGGGAAGGGTCGTTATGGTGAGGTTTTACTAGCGAAATGGCGAGGGGAAAAAGTGGCTGTTAAAGTTTTCTTGACGACTGAAGAAGCCAGCTGGTTCAGAGAAACTGAAATATATCAGACTGTATTGATGAGGCATGAAAATATATTGGGTAAGTTTTTTTGTACATTTAAGCATGCATGTGTAAGCATGCATAAATCAGTTAATAATCAAGTCATCTCATTGAGAGAATAATCCAGGCTCACAAAGATTGTATGTACTATTATAATAGCCATTGAAATATATAGACATTTGAATAGATTTAAGTATTCATGCACCACTGAAAAACTCTACACAGTGCAGAATAAAATGATTATACCATAAAGTTTGTCCTCTTTCAGTCGAATTTAAACACCTTTCTCATTGCTGTCTGATCATCCTCTGTAATATGTCCGATAGCCATGCAGTTTTTATTGAATCTAAAGTGATATTGATACCAATATTAGTTACTCCTGCACCATTACTACCCAGACCTTGAAATGTGCTAGATCTTCTGCCACATCAGCATTTTTGTATATGAGAAGGGAGAGCATGTTGGTATGAATCTCTAAAAATGCTCTTCTTGACTTGTGAATCTTTGGATTTTCGTAATTGGGGTTTCCTACACATTGGAAAAGGGAAAATTTCATCTGTGAAATCATCTTATTGGATCTAGTCCATAGAGGCATTTAAATCTCCAAAATCTCTCATAGTTGATTCTATTTTTTCTGCCATTCACTGAATTCAGGTAGTGATACACAATTCTTTTTCTGGCTTTTGAATGATGCCTCGATGTAACCCTGGGAAGCCTATTTCCCCCTGTTGTGCAGCGTATTCAGTTTTCAAAAGACAAGTACAAGCACCATGTGAGGCATGATGTCAATCTTAGACCAATACTGAGATTCCCTTATTTATTTTTCATCAATCCACACACGTTCTTGCAGCATGTATCAATAGGAGACATTGGTTTGAACTGGATATAAATATATGTACTTCTATTGGAAATGAGTGTCTATCTTTTATTTTACCTGGGTTCGGTTTAATTATATTGTCATTTACTTAGTAAAGTGAAGTTTTAAAGGGACTGGTGTTTTGGTTGATTTGAGGTTTGTCCCACAGTGCACTCCTCCCCTGGGTTTTTCTGAGTGGTCTTCGAGCCTTCCTGATGCTAAGGTTGTAGATTATGTTGATTGGCAGCAGTGCTTGCTAAATCATGGTGCATTTTTTGTGTTCTATCACCTACTTGCTGTCATGTTGTCTCAAATATTTCCATTTGCAGTGTGGAGTGTTCAATTTTTTACTATCTCTTGTTTGATGCAGCACGTTGATCTTCCCAGAAATAACTGGCATTACTAACAGCTTCCTTCTCTTTAACATTTTCCTCTTTAACTCTAGTTTTTTTTTTTAAAGAAAATTCAAATCACTTATCTCACTGTGGGTGGCTTAGCAACCCACAGATTTTCTTTCATTCTACGTTTATGAGATCAATGAATTCCTCCTTGGCTCCATGCAATGCTCTGCTTGACCCAGCCAAGCCTGTATTCACTAGCATGATATGTCAATTAGAGAAAACATAGTGAATAGTGACTGCTGATTCAAAACTTATAGTTAATGTGTCTGGAGGTGAAGTAAGTAGTATTGAACATAATACATTTTGGCCTCCCCAATGTCTGTAGTAGTTCATCATATGGGTGCTAAGAGCATTAGTAAAATGTTCATAGTATGGTAATATCTTCCATGATCTGATGAAAAAGGTTCCATTTTCTTAGTACTTTTTTATGGAATTAGTGCTCCCATGCATCCCACCTCTTTGCACCCTTGGGTCTAGTGGCCCTGTACTGTTGTCACAGCAAAAGTAGTCTGACGAATGCTAGAACAGCCGAGTAAAGAGGAGGGAGTGAAGTTGCCATATCATAACCAAAAGTGAAGCACTTACTGAAACAAAATTCATAAAGGAAGATGGTTGGGTAGACTAAAATATGAAGGACATATGACAACGTTGCCAGGGTCAGGGGGGGAATGAGGTGGTGAAGGGGCTCAGCTATTGACTCTAGGATATGCAAGGCACCATATGAACTCCCCTCAACCTTTCACTTTTGGAGCTGTTGTCAGACTTCTTTTGCCCTGGTGACTGTAGACACTGGCATTGCAAATTTATATGTTATCTATGATGGGTGAGAACTTAAGAGTGTGCCTTGGAGTTCCCTTAATTATTTCTCTCAGCAAAACCACGTAATTAATCTGGCTATCTTACTAAGTGGAAATCTTCCAGAAAAACTTTGCGTATGCTCAATGGATGACGTGATTCAACACAAAGGACTGCACATAAATTGCTCATGAAAACTAACGCCACCAGAGCAAAAATAAACCAATTTGTCGCTCACATTACCCGCATTACAAATTAGGGTACTTAAAATAACTGTTTTAAAATGATATTTAAATAAATACTTGTGATAACTAACTTAATTTATCAGGAAACACAGCCACTGAATTTTCACATCAAAATGTGAACAACGGAAAATCACAAGTCAGTGGCCGTTCAAAAGTGAGCCTCCGCGCCTGCGAAATAGTTCTGTCGTATTGTGTAATGAATCCTGTTTCAAACTGCATTAAAGAGAGTATCAAGCTAATTGTTAATTCAAATCATTTGAAAGACATTTTTGCAAGGTAGTATCAACACAGCTTTTAATAATATACTTTTTAAATATATGAACCAGGCAGAATATTTCACCGGATGTTTAGCAATGCTATCGCTGAATCGAAATGCTACTTGCAGGCAAAATAGAAGCCAGTCTATTTTCCTTGCAAGTCGCGAGCTGCGGTGGATTAGTTCCGCTGTCGACCCCTACTGTCATGGAAGTACGTGCTTACACATCAAAGTACCACTTGCAAGGCTACTGTCATGGAAGTAACTTCCATGTGTAAAGCCACATTATGGCACGAAGAATTGAGATAACAAACTTACAAAATGAGATAATTGACTGATAATCACCATAGTTAAAAAAAAGCTTAAGGAACATAACATTTAAAGATTAAATAAACATTTCAAACGTGTTTCAATAAAGCATTTGCCTGTTATCTGAAATCTTAAATCTACTTGTGGGCATTGAAGCAGGACAGGCACATGACAGGATTTCCTCTGCAGTCCAAGAAAAACTGGTGCACTTTTGGTGTGGCGGATTGCACTGTTTTCCTTCCTTTGCCTTCCCTGCGATAATTCCCATAGCATGGGAGGCAGCACTTGCGTTGACACTGGTTCTTGGCATCCTTAGGATAAGTTCCTAGGCGGTGACCCTTCTTGCTGCGACCAGCAGGAGCCAGGGAGTCAACCCTCCCATCGTCGTCGTTTCTAGGAGCTCCTGAAGAACATGCGGGCGATGTCCTCCCGGAATTGCAGAATAGACTTTGTGCTGCCACCCTGGTGTTTTCTATGCAGGATTCACGCTTTGACAGCAGCCATCCCTGTGATTAACTCCAGCATGACCTTCTTGTACCAGCGAAGTGTTTTCCTAAGGCTAGTGTAGTTGCTGGATATCTGGTTGCTAAGATCTACGCCTTTTTTTCTTTTCATTGTAGTCCTGTACCACTTGTGGTTTGAGGATATGATTGTCTTTGCGTCGGCGACCTGTGTCCATGAGGGTAGTGTTGTGCGTAGGGCAAGTGCTCAACATGAGGACGACTCTTTTATCCCTCCAAGCAATAACTTTTATTCCATCTACATTTTCGCATCCCAGTGCTTCCCCTTTCTTTAGTTTGGCGGCTGCCACCTTGCGGGGAAGGCCTTTACAGTTAGACTGCACAGTGCCTACCAGATGCGAGTCCTCCGACACAAGGAACTTAGCGAGGGGTAGGGAAGTAGGCGCACCAGGGTCTAGCTGAAAGCATGTCCCACTGAGGCCGGTGGACGGGTGGGCTGGGAATGAGGCTGGGAGTCACTTCCCCCATCCTTCCTCTAATATCAGGCAAGAGCTAAGTGTTGCCACTCCAACCACCATCCCTCAGCAGTGGCCAGAAGCTCGGAAGGACTGTGACTCACTGGTGGACCATGCTGCCCATGCAAAAGGCTGAGTGTGATCCACCGGTGAGCCACGCCGCACTGTGAGGGGTAGGGCTTTAAACAGCCCTACAGTGAACGTGTTAATATATTTTTCAATAGTCAAATACTTACTATTTTTTCTTCATGCCATGATCTCTGACATTTTGCTCTAATGAGGCTATTCATAAGAAATCCCATTTGAATGAGTCCTATTTCAAGAATGTGTTGAACCTATTTCTGAAGGTATTGGAAAACATTGTTTCTCCTAATCTAGATTACCTGAAAAAACCCTGGTTGAATGTGATATTAAAAAAAAAGTTTATCATGATATCCAGCCAATTTCTTACCAGTAAGAGTGATAAACCAGAGAGATAGACCAGTATGAGTGATTTACCAATACTATATTTGATGCCATTGTCTTAAATTTCTGATTCTAAGAATCTCCATGTAACTTGGAGATATCTAGTTCTTTTTCTCATGTTCTATTAACTGTATTAAAGTCCGAACTTGTACATGCAGGTTTCATAGCAGCTGATATCAAAGGAACTGGATCATGGACTCAGATGCTCCTCATAACGGACTACCATGAGCATGGATCACTTCATGACTACCTAACTAAGCGCACAGTGGATTCATCAGCAGCTCTTACTTTAGCATCTTCAGCTGTGGCTGGTTTGACACATCTCCATACAGAAATATTTGGAACTCGAGGAAAACCAGCCATATCTCATAGAGATATTAAGAGTAAAAACATTTTGGTGAAGTCAAATGGCCAGTGTGCCATTGCTGACTTTGGCTTGGCTGTAAGATATATAAGGTTGGATTCTTATTCAATAACTAATTTAGATTAATATTAGTAAAGGCAAATTATTATTTTTTAATTTACTGACAAGGTATGAATGAACATGATGAATGAGGTCTCGGACTTTATTGATGGATCAATGAATGAGGTCCAAAAAGATGTCATCCATCTTGTTCATTGCAAGGTGATATATTATTCAAGCAAGTCTTCTGAAAATCAAGCTGTTATTTTGTTTGAGATGACTGTCCCATATGAGTGGTAGTTTTTCATGCTTATGATAAGATTGAGCTTATTGCATTGCTATTTTACAATTCTGTTATACTGAGGCATGAATTTTTAATATCTACAGTGTATTTTCCCTTATTTTAAATAAAAATTGACACAATGTCAACAAAATATTTTTGCATCATGTAACCTGTAATACTATTTTATTGATCTCTTTTCATATGTGTCATAAAAGCTGTTGAACTTGTTTTCAAGATCTGTTCTATGATGCACTAAAAGAACTCTCATTGTAAAAGTTTCCCCTTCCTTTATTTAACTTTTTTTTATTGTTAGTGTTAATTAATACATAATGTTTAATTTCTCCATAGACAAAGAGTATGGTTTTAGATCTGCATGAATAGTTATATCTTTGTGTATATGTATCTTAACTGTGTATGTTGTGGAGGCTTGAGTTTTTTATCCACATAATTCAGCAAAAATTTAGTTAACCTTTTAATGCCTAGCGTGCCGGATAAGTCCCTTTTAATGCTTTTGCTACATGCCGTGAGGGCCCAAAAAAATCCTGGCATATGCGTCAATTTAAATCTGGCAGCCAGGCGAAAAAACCAGGATTTAAATCCGACGGATAAAAGTTAACTTTATTTTCCTTTCCGAGGTATTCTCCCAGAACAAAAATAATTATTCCTCAGTGAACACAGAGAGACATCGTTTTGAGTATAGCTGTTGCAGTATTTTTTAATTGGATGATTTCCACCTTATCTGTTCATGTATTTCTTTTATTCACAAATGTTTTGATGCTATTTCTAGCATTCTCAGTCTTCTGCTAATTAATGATTGCTAACTTTTGTTGCACTGGCTAAAAGCTATTATGTCGACAAAACTTAGTGTAAGAGCCCTTGTAACTTCCATGGTGAACTTTCTTTCAATCCTCAAAACTTCACAAATCATCAGTTTAAAGCCCAACAGGTCTCATGGATGTGTGGACAACTGGCCCCTCAAGTAGCTGATAACAGCATAAATGTAAGGAGTGAATATGTGAAGGAGCGTGATAACAGTGCAGGAAACAGTGGGTGCCTTCCATTTGCTGTAGTGCACCAATCACTTTGCTACACAATAACGCGCTTACCTTCCAGTTGTTACAGACCCTGCGCTCTTGGCAGTGCACTTAAAAACAGATCAGGAGCAGAGTCGATGAATGCTGAACAGCAAAAGAACGTTGATTATCACTTCTGCAAGGATGTTTTTGTTGATTTTCTGTAAAGGCATGAAACATGGATATTATAGTTTTTAATTACTTTTCAACAAAAAGCTTACGGTTTTAAATACTTATTTTGAACAACTTCAATAGCTATTTACCAAACTTTTGGCCGTGACTGTTGTGCACCCACAGAAAGCTACCTACCGCCAAGTTACTAAAGGTGTCTTCTGAATGTCTTCTTGATTTCTTCCACAAACCATAGCCTTGGTTAAATTCACATCTTCAGGTTGTATTTCTTCGGAGTTTTGTCCTTACAGTTCAACATTCTTGTCAGATCTTCTTTCTTCTCAACAAGGATTGCTGTCAACAGCAAAGCATGCAATTGTATTCCTATGTTTAAATTGTCCTTTATTTCATTTATGTCTTTTTCAATGTATATGACAGTACATATCTTTGTTGTATTCCTTTCCTCACTTCTGCTTCCTCTGCATTTCGTCTTAGCACTCGGTAGCAGTAAGCTAGCCATGAATGTTTTATCATAATATGTGCAACACAAAGCTTTGTTGAGTTGCGGTGATGTCTAAGCTATTTAATACTTTTCTGAACAGACTTATGTGGACTGTCTGTATTTTTTTTACCGTGTGACGTTGCTCGTATTTAGGATAAATTTCATATTTGATGAACATGACAACAAAGATAATTTTTTTTGTTTGTTGAGTGTTTTAATCATTAAGAAATGTGTAATTATTTCATAACTAAGTAGCAGTGCAGGGTATGGTACAACTTAGTAGAGATGTAAATTATTCTCATTGCAAATATCATTTTGTGACGCTGACCATTGTGATAGTGCCATCATTTAATACTAAGTGGCAATTTCATGGATTCTCTGACCTCTTTTACCCAAACCCAGATATCAGACCCAGACCCAGATATAGGTAAAATGTGTTGACTTTTTTATGAACAGATAATGGCTGACAACAATTCTTGCTTCCCTCATCCAGCTCTATGAACATATGTGCTAGAAGCATGTACTGAAGAACCTCCATCTCCATGTGCTTACCTTTCGATACACATGCAACCATTAAAAACACCCATACATAATGATTCAATCCACTATAAAAGTAAAATTAAGCCACCCTGAGTTTTGTCTCAATTTTTCTTTATCATTGCAAGTCTACATTGAAAAACTAAGCAGCATTTTTCTGTTTCCCTTGGAGAATGATTGCTGTTATGTCGAATTTTTCTATGAAGTGGATTTAATCTTTACAAAACTGAATATCATCTAATACCCTTTTTTTCTTCATAGTGAGAGCAATGAGATTGACATTGCACCAAACACTCGTGTTGGCACCCGACGTTACATGGCACCAGAAGTACTTGACGAATCATTGAACAAGAGCACCTTTGAATCTTTCAAAATGGCAGATATGTACTCATTTGGACTTGTGCTGTGGGAAATTGCCAGTCGAACAGTGGTGAATGATGAGAAAATATGCTTGATTGAGCCATACAGACCACCATACCACAACAATGTCCCCAGTGATCCCTCTTTTGAAGACATGCATGAAGTGGTTTGCATAAAGAGGATACGTCCGCACATTCCAGCTCATTGGAGAGATGATGAGGTGAGTGCTAATGTGTGAGGATTTACCCTCCAATTCCTCATTTCAGCTGGTGGAGTTGATTGGTCCTACTCTAACATTGTCTGTGTATTTTGAATCTTCGCTAGCTTTCCATTTAGTGGATTCAGATTTATGCAATGTCCAAATGTGCACCAACCTTCTATCATTGAATGAAGATTCACTTAACCACTTCCCTGACAAGCCCGCATATATTCGGGCTCCGAGGTGGTGCAAGTTCTGACAAGCCCGAATATAGTCGGGCAAGTCCGTATCTTTTTCTTTACGCCCGCATATAGTCAGCCGAAGCTAGTAGTTTACGTTCCTGCCGCCTCCCGCACTGATGAAGGTATAGAGCCAGCAAAGCGACAAGCGGTGCTCTTTTCAAATGTTGATTTCTGATGTTAAAGAAATGGTCATTTTTTGTAATAATTCTAGTAATTCGAGGGTCATAATTTTTTTCTCACTGAAAAGTCATCCTCTTATGAAATTGCATTCACCTTTTTGTCATTGGTAACCATCCATTTATTAACTTCATGTATGGAGTTTCTTTTGCGATCTTTTTACGAAATTTACAACTTCAATTTTTGTCATTTATCGATAATTTTTGCAAATTTATGATGTAAATCTTCCGTTTTTGCATGACAAAAAACTTTCTATGCAAGTAAATAATTTTTAAATTAGTTATTTTCATTTATATTTCCTCATTCACTCTTCATGAGCATTCAATTACATTTTTCTTCAACAGTTAAGCGGTCATTATAAAAATTGCTGTTTCAATTTTACGTTAATTTTCACTGCTACGATGAGTTCCACAGTAATTGGAATAAAATATTTCTCTAGCAACAGAACATGAATCTTTCCTTGCCTTATTTGTTACCATATATATTTTTTACCATATATGTTTGTTATTATATATATATATATATTTGTTACTACATATATTTATTACTATATATATATTTGTTACAATATACATTTGTTACTATATATATTGTCTAATTCTATATTGTTCGTCCGCACATTTTTCTTCCGGTAATTTTTATATATGTTGGAAATGCCTATTGAACCGTTCTCTTTAAATAAAATGGCGTAAGCGTAAATGTTTTTTTTTATATGTTGCAAATGTTATTTCATCAGCCCCTTTCATTTTTCTACTTCGAATACTGGCGGAAGTGGTGAAACATATTTACGAAAACAGCTATACAATGAAGACGTCTAAAGGTCGTACGTTCTCAATAGAAACCAACACAAGTACCGTGTGATTGTGCTACCCTAGCCCACATGAGTGCGAGAAAAAAGAGGGATAGAGATAAATCCCAAACATGTGTAATGCCTTCTATTGTCATGTTTGACGCTTTCCTGAGGTCAGAATACACCCGCTTGAGAGCCGATGGACCGCTAAGCAACCTGGCGCCTGGTTTCATGTCGTGCTAATCTGCCACCCTGTGCTCCCCGGGCTACTTTCCCACCAGCCAACCCTTTACTAATGGGCTTTTCCTGATATTAATTTACCGTTAGTTGGAAAATCAATGCTGTTGCGGTATGCACCCATGTGTTTATTTTCCAAGAAATGGTAGGAACGGAAAGGAAAAATTTTATGATGAGCATGGGATGGGCTATTCACACTAGGGGCAAGGTCCTTTGCATATTGTGATTGTTTCCACGAGTACTTTGTCGGAAGGACGATGGTGAGTCTTTCGTTGAGTTTCAGAGCATACGTATCCTTGATTTTCAGAGCGCATGTACTTTTTTCTAAATTCCACCGATGCAAACATACCATTTTTAGTTCGAACATTTTCGTTCTAATATGAGTGGTGTAGTAGGAGTGAATTCTACGGCAAATTCTTTGTTTTCGCTCGGTAACATTTGGCAATCAGCAATGGATTCCGGAGAGGAATCAGTGTTGACTAGCAGTGATTTCGAGGTATTGAAGTTCCTGACTCCTAGTCGACTCTCTCCGGAGAAACAAGATCCGAATCAGAAGGTGCAGCGGAACATTCACAGGAAGCCGAGTGGGAGGAAATGCTTTCAACGAATCCTCCTCCGGCACCACCTAGGTTTCTTTTTGAAGATAATTCTTCGATGATATTCGACCTGGTTTCCGAATGAGATTCCCTAAAATACTTTTTTCAATGATGAAATTGTTGACTTTATAACTTGTGAAACTAATCACTGCGCCAGTAACACTTTGCGTGAAAAAGCGGGACTGAGCAGTGCTAGCGTAAATCAGTGGCAAGCTGTGACAAGCTCGGAAATTCGTGATTTTTGCCCTTGTAATGCTACAGAGCAGAGTGCGGAAGCCAGATACTGAGTTTTATTGGTCGATGAGACCTATACTCTCCTTTCCTTTTTTTGGACACGCAATGTCTTACCGATGATTCGTAAAAATAAGGCAATATTTACATTTTGCCTATAATAACGATTTTGATCCCCAAACACACCCCAACGCCAAATTAAATATAGTATGGCTGATTTACCAGAAGGTGGAGGAAAAGTTCAAGGCACTCCATACACCAGAGACGGACGTTACCATCGACGAGAGCCTGCTCTTATACAAGGGAAGATTGGGGCAGCGGCAGTTCATGCGTATGGAAAAAGCTTCATTTGGCTATTATTTGTTCTTTGTGAATTGAGAACTGGATACGTGTGGTCAACTACAATTTACACGGGAAAGGGGACTGTGTTGGATAAAGACTTTGCCCATTTACCCATGTCCTCAAAAGTGATGATGACTCTAATGAAGCCATTATTTGGCCAACAATATTGCCTGACGACGGATAACTTTTATACGTCTCCAGATCTAGCCTACTTGCTCGCTTCACACTCCACTGACTTGTATGGAACCCTGAGGAAAGGGATTCAAAGCACTCTTCAAAGAGAATCAAGTAAAAGAATTAAATTTTCTTGTTTTTTGTCATAAAATGAATTTTGTTATAACATTTTCAGAGCGAAAGTCGTTGTAGTGCAGGTTGCCTAACTCCATTTAATGTTTGTACGTTGTTTCTTGATGTACCATGGACTAAAATTAATAGTTAACATTAACGTTGTCGGCAAAGTATATAGATTTGTAGTATAAACTAAATGTATTCCTCATTAGATGTCTAACTAAGGTTTACGGGAAGGAAAGTTATGCTGATATGCAGGTGGCCTAATTGTCTTAAGTTAAGGGGCAACATTCAGAAATTATTGAATAAATCATTAGTTATTTGGAATAAAAAATTAAGGAAAACATTTTCGGATTTGCCACCCTTAAATTCTTCTGAATCTGAAATAAAAAAATGACTTTTTTTGATCATTTTTGTAAAAAAAACCGTCAGGGAAGTGATTAACTGTGATTTCCCCAGAGGCCATTCTTTTCCATTTTCTCTGAAAAAGATCAAAACCTAATAAACGATATCTTACCCTTCTTAGCTAATGATTTCACTATGGAACTGAGATTCAACAGCTTTTTATTAAGTTTTTTATGTCATGTGAGAACGTCCCCATATGCAATTGCAAAAATGCTGTAATTTTTAATTCTTATCTCCCAAGATTAACTCTGGTTTCTACCCAGGATTAATTCAGATGGAATTTCCTCAGCCATCCATTTCGGCAAGTCCCCTTCGCAAAGCACCTAAGGAGGGATGGAGTTCCCAATAAAAAATACCCACCACCGCTGGGGCTTAAACCCGCACCTTTGGGATGAGAAACCATAGCTCTTAAATACTAAACTAACCTGGTACCCAAAACTGCAACTGATGGTGAGATGGGGGAGGTCTTCTTACTTCGTTAAGACACTTAACCGTTCTGTATTTTTCCTGGAAAACAGTTATCACTTATACATACCAAGCTTACCCGGCGGTCTTGGGAGGACCACGTTGAAACATACAGTAGAACCTCTTTTTTAAAAACCTCTAATTTACAAAATGACACCAATTTACAAACCATTCTGCCGGTCCCGATCTTTGTATATAGGAAAACCATGTAAAATGACCTCCATTTTACAAAACCTCCATTTTAATGATTTACAAAGTGAGAAGCTGGTCCCTAGGAGTGACTGACCTCTGTTTTACGAAGTATTTGAAATGGTTTTGTCGCAATGTTTTGAGGTCAATGCATCACTCAATGTGTAAACATTCAGCATTATGCAAACATTTCAAATTCAAGAAATTGTAGAAAAGGTATCGAAAAACCTTAACAACATTTTTAAATTTAATACACGCTGCCTCTGCACATATTTTTGGGTCACGTCTAGCGATGTTTTTCTCTGCGCAAATGACTGAAACAACGGGTTGCGCTCAGAGGGTAATAAGTCGGGAAAGCCATCTCAAGTAAACAAATTTGGCCCGATTTTAAGGTAGATATTTATTTCACTTATACTTGTGGTCAACTTGAATAATATATGATCCTGGATACAAAGACTTCTTTTCTAAATCGATTTTCACGTCAGATAAAAAGAAGAAAGAAATTACTAAGTTTCCTCTTCATTCGCTGTAATTTAAATGGCCTATAAGCGTAGGCTATAATAAAATTTCCACGAGGGTATATTACTCTCTCAGGAAACGTGAATTGGCCAGCTTATCAAGTCTTTCTTGATGATGGTCACCTGATTACATTGTAACCACAGTCTACATGGAGTAGACGTTACAATTGTTACAATGTCTTCGCTCTCAATAGCTGGTTTGAGTTTCTTCTTTCCCTTGTTATCAGTTCCTATGTCATCCGAGAGTGGCTCGCACCTACAACTTTGTCTCCAGAATTCTTTGAAGCCAGAAAATTACACTGTAAATTGTGAGCGAGTGAAAATATTTTGGTTTCCAAGCGAGCAGAAGTTGCACGCATTCAGTCAGAATCACTCTCAACGCGAGGTGGGCTGTGTTTGTGATATCCTGTGTGCCTTTTAGTAAAACAATGGATAAAACATCGCTGAGCAAAAATAAATGAGGAAGTCCGTGAGTTTGGTTACCATAAGGTTGATAATCAAGGAAGTACGTGATCGCACGCAGACAAAAACAGAAATTGCTCAGAAGTATGGCATTTCTTTATCGACATAACAACAATCATGAGTTCAGGTGAAAACATTTTGAGTCATAACAGCATCGTCGAAAATCAACTACATTTCATCGTCGAAGTTTGAACAGCTTGATTTGCAGATGTATTATTATTTTTTTTTTTCGACGATCGTGAGTGCAACTTGCCTGTAACCAATTGTGAAGGAGAATGCTCAGATTTTGGCTCTAGGGTGGCTAGAAAAATTCAAGAGAAGACGTTGAATCACTTCACTTAAAATCTGTGGAGAAGAAGGGCGTGTGAACACAGAAGATGTTGAGCAGTGGCGTGAAATGCACGACGAAATTGTGTCAATATTCCCCTTGGGACAGGTATCATTTAAGAATACTAATTTTGGAATAATACGTTATTTATGTTCAAATTTTGATGCACTTTGGATATTTTATTTTTCATTTAAGTTTTACGCCGTTAGGTAAGAATTTGCGACTTACAGCCATGAAATTTCTTAGTTAGAATGCATCCGTGGCATTCCCATTTTAACCTTTAAGAGCCGGATTTAAATATCCAAAAGTCGATCTTCACTGCCGGATTTAATTCCGGCTCTTTAATTTGTTCTTGTTCTTCACACGAAAAACGTTAATATCTCAATAACTACTAAAGATAAATTGTTGAAATAAAAAGCGCTATTTAGCTAAATGTTTAATGTAGTTGTATGTGAAATCTCATAGCCGTGATCAAATTACAAAGGATTTAAAAAAATATTTTTTTGGGAACAAAGTTGAAGTATTTTATTTTTTATTCATAGAGGTGAATATATATGATGTAAATTATTTCAATGGATGTATACATCTTGGTTATTAATAAAGTTTTCAATTTTTACCATCGTATGGTACTCCTTGAAACAGTTATAGGTGCATAGCCTTACTTCGCTCACTCTGCACTTCGTAATGGTACGCGTGTACAATGCCTTCTCAGAATACACTGCACCTTACGCGGTTCCCTTTCACTGGCCAGTGTGTATTATTTTTCCCTTCCAAGCGACGCAGTTATCTTCCAACCATGCTAATGGGCCTCTCTCTCCCTGAGCGGTGAGAAAGAAGGGCAGAGGCCCCTTCCTCGATCATTTGCCTTATGAGAGAAAGCCGAAACTGCCGATGAGTCATCTGGCCCCCGCAAGACGTAAACAACACATAGATGTTTAGGATGGTTATGTTCAATAGGTGAGCGGAGATCCTTTGTGTCAACTTCCAGCTACGACGACTAGTATCGTAGCTTGTTCCCATCCTATCGCCTTTGTCTACATATCCCATGTGTGCATTGTAGTCATCTACAACGGTCGGCTTCAAATTTTTTCCTTGTTCATTGCAGAATTTATCCTCTTCTGGGGAACAATATATGTATGTCCGTATCAATACCTCCCTTTTATCTTTTTATACTTTGGATGTCAAGTCATTTCTAACGCGTACCCGTAAATCTACCCGCTTCATTTTAGGTCTCTGACAGTAAAAATTTCGTGGCATGTCTTCGCGGTTTAGTCTTACTGTACCACAACAGAAAATTTCTTTAGTCTGCAGGTTGTAAAAAAAAGTTGTCTTTGTACAATTTATGGCCAACCCCTTCCACTCTCCTTGTCAGCGCCCTCACAGTCGTGTGAGTAGCTGATGTCCTGCGTCGCAGTCAGCCGATCCCATCCTAAGCACACTTTCATGTCATAAGTGTATCCAGTTTTGTCACACAGTTTATAAATGTTTTCTTCCAAAACGTTTATGCTTTTTCGGTATATACTGCCGGAATATCACCCGGCTTTTGAAAAGCACGATAATTTCATCTATAGCCAAGAGCTCAGCAGGATTATTATACTTGGCATAACTTCCATTGAGCTTATCGAAAATGGTCCTACTTTTCCACAGTATGTCGTAATTTTCGTCATTCTGGGGTGGTTTAGAATTATCAGCTAAGTGGAAGAATCTAAAGATGTGGAGGAATCGGTCTCATCTCATTGTGTTGCTAAAAACTGGAGTATAAAATTTGCAAGCAAAGTCTCCCGTCTCATCCTCCAGCGAGGGAAGATCTGTATCCTCGTCTTCCGACGAAGTGTCCGACTCCACGGCTTCTGAGGAAGAATAAAAAAAAATTCCTGCTCTCTCTCTATCTCGGATAATTTCTGCTTAGGAGTCTGACAATAAATAACAAAAGTTGTATATACAGTGTGTCCTCGCTTAACGTTGTCCCGTTTAACGTTGTTTCGCGATAACGTTGTCCAACAATTAAAACCCTTAATCGTTCAACGTCGTCAGTGCTTCGCGATAACGTTGTTCAAATTTTGCGCATCCAAAAAAAATGAATAACGAATAGGAATTTGGCGCATCTAATGCGTAATTTCCATTCGGCGGAAAAGTGTGACGTTAACTCCTCATAGCGTGTGTCAAAAGTTCACCTGAGCGAATAATTATTGCGTTGTTTTGTTTCATAACTGTATGTTTGCTTATTATTTACTACGCTGTTATTGGGGGGCAATGCATCGGGTGATTTAAAACTCAAACCAACGTTAGTATACCATCTTGAATCGCATGGTATCAATAATACCATGTCCGAATGGTAGATTCAGGGGCAGATATCTCCGGGAAAAAATACCTGAAAATCCCATGCCGCCATAAGGTAGAACTGGTGGAAGAAAAAGTTGATTTACTGCTGTTTGAGGTGAATCGAAAATGTGTTTTTCGTGTTGAATTAGTGTGCAAGAGGAAATTTTCTAAACCCTCCATGATGCAGTAAATCGTCGAGGGTGATACTGTTCCTAAAACATTGTTATGAAATAACAAAAATTTTGTACACAGCACCGAGTTTCCCTAGTTCACTCACTATTTTAATTGATATCCTACGTCTTCGCGATCGCAGCGAGCGAAATTTTTGCCCTTCACTGCATTCGCATGCGCATGCTCCCGCATTGAGGAAAAAAATTCTATTTACTCAGAGGGAAACCGGTGCTAACAGCACTAAATATCAGAAATGTAGGAGGGAAATTGTTTTAAAAATGCCTTTTCAGTGTGTTTCATCTAAGATATGAAGTTCTCTGACTAGTGAAATCATCTGTTTGACTGCCAGCGTAATTAAAATACGCCGTAGTATTAGTATCATAGCGTCCAGTCTGGGAGAAAATTAATTTCACCTGCTTCCCGACCACCTTATACCACCTATTTCACTTATATTGCTACGCTACATATGCGAATTTATACTAAACTTTCGTTTGCTTCATTAATCCTTTTTCTTTCGTAAACTATTCACTTAAACCGGTGATGTGAATCTACTTCTGGACGCCATATTTGAAATACTGACCTTTTCGTCCTAGTTCCCCCAGATGGCGCAGCGGTCGAGCAGTGTCTTCATTTTCTATACCCACCGCCCATGACTTTTCTCGCCTTCAACTTAAAACTATTTTCCGCTTTTCGACGGCTTTATCATACTCAGGAGGGACGGGTAACCTCTCGGAGCTACCCTATAATCTTTGGAGGTACATTCCACTGCCTCCATACGGAACTTTCATCACCAACTCGCCTCTCGCCGTAATTTTACGCAAACCAATAACCATTGGGGTGGATTGTGTAACAACCTGCGGGCCGCCCCGTTGGTTTAAAAGGGTATTCGTGAAAATAAAACATAACTATCCGCCAAATAACCTATTTTTCCGTTCAGAAATGGCCTTCTCGACGCCGTGTACTTCCCACCTTAGCAACCCTGTTTCATTCCACAGACCCGCAACGCTGTTGTGGGGGTTGGGTAAGGCCATATTTCAGACGTGAAATTGGTCCGTATCCCTCTACTGGGACTTCCAAAAATCTCGCAATATGGCGTCAAAAATTTTCAAACTTTATTTTCTCCAAAACTAAGAATCTCACGCCTTTTTTTCTTACGTTTAATAAATGCGCATTTCTTTCACTTTCCTTTCCCATTCATCGAATACCCCTTACTTTTCTACTATTCTCACACAAGAATTTCTCCCAGACTGGACCCTATGATACCTTTACCATTGGTGAGTTAGGAACCGATTTTAATTTTTCACATTGTTTCTTATGGAAAATACTGCATCGTTTAACGTTGTTTCGCTTAACGTCTACTTCCAGGTATATTTCCAGGTCCGACAGAAACGATAAATTAAGAGAGATATTTTGCCGAACGGATAGGTATGGGAATTCGTTTTTCCCCCGAACAATAAGGGACTTTAATAAATGCAAGGCGTAATTTCATAGAGCGTTTCCTTTTTATATGTAAACGGCTGGTGTCCTAACACCCCCCGCCACACGCCTATTGAGGCGGCTTGCGGGGTAGTATGTAGATGTAGATGTAGATGTACTTTTTCAGGAACGAGTTAACAACGTTAAACGAGAACACACTGTATATATACACAAGCATAATGCGATGAAGGAAATGAACTGGATATCAGGAGTTTGTGAGTTCCTACCAAAAATGTCACAATTCCTCTAAAAAGTTCGATATATTTTAGTGAACAGAGCAGTCAAACAGACAAAAGAGCGCACTCACCGTAAAACTGAGACGGAATGAAGTTTAGTTTGAGTCCACTCGAAATTTGGTAAAGGAATATAACATAACTAAGAAGGAATGCATCTTGCAGTCACTCCCTTTACTGCTCACGTGCCGGCGGCACCCGCAAGCCGAGAGAGGGAGGGTCTTCGCTTTCCCTAATTCCCCCCATGGCCTGAGATGGGAGCTTTGACCTTCGAAGGCCTTGTTCCCCTCCTAAAGGCAGGCCCTTTTCTTCAGCATCTGGATAGCATTACTGCCCCGGAAAGGGAGAGAACGTTATCTTGGAGAGAGAATGAGGTCACAGTGAGCCATCAAAATCTGAGCCACCACCAATTTTTATGAGGGTTTGACCGCTCTAAACCAAGCACTATACTTGGAATATTGTTTTCTTATTACCTATGCAAGTAAAAAACAACAAAATAGGAGTACTAACTGAAATACGGAACGTAAATAACAGATTGAGAACGAATCCAAACGTGACTTGCCGCGAATCTGTGCCATGCAAAATATTTGAACCGCGCGTGATCATTTACATACAAAATTATTAAAATAAGTTGTATTTAAAAATCTAAAAACAACACTACTGTATTAAAAAGACATCTGTCTACAATCATAGAAAATTTCGCTCCGCTAAGTTGAAATTTGTTTAAGTAGGAGCCGATCAAAGTTAGCGTGCCCGTATGGGCACGTTCGGCACCGAGTGGAGCTTTTTTCCCGTGCCCATACGGGCACACCAGGCGTTTAAAGGTTAAAATTGCCTCTTTCAACACAAATTCGACTAGCACTAAACATATCCCCTGAGCTAATTAATGCATAAGCTTAAAATACTCCGTGGGATGAATTAATTCACTTATTCCCCTTATTATGATATCTACCAACTTGAAGCTACAATAAATTAATTCAGTTGCAGCAGCCAAGTTCACACCCAAGAACCCTATATACAGGGTTCTTGTTCACACCATTATAAATTTGTAGAAAAATATTTACCAGTTTTTAAAGTTTCTGTTCATTTTTGTTAAGGAGAGCATAAAAAATATGCCACCATGTATAAGAAGTGTAGGTTTCTAATTTCCTTTTTTTCTATTAAACATTTAACTGGATGTGCAATTCATTTTATTGAAATATTACCTCCCTTTTATCTTTATGAAGTGCGCTACTGAAACTGGATTAGGAATGTTGAGGTTTCGATTGCTTGAAAGATAACCTCCAATTTACAAACCCTCTGATTTACAAAGCTCATATTTTTGGGTCCCTTGAACTTCGTAAAATAGAGGTTCTACTGTAATATCACGTTGGTACCATTAGGAAGCACATGCATGGGAGGAAAGTTTTTGTTATTTTATCTGGAGGAAAATAAAAGTGCGAAAAGATCCTGCCTTGCTTTGCAAAATTTTTCTTCAAAAGTCTCGGGTGAAAGATCCAGTTGAGTTAAAAACATCCCTCGCTTGTTCAATAACCTTTTTCAAACCCATTCCCCATCACCCGCTGTATAGTTTGACTATTACTCAAAGATTCCTGCTATTGAATCTCACCTTCTCCACCTCCGCAACTACACCACCAAGGCACCACCTCCACCCCCCACCGACACCCACTCCAACCTCCCCCAACTTGCCACTGAGATACCAACAAAGAAAAAATTAGGCATGTGCCAACATCCCCTCACCCCCAACCCTTGCATCTCATCCCTCCTGTTCCCATCCACGCTATTCGGGTCTCCACACTCTAAACATCTGAATCCGGGTGGTGGCAACCAGTGACCAAGCAAGGAGCACCACCATCATCCCAATCCCTCCCTTCAACGAACCTTTTTAAGCACTTATCCTGGATATCTTCCCGTTCGATTAGCATCTTCCTTGTTTTGTCCTTAAGGTAGTTTGAGCAAAAGATCACTTCACCTAGAATTTGATGAATTTGGCCTCATTGTAAAGAAAAAACTCTCACCTTTCCAATAATATCAAAATATTAACCCTTTGCCAGACTACTTTTTGAGCAATTTGCCTAAAAATATAAGCTGTTTTACATGGAATAGATTACGGCTGTGAGCTCCAGAGGGAGAATATTTAAAAAATTAGGAACTTCTAGCGCCTAGATTTTGTCAGAGAAGTAACGGTGTGTAGATTGCATGTTTTCTCAACTATTTATAAAAAATAATCTATTGCTCACCACAGTAATATTTACAAAATTGCAAAAAGACCTGTTGCTTTGAAGGGAAAAAATTAGTCAAGTTAGAGACTAATGTAACTTTATTTATTTAATTACTGAAAATTGTGGTATTAAATAACTTTATCTTTGCACCATTAATATTACAATATTTATTTCATACTTCTTGCAGACTCTGAAATGAAAAAATAAAATTAGAATATGGTCACCATTATGACTAGGGAACTATCTCGCTCAAATCACCTTAACTCTTGATATCATTTGTCCTCTCCTACCGCCTGATATAATTTTCAATGTGGTGCATAGAATTCCCACTTTCCCCTCTTCCTGTAGCATTTCCATTTTCTCGCATTGTCCTTTCCACCATTTTTCCTTCACCTGATTGGTTACTCATCAGAGTTCATTATTTAATTCCTTATACCTCCTTTGCCAAGTTCAGCGTTGACGTTTTTTCCATGTCTTTCTCTCCTCTATTTTCCTGATCATTTCTTATAGGACCCACTGCTTCTACTTATTGTTTCGATTGATCCTATTGTTTTTTATGCCGCTTTTACTATTCTTGTTTTTATACTGTTCCATCTTTCCTTGATCATTCCTATTTGCTTTGCTTCTCCTTTGTTCCTTTCCACTAGCTTCCAATATTCCCTCCTTTTTATCTCTTTCTATGCTTCCATGTTCCAAATCTTTATTGTCATACTTTTACAAAGCCTATTGAATCTAGCATCACATTTCATCATAACTAAATTATTATCTGAGTCCACGTACACCCCTGGATAGCTTTGCGAGTTTTTGATACTGCTCCTAAAACTCTATATTACCATGATGTAATCAACTTGATAACTTTCTGTCTACTGGCATTTCCATATCTATCTTCATCTGAGGTGATGTTTAAACCAAGTTTTTGTTTTGACTACTTTATTTCTCATACAGAATTCAACTTCCTTCTCATTGTGGTGTCGCTCCCTACCATTTCTTCGTGTCGCTCCCTACCATTTCTTCTCCACTCCACTCGAGGCCAAGTGTCTGCGTGTCGAGACACATCGTATGAGTTCGCCTGGGTGAAATAATTTGAAGACTTAGCACGCTGTGAGCTACCTGATTTTGTGACCAAAAACATCAAGTCTTTCTTCACATCCCTTGGCTTGGATGTCACTTTCCTGGACCAAGATCAAAAAAATTGGAAGTCCTGCGATGCCTTCTTGACGAGTTATGACATTGTTAAACACATTAGGTTGTTAACAACCTCGCCAAGCTCTGCTCTCATGAAGGAGCATTCTCAGGTTGGAATGACCAAGGAAGAGGAGCAAATGCAGCATGTCTCCAAATAGTCTCCAGACACAGAAAAGTTATGCCAAAGATGACCGAAAAGGCACTCACAGACTTCAATGCAAATATTTTGTGAGCAAAACGTAATAAAAATTCTCAAAAAGAGTGATATTGGAATTTAGTTCTCGTGCCGACCATGGAGCTTCTTATTTCCATTATGATAGTTTATGTTCTAAATACAAGGTAATGTTCTTTACATACCAGTCTTACCCCTCTCCCAAAGTGGTAACCAATTTAAGCCTACATATCAGAGCCTTCGATAGGTGGGGGAAGAAATGTTTAAGGGTGGCACGGAAGACCGGGAGTGCAGGCTTTTCAAATGGGCGGAGCACGCTTATGGGAGCCCCCATGTTAAACTGAAAGTCGCGTGCATGGCCTCTAAATATAATCCGATATCAGAAATTTTTTGCACACCTCATTTTCTCATCAAATGTCACCATCTGAGACCCTAAGACCCGTGACTTTCAGGCATCGATGCAAAATGGGACACCCTAACCTGGTTGTACTTAAATTCTACGATCCTCAGTCCGACGCCGGAACAATTGTCAATCCAGCTATGGCCCAAAACTTTGCATTTGAGCGCATCGCGTGCGTAGGTACAAAGAACCACTATTTACTTTCTTATTTAGCGATGTAGAGCTATGAAATTTTAGGCATGTATAAACAATACAATAATGATTGATGATATAGTTATGGACCATGGTCCTTTACAGGCCTTGTCTCTGCCATGCGCTCGGATTGGCGGCAGTTCAAATTCTTATACTGCTCAGGGACGGAAAAATGACATGATAATATTATAGGAAATAGGACAGCGATACCTATTGTAGCCACTGCCCCACAAAAATAGTCGTGTCACTAAAAGCTTGCTACCAAGTGTTCTCTTTGCATCATGATTAATTTCCACGGAATCACGCCTGAACTCACTGAGTTGGTTATCCATAATGACTTTATTTGCTATGAATCTCGTTTTGACGCGTCAGGACATCTTCAGATGAAGTTTTGGGCTAACTTGAGTAAATTCCACAAAGTTATGCCTCAACTCGTTAACCTTATTTTATTTCTGTGTTACATACTTCACCATGCTTACATTTGTACAAGACCACATGGAGATAGAGAGAGAAGATTTTCATAGTTTTACTACGAAGTCGTTCCATCATCGGAAAATTAGTTGCAATTAGGAGCAGGGAAAGAAAATAACTAATTAATAAAATGTAAAACATTAGATCTAGAACATCTCGGTGATATCCATTTGCGATGAAGTTTCTCTTTCACACTTCTTTGTGTGGATAAAAAGTTAACGAAATCATTCGATAATCACATTTCAACTATGAAGTCATTACATGAGATCCTATGTTATGAGAGTCTATTTATAGACTCCGTAGTTTAAGCTTATTGAAGTCTGTAAATAAGGATGTCATTAGATGAAATAATTTTCAACTTATCTCCCAACACCCACAATGCAAAATGGCGGTGAAAAGATTAGGCATAGAAAGATAAAAAAATGATAGTTTTATTTCGTACTTGAGTAATTTTTTGCAAACTGAACTCTAAGCACAAATCATTTAAGTGAAAAGAGACTTGGGAATGAGTTAATGATTCTTTCACAATACTTCAATGAGCAATGAATCATCGCTAAGAACTGGATAGGCGAATTGCCGTCATTGAAAGCAAAGGCATTTCCTGGGAGGGAGGTAAATCGTCATCCTCGTAAACTAAAGGATTGATACAGATAACCGTTAACAATGGTACCATTTTCTTCGGTATCATTCTCCGCGACCTCCACATTATTATTCCACCTGACAAAAAAATCTTGCTCTTTAGAACTGAAAGCTTAGTATATCACGAACTGATGGCGATATGGAAATATGCCGAATCACGCCCCATTTGTCGTCAATCAATTACCCTGAGCCCCCTGAATCACTGCTGTGTTCTCACGACTTGGCTTCCGTGGGAGTTTTATATTTGCCAAGTTTTCTTTAGTAATACAACTGGTTGAAAATGTCCAATTCTTCAAAAAAGAGAAAGCACGTTGTGTTAGACAGTTCAGAGAAGCTGAAGATTATTGAAAGAGCATCCTAGAGAGACACAGTGGCTAATAAAGCGGCGGGCTCCAGCGTCTCCACAGTGCGTGATGTTATAAAAAACCAAGCCAAGTTATTGGACTATGCTTCAAAATAGGAAGAATTCATTGGTAAGCACGCCACTGCAAGTGTAGAGGAGGTAAGCATCATCTGTTCGGGCATTGGGGTGGTCGGTGACCTTGCCTCATTTTCTTTAGAGGGAGGGCTGAGTAAGCAGGGAGATGGGGGACTCAGGAACTGCTGAGGGGCGACCATAAATCGCTGCTGACCAGACATGTGCTGCTTGCTTGGGGTAGAGGGATTGATAGTAGATACTTGCTTGGGGTGGAGGGATCGGACTAAGAGACATGCAGGCGGTCGGAAAACCCAGGCTACTCCAGCCTAGGTGTGTTTATTGCCCATGCCTGCGTTCGCGCCCTTCAGAGTGGCGTAGATTCCCGTGCGTGCCTGTTTGCGTGGTCGCCCATCTTCCGGCCTGGAACCCGCCTTGTGCACTGAACTTGCGAGAGAAGGGAAGGGGTATCCTTTGGAAAAAGGTCCGCATAGTTTGCCTCAGGAAAACAGTGGTTTCTGCAATTTGGAAGACGGTCGCTCGATCACTCACTGAAGGTTCGGCTCAAGAGCCCCTTCCCCTTTTGCCCTTTTCACCGCTTGGAATGGGGAGAGGGAAGAGAGTGTCTCTTTATCTCTCACACACAGCCAGCCTAGGGTAGTTTGTATTTTCCAACCGCCTGCAGGTCTCTACGGACTCCCAGGAGCTGCCGGTGTTCATGTGTGCGTCAGCTACGTTGACATGAGTCTCAGAAGTTAAATTACGTGATTTGGTCGATCTCAGATTTTTCGCACTGAGTGTTACACCTTGCGATCATGAATTTAAATTCTTAATCGGCGTCTTAAAATATTTACGCAGAGAAACTACAAGGTGGTAGTTATTTTGCAATATTTTATGAGTTAAAAATTATTATTAAAGGCATTGTTTAAAAAATGGTATGACTAATAATGGCCAAATATTGTTTTAAAACGTTGCCAAAAACCACAAAAGTTGGGGAAAAATAACAATTTTTTCACAATTTCTTTTAGAGGTTTGATGTTACGAAACTCAATAATACGAGGTGCCGATTTTTCGGTCCCGCTGACTTTGTATTATCGAGTTTCTACTGTATATTGAAGTTACAAATGGTGAGGTTTTGTTTATGAACTCAGTTTGTGTTTTCAGTTACTTTCCTCATTGAAATTTAACTCTAACTTTTCACTTGTTGGAATGTGTTTTGTGTGCACATTTTCTATGTACAGGACTCTCATGGTAGAAAATGTGTATTATATTTCAGATTCTGAGGACAATGACAAAACTAATGCAGGAATGCTGGCATCACAATCCTGCTGTAAGGCTGACGTCACTAAGAGTGAAGAAGACGCTGTCTAAGTTAGAATACGAAAGTAACGTTAAGGTAGTTTAGTGTAAACGATTGTTTTTATATATTGTAAATTTTGGTTCGCAAACCAGAAAACATTAATACTCATCTCAGGTATACTGCAAAAAGATCTATAGTCATGCAAATACTCTGTGGCATGGATGGTGGTTGCAATAGGAGCAATGCAATTCTTTGATGCATTCATTATCCTTGAGGCAACAGTTTGTTATGACTAAATGGAGGGGGTGTCGATGGGAATGGTTTCAGGCCTTATGAAGCTAACTTCATGTGTGTTGGTGATACTTTTGTTAGAATTCAAGCGTGTAACTTTGTACTCTGTGTTCATCTCATGAAGTATTAGATGGTGTTGGAGAAAATGTTTCTGCTTTTTGTGCAGGGATGAAGGTGAGGGTCACAATATGTGTAGGTTCACCATAATGGCCTTGTACTTCTGGTCTCCCAGAAGGGTATATTCAAAAGTTTGAGGAACTCGGTGTAATTCCAGCATTTGAATAAGAAAAGAATGCATACTTTGTATTTCCACAAGATAATTTAAACCACGGTCAACAATAAATTATCGTGTGGAAGTACAAATATTTTTTTTCATAAATCCGGTAACGTTGTTTTCTACCATTTGTTATGAATGGTTTAAATTTGAATGAAGATAATGAGAGGTCATTGTAGGCTCATTGAGTTGTTCTTACTAAAGCACGTGCAATGATTTGATGGATGCAGTCTCCCTACA
Source organism: Pyrrhosoma nymphula (assembly GCA_963573305.1). Classification (NCBI taxonomy): domain Eukaryota; kingdom Metazoa; phylum Arthropoda; class Insecta; order Odonata; family Coenagrionidae; genus Pyrrhosoma; species Pyrrhosoma nymphula. The sequence goes on from OY754332.1 coordinate 45,581,987, forward strand.
TTGATCATGTAGGATACCACCACAATTTCCCAACTCTCATCCACTGAGGCATTTGGGAAACTTCACTAGTTTTAGTTATCTTTTACTTCTGAGAGACTATTGTTTCAAGTGATATCTTGGCACAACATAGTTTCTTACAGCTCCTGCGTGGGGGCTGATTTTCTAATGAATTCTCAAGGATATTTTGTCCTTGTCCATGTTTTTGAAAAAACGTTGTCTTCTATATTAGGCAGGGCATTATCATAAGACTAATGGTATTTTAGAGTGTTTTTTGCTTTATTTTTTTAAATTTATGATGGTGACACATGCATTGTATATATTGTAATCATTTTGTTATTTGTCTGCTACTTCGGTTTCAATTTATATGATATGTAAATCTTTTATATATAAATGTACTCTATGAATTAACAGATGAGAAGATATTAGGGAGTGTGGATGAATCAGGGAAATGATACACCTATATATAGATATATGTATACACAGTAAAACCCCTCTTTTACACTTGAGTGGGAAACGAGAGAAAAAAGTGTAAATCGTGAAAAAATGTAAATTGAGGGAAAACATTATTTTCATAAAGTAATCCATGAGAGTGAATCAAATTTTATTTATTTTGCCAAGCAAATGTTTTCTCTAAATTGAATAATAATTTTACGAAATTGAACAATGAAAAGAAAAATTCTTTATTCAAATCTCAATGAGGTAGAACACATAATCTAGGGCCCAAAGTCTCCACTAAAAAATCATTTTACGTGAGTAGCAGTTGTAAAAAAAACTAATATTGAATGAAGTCAGGTACTCAGTGTCTTAAAATAAATATAAATCCTTCTCAAAGTCAAAATAAACAAATCCTTAGTTGAAATCAGTAATAAGAAAAGTATGCACTTCGTAAAAACAATTCAAGCTCTTGTGCACAAAACAAAAGACTGAAGTAGGCCTATAGACACATTTAAAAAAATTCTTCTCAAAGTTTAAATAAATAAATCCTCGGGTGAACTCAGCGATAACAAAAAATCACGTTAACAAAACCGCTTGAGCAGACCTCAACACTCATTGAACGCTGAGAAAAGTTAAATAACCTTTCACAACAAATAGAATTTTATAAATTACATCATAGCTTAACCATCAAGAAATAGACTTCATAATTTTTTTTCCGTATTACATATATACTGAAGAAGAAAAGAGCATGGTGAATATGTTGCGTACCATTAGCACGGTGCTCATAAAAAATGTTTAACTATGTATTCACTAGCATGACTGTTTAAGAGAGGTGAATATCGTCAAAATTTCATTTCACGCACTTACTGCCAACTCCTATAGTTATACCGTTAAATACTAATTGTACAATAAAAAAGGCATTACAGGGAGTCAGTACAATTTAATACACTGTTACCTGATTTCATGCATAAAATACCATACGAATGAAAATGGTTTTCGTACGAAATTATGTGACACTTGCAAATTTCGTGTCCACACTCCATTGTACTCTTGTTAACTAGTCTTATCCTGTTCAGAATACGCCACCTGCCATGTTCCTTTCCTAACCCCTGATGTAAATGGCGGACCATTTAAAATTTTGTAAGCGTTAATAAAGGAAAGGCATTACATTTTAGAGGTATAGAAATCGCTGGGATTTGAAGGAAAAGTTGTAAATAGTGGGAAAACATAAATTGCAGGGGCGTAAAAGTGAGGTTTTACTGTATATATATGTATTCAATCAATTCGAATTCACACGTGGTGAAAATATATATCCAATAAGGTGTCACCAGCCTGATAAGCTAATACTTAAGCACACAGAAAAAGAAACTCACATGTCTGTTTATTGAATTTTCGGTGGCACAACCACCATCTTCTGAACTCGAGAGAGTACTCTAGTTCTGAAGATCGCAGTTGTGCCACCAAAAATTCAAAAAAAGTACACGTTTCTTTTTCTGTGATTATGAAAGGGATAGGAACACATAAAAGAACAAACACAGGTTTTGGTGGGGAAGATGAAAATGAGTCCTAATTCAAACAGAAATAAATGCCGGGTCAGTTAGGGTGACCAGATCAAAGTTTTCAAAAGCAGGACATTTTAAGGAAAAAAGCATGACATTTTGAAATAAAGCCTGGCAACACATTAAATTCCTTTTCATTTGCTAATTCATTCATTCATTAGAGTAATCTACTGGTTAGAGTTAGGTTATGATGGAAGTCAGAGAATATCCAGCAGACTCTTACACGTGCTGTGCCCTATCTACCTCTAGTATTTCTTTCTTCATCTCAGCAAAAGTCATACCTTTCTTCATCCTGTCCATAAAACCTATTCTCGTTCTTCCCCTTCCCCACTTGCCCAACATCCTCTCCTCTATCACGACCCTCAGCAAACCATTACCCTCATTACTGCTTCCAGCCACCTACCCTACCATTCATTAGAGTAATCTACCGGTTAGAGTTAGGTTATGATGGAAGTTAGAGAATATCCAGCAGGCTCTTACACGTGCTGTGCCCTATCTGCCTCTAGTATTTCTTTCTTCATCTCAGCAAAAGTCATACCTTTCTTCATCCTGTCCATAAAACCTATTCTCGTTCTTCCCCTTCCCCGCTTCCCCAACATCCTCTCCTCTATCACGACCCTCAGCAAACCATTACCCTCATTACCGCTTCCAGCCACCTACCCTACCATTCATTAGAGTAATCTACCGGTTAGAGTTAGGTTATGATGGAAGTTAGAGAATATCCAGCAGACTCTTACACGTGCTGTGCCCTATCTACCTCTAGTATTTCTTTCTTCATCTCAGCAAAAGTCATACCTTTCTTCATCCTGTCCATAAAACCTATTCTCGTTCTTCCCCTTCCCCGCTTCCCCAACATCCTCTCCTCTATCACGACCCTCAGCAAACCATTACCCTCATTACCGCTTCCAGCCACCTACCCTACCATTCATAAGAGTAATCTACCGGTTAGAGTTAGGTTATGATGGAAGTTAGAGAATATCCAGCAGACTCTTACACGTGCTGTGCCCTATCTACGTCTAGTGTTTCTTTCTTCATCTCAGCAAAAGTCATACCTTTCTTCATCCTTTCCATAAAACCTATTCTCGTTCTTCCCCTTCCCCACTTGCCCAACATCCTCTCCTCTATCACGACCCTCAGAAAACCATTACCCTCATTACCGCTTCCAGCCACCTACCCTACCATTCATTAGAGTAATCTACCGGTTAGAGTTAGGTTATGATGGAAGTTAGAGAATATCCTGCAGACTCTTACACGTGCTGTGCCCTATCTACCTTTAGTATTTCTTTCTTCATCTCAGCAAAAGTCATACCTTTCTTCATCCTGTCCATAAAACCTATTTTCGTTCTTCCCCTTCCCCACTTGCCCAACATCCTCTCCTCTATCACGACCCTCAGCAAACCATTACCCTCATTACTGCTTCCAGCCACCTACCCTACCATTCATTAGAGTAATCTACCGGTTAGAGTTAGGTTATGATGGAAGTTAGAGAATATCCAGCAGGCTCTTACACGTGCTGTGCCCTATCTGCCTCTAGTATTTCTTTCTTCATCTCAGCAAAAGTCATACCTTTCTTCATCCTGTCCATAAAACCTATTCTCGTTCTTCCCCTTCCCCACTTGCCCAACATCCTCTCCTCTATCACGACCCTCAGCAAACCATTACCCTCATTACCGCTTCCAGCCACCTACCCTACCATTCATTAGAGTAATCTACCGGTTAGAGTTAGGTTATGATGGAAGTTAGAGAATATCCAGCAGACTCTTACACGTGCTGTGCCCTAGCTACCTCTAGTATTTCTTTCTTCATCTCAGCAAAAGTCATACCTTTCTTCATCCTGTCCATAAAACCTATTCTCGTTCTTCCCCTTCCCCGCTTCCCCAACATCCTCTCCTCTATCACGACCCTCAGCAAACCATTACCCTCATTACCGCTTCCAGCCACCTACCCTACCATTTATTAGAGTAATCTACCGGTTAGAGTTAGGTTATGATGGAAGTTAGAGAATATCCTGCAGACTCTTACACGTGCTGTGCCCTATCTACCTCTAGTATTTCTTTCTTCATCTCAGCAAAAGTCATACCTTTCTTCATCCTGTCCATAAAACCTATTTTCGTTCTTCCCCTTCCCCGCTTGCCCAACATCCTCTCCTCTATCACGACCCTCAGCAAACCATTACCCTCATTACCGCTTCCAGCCTCCTACTCTATCATTCATTAGAGTAATCTACCTATTAGAGTTAGGTTATGATGGAAGTTAGAGAATATCCTGCAGACTCTTACACGTGCTGTGCCCTATCTACCTCTAGTATTTCTTTCTTCATCTCAGCAAAAGTCATACCTTTCTTCATCCTGTCCATAAAACCTATTCTCGTTTTTCCCCTTCCCCACTTGCCCAACATCCTCTCCTCTATCACGACCCTCAGCAAACCATTACCCTCATTACCGCTTCCAGCCACCTACCCTACCATTCATTAGAGTAATCTACCGGTTAGAGTTAGGTTATGATGGAAGTTAGAGAATATCCTGCAGACTCTTACACGTGCTGTGCCCTATCTACCTCTAGTATTTCTTTCTTCATCTCAGCAAAAGTCATACCTTTCTTCATCCTGTCCATAAAACCTATTTTCGTTCTTCCCCTTCCCCACTTGCCCAACATCCTCTCCTCTATCACGACCCTCAGCAAACCATTACCCTCATTACCGCTTCCAGCCACCTACCCTACCATTCATAAGAGTAATCTACCGGTTAGAGTTAGGTTATGATGGAAGTTAGAGAATATCCAGCAGACTCTTACACGTGCTGTGCCCTATCTACCTCTAGTATTTCTTTCTTCATCTCAGCAAAAGTCATACCTTTCTTCATCCTGTCCATAAAACCTATTTTCGTTCTTCCCCGCTTGCCCAACATCCTCTCCTCTATCACGACCCTCAGCAAACCATTACCCTCATTACTGCTTCCAGCCACCTACCCTACCATTCATTAGAGTAATCTACCGGTTAGAGTTAGGTTATGATGGAAGTTAGAGAATATCCAGCAGACTCTTACACGTGCTGTGCCCTATCTACCTCTAGTATTTCTTTCTTCATCTCAGCAAAAGTCATACCTTTCTTCATCCTGTCCATAAAACCTATTTTCGTTCTTCCCCTTCCCCGCTTGCCCAACATCCTCTCATCTATCACGACCCTCAGCAAACCATTACCCTCATTACTGCTTCCAGCCTCCTACTCTATCATTCATTAGAGTAGTCTACCTATTAGAGTTAGGTTATGATGGAAGTTAGAGAATATCCAGCAAACTCTTACACGTGCTGTGCCCTATCTACCTTTAGTATTTCTTTCTTCATCTCAGCAAAAGTCATACCTTTCTTCATCCTGTCCATAAAACCTATTCTCGTTCTTCCCCTTCCCCACTTGCCCAACATCCTTCCCTCTATCACGACCCTCAGCAAACCATTACCCTCATTACCGCTTCCAGCCTCCTACCCTGCCTTTCCCTAATCTCATCCACAAGTTTCATCTCCTCGCCCTCCATGTCAAGCACTTCCTCATTTGTCTTCTTCTCCGTCCATCACACCTTAATAACAATTTTAAAAAAATCCCCAACTCAAGTTCTACATTGTTATTAATTTTATTTTTCATTAGTCATACTTCTGCAGGGAGGAAATTTCCTTCAGTAGCTTTGGAGATTGCAACAAATGGGTGTGAAAGTCTTAACAAGTATAATTTATCAAATTATATTTTACTGTTACAATGCCCTTTACTGCCTCCAGTGATAATTTGTTCATTTTATCTGACCATTTGGTGTTAAAGTGTAAACTATTGCAGGAAGCGGAAATCGATCTAAATGCCTGACCAGCCGCAGAGTCTGTTGAGAGCGTTGTGGCTATTAACCAGAAGCAGGACCGAAATTCGTCTTTTTACAAGCAGCAAATGCATAGTTTTCATATAAAGACAGTAACAAAATAATACTGTAGCCCTCGGATATTATCTTAAATGCTTTATTTCAGCATTTGGTACATAATGTTTTTGAAAGGCATAAAGCCGGACAATTTGGCTTTATCGAAAAAAGCCAGCCGGATGCTCACGTATTAATTATAAAGCAGGACATGTCCGGCGAAATCTGGATGGCTGGTCACCCTAGGGTCTGGTGAAATTTTTTCTGTTTGAATTCTACTCATTTTCATCTCCCCCACCAAAACCTGTGTTCATCCTTTTATGTGTTCCTATCCCTTTCCAATTCCTATGTTTGAATGAATTTATTTGCGCTTTATGTGTGTATACTCACTCGTTCATACGAAAACATGACGCTCAAAAGCAGGAATAAATTCATTATATATATAATGGACGTTTTGGTGGTCATGCCACCATCGCCGGCAACAAGAGAGGTTCTTGCTTCTGATAATGGTGGCAATAGTGCCAAAACGTACATAAAGTTATATATATATATATATATATATATATACATATATTCATACCATTCATTTTTTATTAAGATTTGATGTTTCTTCATACTCTGTCCATGTGAGAGATTATATATATATATATATATATATATATATATATATATATATATATATATATATATATATATATATATATATATATATATATAAATAAACTATGCCACAGGTGGGGCGGAATTAAATATAAACACATAAAAAAGAACACTCACACTATAAGTTGATATTTCGGTTGCTCTAGAACCTTTCTCAAAGATAGACGGATACAGAATGATGGATAGGCAGGGAACAAGAGGTGGGGTACTGTCCTCTCCCGCCCCTTCTCCCCTTTCCCCTCCCGCCCCTCCCCTTTTCTCCCTTCCACATCCCTTTCTCCTCCTCTGACCCCCTCCCGCCTCTTTCCCTCCTTGCCCTTCCCTCTTCCTCTGACCCCCTCCCGCCCCTCCCCTCTTCTCCCTCCCTACCCCTCTCTCCTCCCATCTCACCCCACCTCTTGTTCCCTGCCTATCCATCATTCTGTATCCGTCTATCTTTGAGAAAGGTTCTAGAGCAACCGAAATATCAACTTATAGTGTGAGTGTTCTTTTTTATGTGTTTATATTTAATTCCGCCCCACCTGTGGCATAGTTTATTTATATTATCGCGTGTGTGATTTTCCACGAACTCGTGTATATATATATATATATATATATATATATATATATATATATATATATATATATATATATATATATATATATATATATATATATATATATAATATATGATTTAACATACCATTCATTTTTTATTAAGATTTGATGTTTCTTCATACTCTGTCCATGTGAGAGATTATCCTTCCATTTTTAAAATTCCTTTCTTATTCACTCTGAACATAACCTGGCATAACCCATTATGCCAGTGAACTGATGACAAATGTAATTTAAGGGTTCTTTGAGCAAATGCATGAACATCAGTTTATCATACAGGTCTAAGTAAGCAAGTATGTTGTTCCTTTGATGAGTAATAGCTTTCAGTCGTTCCTCCGTGTGGTGTCCATTGCTGACATGTTTCACCAGCCATTCTGCTGGTGTCTTCAGGTCTGAAATAATCGTGCATACTTTTGAATGATCCCATTATTTTCCCGTGATCTGAACTAGCATCGCCACTCCATACGTGAAGACTTATGCAGGATGGCTGGAGAAACTTATAATGGACACCATGCTGAGGAACCCCCAAAAACTGTACCTCATCAAGTAGCGAAATGCCTCTGGAACCTTTGGAGGCATGTTGTTTTTAATGTGTGAAATACCTGTGTTGATGTTGAAATTGACCTGTGATGCTGATAGTGAAAAAACCTTGAGGAAATTGTGTTGAGCTAAAATGGAAAAAATGTCCTAAAATAAAGAAACCTTCCAGAGGTTGATGCTGTGGAGTCTGGTCTTTCAAAGCCTCATGTAAGGCAATGGATAGCAGATAAGGTCCTTTTGGCTGCTGTCATTTTGGTAGGATTAATATGCCCCTGGGGCTAAGTGTAATGCCACCTAACTGTTTTTACACCATTTGGCATGTTGCTAGGACCTGTACTTCAGGTGGCATTAGCGTGAATAGTGTGAAAAATAATGAGTGCTTCTATGCCAAAGTCTGGTGTGTGTTAGCCTTGAAAAAACTATTGTCTTCTCAGGGGTGGATATTCCTGTGCTAATAAAGTTTTCTTTAGACAACAGTCAATTTTAAGTTGCCAGTATGAACCTTTCAAACAAATTTCAGATCCGATTTCATGGTACAGAGTCGGAGATGATCTCGATTGGCTCTTGAGAATATTTGAAGAATTTTTTGTCATTGTTGGATAATTTAGGATGACTTGATTTAAGTTCTCTACCCAATACAGTACCCCTAACCAGTTGATGTTGCATTTTTAAATGACCTGTGCATTCCTTGGTGTCATGACCTGTGAAAAAACAGCATATGGAAGAAGTGTTTGAATACCAGTAGCATACCATAGCATTAGCAAATATTGGTTTATTACCCTTATGTTGGTCACATGCTATCTAAGTGAGCAAGACTTAGATGGTTTTTTTGGATTTACTGGTGACCATAAAGTTGATTTTTCTATTACGACAAAGATTTCAGGTTTTTATTGTGTTACAGAACATTGCTTACCAGGCTTTAGCAGCTTTTCCTCTACTAAGGAGGGCTAAGCCAAGAAGATTCCCTATTAGGTTATTTTCTGTCTGCAGATTTCCCAATGTGGAAAACAAAAACGTTGATTTATGCAAAGGGCTGATATAGGTTTTGTAAACAAGATTACAAATAAAAAAATTTGTGGAACCACAATGATGAATTTTTATTACCCTGAATATAAATTTTGGCAGAATGTGTGATAAAAATTCATTAATTTTGATGTCCTGTTTGAAGAAGTCTATGTCTTCTTATCTTCAATTTATGAGTTGGGTCCAGGTACTGCCACCTTTTCTAAGTAAAGTGAAACTGTGCATTTGAAGTTTTTACTCATCCCAATAGGTCTTTTTGCAGTAGATGGGCTTGCTTGTTTTGATGGCTCCTGGTGCTCTACTGGTGGGAGCTGTGGTGATTCCTTCCAGTGAGGTCACCCTTTGTTGTGCGTGCACTTCACTACCTCCTTTGAAGAGGTGCATCACGGAACGCTTCGAAAGAGTGTGTTCCTGCCTTTCGTGTGGGAAAGGAATAATCACACAAAGGTTTGTGAGGAAACATGAAAAGAATTATTCAACTGACTTATTAAAAGGATTGAATATTTCGTCTTCTATAGTCAATAAGAATGACACAAAGCTTCAGGAAGTAGAGAAGCTGCAGGTGTTGGTGCGGTGGCTTTGGCTGCATGGGCCACAGGCCCACGCCTCGACTCCTTTATCTGCTACAAGTGGAGTTGCCACTGCCTTGAATGCCAAGGAATGACCCATGAATAAGAGGCCATAAATAAATGACTGTTTGTATCTGTCTATGCCATTTTATAGGAAACTGAAACGATGTTTTTGGCAAGGTGATAATGGGTGGAGTGTGGGAAATAGAATTTTCTGAGTAGGGTTGCCATACATCCTGAAAGAGTGATATCATCAAGAATTTTGGCTACTAAAAATTGCATGCACAAGTTTATGCTTTTCTAGATATATTTTCCCGCAAAACATTTTATTTAGTAAAATAACAAGTGTGCTAAGTCTAATTTGCGGTGTGTTTTATCCTATAATATATTAATGTATAATAAAATATTTCAAATAATTTTTAATATATTTTTAATTTTATATAGGTATTCAAAATTTTTTTTAAATATAATATATTAATATATAATAAATCATACGTATATCATTATTATGAAATGACGATGCAATGATGTCCTGAATTTTTACCACACCCTAATGGCCACCTTGCTCCCAAGTAACAGTTTCCCTTGTCTGGTCATTCTTATCATTAATGGAAGGATTATGAAAGAAAGCAATCATCAAAAATAGATGGAAACTTGCCACCAACATTAAGGTGACGACACCATAGTTGAAGATATCCCGAGTTGTTGATGGTGAGTAGAGGAGGAGGAAATCAAATCCCATGTACTGTGCGAATGCCCAGCAATTGCTAAAACTAGTAATTGCTAACTGGGTGTACCTGTCCCGGAACTCAGTGGGCATGAGAGATTTACTCACTGGAGACATCCTGGGCCTTGGTAAGGCTCTTAAGCCTTCATGGGTGAAAACTCAATAAAGTGAATGGTGCAATGAATCAAGAGGTGTAAGTGCCATATGATACATATTCCAGCAAAGCTACCCAACCTTCTATCTGTGGCCACCCTTTCCAGATAGAACTAGGGTTTGGAGACTCCGGAAGAATAGGGCGTGCAGTAGAAGAACGCATATCCGGAATTATAAGCAGCGGAATTATCTGTGATACGGAAAGTTTTCGCTGACTTTTCGCGAACTGACAGAAACTCGGAAGCGAATGCGTGAAAGCGTAGCTTGACCTATGCCCATAAGACAGTTCGAGTTTAAGCCGTGTTTACACGATGCATTTACCCGCGCGGGTAGATGCGTGAACACAATCACCATCAAAATTTCACCTTGTAAACACTCAAAATTGCGAAAATGCGTGAATGCGTGGACAGAAAATAGCCCCTGTTCTAATTTGGTGAATGTGTTCACGCCTCTGTCCAGCCACGTACTTGCGCGGGTAAATGCATCGTGTAAACACGGCTTTAGAATGAATTTTCTAGTAAATAAAAGTGCGTGTTATGGGTCGGGAAATACGATACCAATACTTAAGGTCGATTTTTTGCCAGATTGCAGTTTAAAGCGCCATTTTTTCTTATTTATAGGTAGTCTCATGTGGATTCTCCCATATATTTTGCGATTCGTCAATTGTGAACAAAGAACCTTTTTACGTTAAATAATTTTTGGTTATAGATCGTGCGATAATTTAGATGCCAAAGTTTGTTTTTCGTATTGCTCTCCACGTTAGAGCGATAAGTTACAAAATCGCAATCGGTTATTATTCTCGAGATACTGTCCACAATCCAGCAAGAATGGATCTACCACTTTCCATTGGAAAATACTAAAGTCAATTCAGACCGCACCTCACTTGAGCGAATCCAGGGACGCGGTTGCTATGAGCTACTATCCTGGGTCGCACGATACACGAGTGTTTGGTCGACCCCTCGTTGTCCGCCTTCCGAAGAGTGGGCGTCGTATCTTCGACAAGCTAATAGACTGGAGTTTCAGGCGCTCAAAGAAGCCGCAACGGCCATTAATTCAGCTTTTACGTGTTATCCAGGTTAACAGAAAAAAATAACCTGAGCCAAAAACGGGTGTCTTTTGCGGGAATTTATTACAAGCTATTTATGTACTGTTTTAAATAATGCAAATGACACGACAATGTAATTTAACTTATTTTCCGAGTTCTTGACATGCAGTATCTGCTAATGATCTCAGAATAAAATCATGTAAACAGCAACGTGTGCGCATGATTTTTTCTGACAGCCCGAAAACCCAAGTCCACTAGAAGGATTTTATATTTTCCCGGCGAATAATGGCGGTGAATTGCTCTCGGGATTGCGACCGGGTCAGGCTCTCAATTTCCGCCGACGTTTCGATGAAATACTTTTCCATCGTCTTCAGGGCTGATCGATGAGCCCTGAGGACGATGGAAAAATATTCCATAGAAATGGAGAGCCTGACCCGGTCACAAGCCCGAGAGCAATTCCCGAGTCTACTACATTGCCGAAGAGCAGTCGCGCACTCTACGTCAGGCGGACGTCGAGGGGTCCACCTCGCTCCCGTCTCGGGGCACCCTGGATAGTCACTCGTAGCAACCGCGGCCCAGGATTCACTGAAGTTCGGCGTACTACGGAACGATTTCACTGGTTTACGATGGAACGCGAGGTCATTCCCGCTGGATCGTGGATAATGTTCCGATAAATTACATATCGCTATTTTGTAACTTATCGCTCGAACGCCGCCGAAGTGAGGCAGCCTGCTATTCGATATTATAATTTGACCATGGATGGTGAACTATAGTCATTCCCGCAGGATTTTCGGTGATATTATGAGACCGTTGCCGATTAAAGTGTAGGTTATTGCTCGAAAGCTGCCAAAATGAAGCATTCTATGGGTAGACTTTGCAATTTTACTATGGAACGTGAAAGAGTGAAGTCCCGCTGGAATTCGGGTGATATTCGGATAACGTTTCCGATCGAAATTTTGCAAACCTCTCGATCGAACGGCGCCGAAGTTAGGCATCCTGCGGGTCGAATTTATAACTTTACCATAGAAGGAAAAAGAGTCATTCCTGCTGGATTGATAGTGATATAACGTTGCCAATCGGAATTTTATAACTTATCACTTGAACGTCACCGAAGTGAGACATTCCGCGATTCGATTTTATAACTTCTCGACTGAGCGGGGATTCATTCCCGATGGACTGTGGGTGATATTCCGATGAAGTTGCCAATCGACATTTTGTAACATCCCGATCGAACGGCGCCGAAGTGAGGCAATCTGCGGGGTAAATGTTTAACTTTACCGTGGAACGTGGAATAACTATCCCCGCTGGATTGTGGGTGATATTCCGATAACGTTGCTGATCGAAATTGTATGATATGGGTATCGCTCGAAAGTAGCCGAAGTGAGACGTTCTGCGAGTTGAATTCATAAATTTACCATTATTCGTGGAAGAGTTATTCCCGCTGGATTGTGGGTAATATTGCCAATACTACGAAGACGTTGCTGATCAAGGTTTTGTAGCTTATCGCTCGAACGTCGCCGAAGTTAGGCATTCAGCGATTCGATTTTATAACTTCACGATTGAACACACAAGAGTCATTCCCGCTGGATTGTCGGTTATCTTCCGATAGCATTACCATTCGCAAATTTGTAACCTAACGGTCGTACGACGCCGAAATTAGGTGTTTGAAGTTCGATTTAAAAACTTTCCGTTGGAGTTTGAAAGACATCTCCGTTTGATTGTGGTTGATATTCCAATGTCATAGCCCTCGAAACGCTATGAACTAATACTACTACAAGGTGTCTACCAGCCAAGGCGTCTGCATCCTAAAGCACTTAGTTGGTTCATTGTATCATTCACCTTATTGAGTTTTCACCCATGAAGACCTAGAGCCTTGCCAAGGGCCAGAATGTGTAATGGGTAAATCCCTTATGTCCATTGGGTTCTGGAACGGGCACACCCAGTTAGCAATTAAAAGTCTTTGTTGGACAGTCGCACGGTTGATGGGATGTGGTTTTCTTCTCTTCCTCTGCTCACCATCACAGGGGCGGATCTAGGATTTTCTTTAAGAGGCAAGGTGTAAGTCATGAAGAGGCGCCGGAATACCCACTAGTAAAACGGGAACCGTGAGTCCTCCTGTGGAAAATTTGGAAAATGCGATACCCGCGCCCCCTGGCTGGATCCGCCCCTATGCACCATCAGCAAATCGGGGTATCTTCAATTGTGGTGTTCTCACCTTTATATTTGTGGAGAGTTTCGACCTATTATTGATATGATAGTTTTTTTACTAATCTTCCATTTGCATTGTTTCTTCCTTAACCTCTGTGTATTTCTTTACTTCTAATGAGCAACGCTAAGAACGGCCGCTCAAGGGAAACTGTTCCTTGGGAGTAGGGTTGGCATTAGAGTGAAGTAAAAATTCAGGAAAACACTACGTTGTGATTTCACAATATTGACATACATATTTTCAATTACATATTACCCAGACAGCACATTAGGATGGTTGCAGCTACAAGGTTGTAACCTTGCAGCAATGTTTCATTTTTAAGGTTTAACCTTGTTGGATCGTTTTATCAAGGATGCTAATGAACATTTTGTAACATTGCAGCTAGGTTAATATTGCAATGTTGTGGCAAGATTAATACTGCAATGTTATTGCAAGGTGAAATCAGCAATGTTGTAGCGATGTTAATTCATTAATGACATTGCAAGGTTAATATGTCAATGTTGTTGCCAGGCTAGCATACAAATGTTGCATTAAGGCTACACTCAAATTTTGTTGTGAGTCTTTTACCTTTTTTAAAATGGTTGTATTGGTCTTACTGCCACAATACGAATACTGCCATACTACTACGAAGTGGATTAAGTGTAGCGCCCTACCGATCGGTATAGAGCATCTCCGTCGGGTGGGACGTCACACTGACTCCACCCGATCGTTACGCGCCCGACGAGCTCCTGTTGGTGGATCCTACGGATCCTCCCGACTCGCAGAGGCTGTCGGTACTGTAGGGAATTAGTTGGTTGGTTTTTGATACACAAAAGGGAATGGATAATATATTTGGATTGATGGCGCGAAATAGCTTAAGTTGACGCTTGTAATAGCAACATAGTTTGTTTATATGCTTCTGAAAGGTATGCTATGGAAGGTAATGACGGTCTAAAAGTAAAACCTCTGAACTTAATTTTAATTCCGTGGTGTTATTATTATACTCTTGATTCCGCAAAATGCTTTACTATCTTGCGCAATCGATTCGGTACGTCCATAGCTCCATTATTAGGCCGTCCGGCATATTCGACCACTGTAATATTATTTCCCAATTATTGGAAAAAAGTCTTTCAAAAACGCATGACCATAATGCTGTGTAGCCACCTATCCGATGGGCGTATGAGGTGGCTGCGAAAACTGCCTAACCCCTCCCGAGTCTCAGGCCTTTATGACGGCAATGGAACCGATGCAGTTCGGGAACTCGGAGGGGACTGTTACACTAGTGACAAGTAATTATTTATCTATTGGTGGCGGCTATAGCCAATTACTACCTTTTTATTAGGGTAAAAACTCCCAGATGGGACTCAAACTCGCGGCCTCCGGGTGGTAGGCGATAATGTTACCTACCCTGCCACCACCGAGGTCAACATAACTGGTATGTAAATTGCTCCATATTTAGGCTATCCAGCTTACTCGATCACCAGAATATTTCCCTAGAATCGTTCTCGGTGAATGCATAATATTGCCGCAAAATTATTCTGAAATGGATCATTCCCGTTGAAAGTTGAAAAATTGAATCATATTTTATGTATGAAGTCATATTTATCTAGGGAACATAGTTATTAAAGCAGCGTATGATTTTAGAAAATAGGCGAGCACCATTGTGAGCATCTTATTTTTCTATTCGGCCTCAACTTTTGTAGTCGAGGAAATATAGGTATTTTGAAGCATCTTTCGCATTGAACTGTCAATTATCAAGATATCCTGATAAAATTAGGATTAATCTGTAATTATGATACAGTGTGTTGCACAATAACCAAGATGTGCCAATAACAAAGCCTGTGATGTACTCCAGGACAGGTGTAGTATGGCATGTAGTATTTGATTGTTGGCATATAAATCATGAACACTAGGTATAAGAAATAACGATTTTCCTAGTATAGAATTTTAATTAGGTATATTAGAAAAAATAAATGTCAGCTCATACAACCACGTGTTTTTGTGCTCTTAAACGCTTGAATTACAAATTTTGCATTTAAGCTACACTTAACGTTCCTACGCTACGTAACATACCTGGTAACTGGGTTGAGAATTACCTACTAAGGAGTAAAAAAAGCTTCAGTGAAACTTTAGGGCTCCTAACTGCAATTAATATGTACCTGTACCTTAATATGGATCTGTAGGTACTTATTAAGGCACAGGTTCCACAACACCTAATCCAGGCAAAGAATAGTGTTAAAAGATGTATTTGGCGGCACATCCACTTAAATTAATCGTCCTCATGAAATTCATTTTACATTCAACTTAGTCCTACAAAATTATTCAATAAATGTCACTAGCGCGCAGCAATTTTATTTCTTATTCCCACGAATGTAGTAATCACACTCGAATATTTCAATCCACAAATATAGAATAAATAGGCGGATATTCTATATTCGTGATCATTTTATTCCGACGAATAATTCTAGCCATGTTTGGAAGGTTTAAATACTCCACACGTGGTGCCACTTCTGCAACTAGAAATGTAAAGTGCGGTCAAATGTCTGATCCCTATCACGCTGGTTATTAAGAATACATGATCTAACAATTAAGAGGTAAAATTAACAATTTGAAGGTTATTTCGGCATTCATGTGATTGCAGCTGTTTTCGTAGAACTCAACATTTTTGTGAAAACTTAAGTCTCTCACGGAAGCAACTAGATATAGGTATGTTTTAAATCTAAAGCACTTATTTAATTGCACAAATACATTTCAACGCACACAATTCCCATAAAATAATATACGATCCTCATACTCTGAGCGTCGTTGATTGCTGTACTAGCTGAGATATACTGCGAGAGCACTAGGCGGCTTCCTCTAGTCATTTGTTTCTTCTATAGTATCGATCGTCTCCCATTGGTGGGATTATATCATGTGACCCTCAGTTCCGGAAGCACGGGAAACACTCGGAAAATACGGAGGGAGGGGGGGGACGTTGAGAGGGAGGAGTTACCCAACCAACCGGAATGGCGCCCGACTTGAATACATATCGCCTGAGAAGGCTCGGTCGGTAGCGGAGACCCAGCCGGTACGGAATCCTTGCCGGTCCGTGGGTTTGGAAGCATGATCGATCGGTACGGAACCGAAAAAATAGAGATTGACCCCCAGGAAAGATGTTGATGCTGAGGAAAGCTTGGCTTCCCGTTGTGAGGCCATTATTATCCTTTTAAATATGTTGGAAGCTGAGAGGCAAGACCCGCCAAGCTCCAGCCGCTCCCATGGGAGACATGGGGCTGCTGGAGCGAGCCGTGGTTATGGCGGAATTTCAAAGTGGACAGTTCGGAACGTTGTTTGTGGATGTATACAAGGGTTTCGTCCAATCAATGTCATTAGTCTTTTGACTATTTTAAATTGTAATCTGCCTACCAGAATGTAAGAAATTTCTGAATTTATAGGGTCATCCTGTTTATTGTGCTAAGTTTCACATCAGTATGAGGTTGGCGTCATCTACGTCCTCAAATTTAAGATCACGGGCAATGCTATCCTCCATCAATGCTATCCTCCATCAATGCTATCCTCCATTGACCGTAAACTGTATGCGACCGTTGGAGCTCTATATTTCTCGTGTTCCTTAATTATTACGTAAATTACCATTACTATGTCCTTGTCAAATCTGTGGGGAAGCGCGAAGAGTAAGCCGCTCGTCACGTAACTATCTTAGAGCCAACTAGGATGCAGTAGGCGTGGCCTTTTCCATTAAAGTATTCTACCAGCTGATTGGTAGGTTCTTGGACAGTTACCATCCTGCATCCCAATTTCATAGAAATTGTCTTGCTTTCCCTCCTAAGGATGTCCCACCATTAGATCCGTCTTAAATTCTTCATATCTTCTACCTCCTCTTATTTCACCAAGAATTCCTATCCTCTTCCTTTCTCTTCCACGCTTCCCTAGTGTTCTCCCCTCTATCACCCTCTTCAGCATGCCCTCTCCTATCAAAAACTCCTCCATTCATCTCTTCTGCCTTCTCCGAACCTCCGCCACAAGCTTCCTCTCCTCTCCAACCATATCCAATATCTTCTCGTTCGTCTTCCTCGCCACCCAGCTCACCCTCTCCATCCTTCTCCAAACCCACATCTCAAAAGCCTCAAGTCTACGCTCATCCTCCCATCGTAATGACCGAGTTGACCCATACTGTGCCACGCTCCATATTAAAGTTTTCACCAGCCTTTTCTTTACGTCTCTTCTCGGACCCCCCTCATCAATTCCCTTCTCTTCGAAAATGCTTCTTTAGCGAAGGCAATTCTGTATATGTTGTCCCTACCACTAAACCCATTCTCCTTCAAAATACTACCCAGATAGGTAAACTGCTCAACCTGCTCTATCTTCTGCCCTCCCACCCTTATAATCAGCCCCGCCATTTGACTTCTAGAAAATCTCATCACTATCGTTTTTTTGTGGTTTATCTTCATCCCATACCTTTCACAATGCACCGCTGACGCGTTCACCATTGACTGTAACCCCTTGGCAGACTGACTAACCAATGCTTCATCATCTACAAATCTCACTGATTTTATCAGCTCCCCTACTACCTCCTCTTCCCCCCATGTCTCTATTACCATTTCTTCGGAATACACGCTAAAAAGCTATGGCGATAATGGGCACCCCTGCCGCACTCCCCGTCCTATCATGGCCCATCCCTAAGCTCCATCGGCTACCCTAACCTGCGCCGTCTGTTCCATTTACAAATTCCGAATTTCCGAATAGACGCCTGTCCTTCCAATCGACCCCTAAATTTTTCAACATTCCCATTAATTTCGCCCAGTCCACCCTATCAAATGCATTCTCGAAATCTACGAAGTATTCAAACACATCCTGTCCATACTCAAGGTTTCTTTCTACGAGCGTCCTCATCACTCCTATAGCGTCTCGCGTTCCTATCCCTCTCCTAAACACGAACTGGTCGTCACTCAGGTATTCATTTGCCTTCTACTCTATCCTTCTATTTCCAATTCTCAGAACTACTTTGGCCGCGTGGGATATTAAACGTATTGTCCTATAGTCTTCGCACGTTTTTGCCTTGCTCTTCTTCGGTATAGGAATTATTACAGTCTTCGCAGTCTTCCGGCCACACGCCATCCTCATTGATCCTACGCATAAGCGCAAAACATTTTCCTCTTCCGTTCTTCCCCATGCTCTTTATAAACTCGGCAGGTATGTTATCCCATCGCCTTATTCCTTTTCATGTCTCGTAGAGATCTTTCGATTTCCCCCATCTAGGATAGCTGGTCCGATGCCATATCTGTCGATGTCGTCTTCCCTTTCTATAACTAACGTTTTGCGCCTTATTTCCCTACCATACAGCTCTTCAACATACTCCTTCCACTCCTGGATCTCTTTTGGTTCTACGATCACCTTTCCTGTCTTGTCTGTTATCGTTGTAATTTCCCTTCCCTTTTTACCGCCAGTCAGTTCCTTTACTTTCCTTTGTAATGCATTTGCTCTTCTCTCTTTTTGATATTTCTCTAACAAGTCAATATGTTCTCTCCACCGCGCCTCACTTGCTTTCTTTATTTCTCTTCTAAGCCTGTTATTTAATTCTCAGTATTTTCTCTTGCCTATCTCTGAGTTTACGCTCTTCCATTTCCTTCTCTCCTGCATCTCCATTATCATCTCCTTCGTGATCCACGGTTTTCTAATTTTAGTTGCACTGACTACACCTACCGTCGCTTCCGTCGCTTCTACAATTCCATTTTTCAAACTTCCCCATTCATCTTTCACTGGTCTAATTCCATGATCCTCACCCATTATCTTATCCACCTTCTCTCGATACTTCTTCTTCGTTGCCCCAGTTAATGCCTCCGTATTCCACATTCGTATCCTCCTTCCCATTCTTATCTTTTTCAGTTTTACCCGACATTTCATGACTAATAATTTGTGATCTGAGTCTGCATCAGCTCCTGGATTAGTATACGAATTTTTAACACTGTTCCTGTAACTGTGACGGACCATTATATAATCTATCTGGAACCTATCCGTTTCTCCCGGCTTCTTCCAAGTGTACCTACGTCGAGGATGATGTCTGAACCATGTATTTGTAATCACTAGATTATTTCTCCGGCAAAACTCCACCGCTTTCTCGCCGCGGTCATTTCTCCTTCCTAGCCCGTAATCGCCCACCTCCCGCCCATCTCTTCCTTCCCCCACCACCGCGTTTCAATCGCCCATTACTTCTTCGGTATAGGAATTAATACAGTATTCGCGAAGTTTTCCGGCCACACTCCATCCTCATAAATCCTGCGAATAAGCGCAAAATGTTTTCCTGTTGGAAGAGCACCAACTCAAATGAACGATCTATTTGAGCTATTCCACTCTTGAAGTAGGTACTCATTTGGAAGCTTAGTCCCCCGAAGCCGAATCTCCCCATCATTTCCACGATGTCAGGCCTGATATCATAAGTTTCACTGCTTGCTTTTTTGCCAAACCTTTTGATCAAAGCTGTCTTTGATCGGTGTTCCGTGGTGCTCTTCCGTCTTCCTTAAGTCGCCTTGGTCACTCCGTTAGACAGGAAATGAAGCTGAAATAACCGGCTATTTTTTGCTTTAAAAACTTGATAACTTTTTATTGGTAATTAAATAGACTATAAATGGCGAAACCATTGTGCTACCTTTTCTCTTCCATTACAATTATGTATTTTATGACATAAATAATATCGAGAGAGAATTATGTTGGTTATCCCCATCACTGCTTGAAGGCCACTTCAGCTGCGGCTGTTTTCGTGGGATATATCGTTCTCTTTTTCGAATTCAGGTATACTTTTTGTTCTAAAAATTTCCCCCATGAATCAACCAGATGCTTATAGTCCAATTCTGGGGAGGCCGTTTCCGAAGGTAATTGTATTCTCTTTTCCGAATTCAGGTATGCTTTTTTTTCGCACAATTCCACCCGTGAATCAACCAGGTCCTTTGGTTTTCTCTTTCCCGAATGCCCCGTGGTAAAGGCTGATAAAAGAAGCGCCTAGAACGAAAAGAATGCATTGGTCACCCTCCCTAGTTTATTGACCTGGGCGTTGACCAGGTGACACCCGTTGCGACGAGGGACGACACGTCGCCTACAGGGCTTCTGTCATTGTGGGCAACGCAGATTACCCGGCTGAAGGAGTTGAGGGATAATAATCCCGGCAGCGTCGAGCTATAGCCACCCTTCTCCGCGGCAGCTCCCCGCCCCACGTTGGCGGAGGCCTTCGAAATGTTCCGGACTCGCACGAAAGGCACCCGTCCCCACAAATTTCAGGCCTGCCTCCCAGCTCCCAAGATGTATGAAAATGATTTTGTAGACCAGAGCACAGAGAGCTGATCTCCTGTCCCCGCTGTGGAGGCGAAGCGTGCCCGTTTCGTAGCGCCATGTTGGCATCAATGTCAAGCAGGTCGCATAGCTTCCGGACCCCTCTGGTCTTAGCCACCTTACCGCCTGAGAAATAGCCGCGAAAACGTACATTTTTTGTTTCTTTTGCCTATAACCAAGGAATTGAAAGATGGCTTAGAGAATTCACTTCGTGGAGTTCTTAACTTGAAGGTTAATTATTCAAGATCGAGACCATAAGTACTGAATACATTACAGGCACATATTTTCTCCGTCATAAAATTTTTTCTTAACGTGTTGAAAGCTCACAATCTTTTTTCACATTCCAGGTGCAATATATTATTTTGTTGCCGTGAGCAGTCGACCCCGGATGATACACGGCCGGCGCACAGAATTGACTACCTAGCCCCTGGAATTCCTAACGACGCAACCCACACATCATTGAAACCTATACAGCGAACGAAATTTGCACGCCTTGAGCGCGAGATCAGATATCTGTGCTCTGGTGATAATAGGGTTAAAAAACCACAATTGAATCTAAGTACCGGCGTACATTATGGTAGCAATATAATCCGCAGCATACATTGACCGTGTGGAAATGCTCCCTTTGTTGGAAGGAAGGTTGAAGTTTAACATTTACATTACCACCACTGTCTGCGAGATACATTGAAAACATTGCGGAGTGATGATAACGTCACCCTTGTCTGAGGCGGGACCCCACTACGTTTTTAACATTGTCAATTGACTATTATTAATTCAATAGTTTTCATTTTTTATCACATATTTGCTGTATACATTTCAATCAATATATGTGTAGAGTTAGAGTTGATACTACAGTGAAAAGATCGTAACGCCACATCCGTAACTGATGTGCCGAGAGCAGTCACGAGACCAGCTGGATCAGCATCAACAAAAAAGGTTTTCGTTTCGCGTAAAGCGTTTGAAACTGCGACCGACTGCGATAATTGAGCTTCATTGAGAATAGTGCTTTCACTTAGGGTTTGTTTTTTGTTAAATTTGATTGTCATCCTTAAAATGCGCAATATTTGTGCACGGCATACGTTGATGTTTAGCCCATAGTGGTTTTCTAAGGTATTCTTGTATATTATTGCATATGTTGACTGTTACGTAGTTTCTAATGGACTGACTTCTATCGTAGACTTATGCCATTAACTGTAGTCAATGTTTACATTGGCATTCATGGGAACAGTGATAAGGGCTTTAATGTAATCACTTATCAGTGGTACTATGTTAAACCTTTCGATGAATCTCCTGGTTGAGTGATTATCTCGATTTTAGATGAAAACCGGGTTTCGTGACCATATCAAAGTATAAAAAAGGTTATCAAACCATTAAGCGATGCTTACCCAGTTGATCGACGTTTTGTATTAAACTAAAGGATGAAGTTCTTATAGTGCAAATTGTAGATTGAGGTGATCAATCGTGAAATGGGTGGATTGTCTAAAAAAGGTTTTTTTAAAACATGCTGTCGTTCATTTTTTTAGTACGGAATTGGAATGCAAATGACTACTTCAGAGCGAGGATTATTACCTATGCCTCGCCCTACTCCAGTAGCCCTTAGCCCTATTTCGTAATATAAATGAAATAAAATTGCTCTAATTGAGTCGACTCTGTTTTTATCATTCCGATTTTTTCAAATATTCTCCCCTCGAGAAAGAAAGGCATTAAATACCACTAAAACTACAACACACGTATACATCATGTGTCAGTTTATCCCGCCTTTTTTATATGCGGGCTGGAGGAACTTTTCAGAAACAACCTTTCTGAAATCTTGATTAACTTTGCCAATACAACGTCGTTTTATCAACATTGACGTAACATTACGGCAGCGTTGACGAAACCAGTTTGAAGTTTTGCGCTTGCGTCATACATTCTTACGGTTCTCACCTAGCACACGCAGGAGAAACTTAAGGTTTAAGCATGGTTGTCGAGAAAACCTTGCTTAAACCTTAAATATCCTTGCAAAAACAACCATGTTTATTCAAAGCCGCTGTAGCGTTCACGAAACTAAGTTTAAGTTTCGCGCATGCGCCTAACATTAGAGCGGTTCTCCCAAAGAACGCGCAAGAGAAACGTTGCGGAAACAACCTTTCGGAACCCTTAATTAAACCTTGCGAATACAACCTTGGTTTTTCAACGCTGCCGAAGCGTTATACCAGCATTGGTAGCTTTGCCAACGTTTGCAAAGCCTCAATGAAATGTTGCCGTAGGCTTACGTGCTATAGTGTGGGTAATTATTTGTGTAATCAAATACAGAGTAAACTAGACTTAGCACACTTGTTATTCTGCTAAATAAAATATTTTGAGTGAATATATATCCTTAAATGCATGCTTTATTTACTTGTACTCACTATTTTTATCGTTTAAAATTCAGTAAAATCTCAATTTTTCACGACGTTTGGCTACCATGCCCTGGAGTGAAACAGTTCGCATGACTTTTCGTCCAAACCTTATTTTTTCCCTATTTCACCCATTACCACCTTGTCAAAAGCATTCTCGTTTCACTTTCCTATAAAATGACACGGATAGAGATACAAATAGTCATTTATTTATGGCCTGTAATTCGCGAGTCCAATGCCTTTGAGTCGGTGGCCACTCTGATTGTAGCCGATAAAGGAGTCGAGGTGTAGGCCATGTGGCCCATGCAGCCGAAGCCACCGTGCCAGCACCTGCAGCTTCTTTACTGCCCGAAGCTTGGTAACATTCGTATTGGCTATTGAAGACGAAAATTTCAATCCATTTAATAAGTCAATTGAATAACTTCTTTGGTGTTTACTCCAAATCTTTGCGCAAGTATTCGTCCCCATCGTGAAGGGCAAGTATACACTCTTTGGAAGTGTTCTGCGATGCATCGCTCCTTCTTAAAGTACGCACAACAATCAACAATGTGGAAGCAATCACCACAGCTCCCACCAGTAGAGCACCAGGAGTCATCAAAACAAGCAAGCCCATCTACTGCAACAAGACCTATTGGGATGAGAGAAAACTTCACAATGTACAGTTTCACTTTGCTTAGAAAAGGTGGCAGTACCTGGACCCAACTCATAACTCGAAGATAAAAAGAAATGTGTGGATTCTCAAAACAGGACATCAAAAGTATTGAATTTTTATCATACATTCTGCCAAAATTTATATTCAGGGTTATAAATCTTCATCATTGTGGTTCCTCAAATTTATTTTATTTATGATCTTGCATACAAAACCTATATCAGCCCTTCGCATAAATCAACGTTTTTGATTTCCACATTAGGAAATCTGCAGACAGAAAATAACCTAATAGGGTATCTTCTTGGTTAAGCCCTCCTTAGTAGTGGACAACTTGCTAAAGCGTGGTAGGTATAGTTTGTAATACAGAATAAAAACCTGTATTCTTTATCCAAATGGAAAAATCCACTTTATGGCTATCAGTTAAATCCACCAGTACATTTGTCTTGCTTATTTAAATAACATGGGACCTAAATATGGAAAATTAACTAATATTTACCAATGTAGATTATGTTACTGGTATTCATACACTTCTTTCATCATCATCCGCCGTCATCTATCCGAAATTGGTTTGCTGCAGCTCTCCACTCCACCTCTGTCAACCGCTTCATTTCTACTTAATTATTCAATTTGACGTCCTCATTGATTTACTTAATGTATTCCATTCTTGGTCTTCCTCTTCTATTCTTCTTATTTATTTCTCCTTCCAATATTGCTTTCATTAGGCTTTTGTGTCGTAAAATGTGTCCAAATAGCTTCGCTCTCCTTCTTTGCAGTTTCCATTATACTTCTTTTCTCTCCAACTATTCGTGGGACTTCTTCATTAGTGATTCTCTCTTCATCGATTTGATCTTCGCTAATCTTTGGTAACACCATATCGCCATGGCGTCTAATATCATTTACTCTGCAGTTTTTATAATCCAGATTTTAGTGCCGTATTATAGCATGCTCCAAATATTTTTTATTGAAGTGCTTAATTACAGCTCTCGCGAAAGCTTATGGCATTCGGATACGCAGGAGAAGACGTCGTGGAGGGGTCAAGTTTGGTGGAAGGGGTAGGGAAAAGGGACGTAGGGGAAAGAGAAGACATGGCACTCGTGCCATGCATGAGAGCATTTCAAAAAATGGAATTTGTATGACGCGGACAACACAAACGCCGCGCATCCGAACGCCATAAGCTTTCGCGAGAGCTGTACTTCCAGGCTTGTATTACTAGCAGTTAGTAGATTTCTCTTCTGGTAGAATGCCAATTATTTGCTTGGGCTCTTCTGTTCACTATGTCTTTATTGCTTCTTCCATCGCTGGTGATCCTGCATCCTAGATAACAGAATTCTTCCACTTGCGTAAGTTTTTGCTGTCCAAGTTTTACAGTGATTCGGTTTTCTTGATGTCTTCCACAAACCATAACCTTGATTTTCTTACTATTAATCTTGAAGTTGTGTTTGAACTTAGTTTTGTCCACACAGTTCACCATGCTCGTTTGATCTTCCTTCTCCTCTACGAGAGTGGCTATCTCATCAGCAAAGCTTCACATGCTGACTTTTCTCTATTCACTTGTATGTATTCCTGTTTTTAATTTTTCCTTTTATCATTAATGGCTTCTTCAATGTATATATTGGAGATCATCGGTGACAACGCGCATCCATTTCGTTATTCTTTCCTCACTTTTGCTTTCCCCGCTCTACCGCCTCATTTTATCCCTGTTCTTCATGTAGCCTGCATATTGCTCTTCTGTAAGTGGCACTCCTATGATTTTCAGTGAAGTCTGCATTCTGTTCCAAACCACACTCTCAAATGCTTTCTCTAGGTGGACGAATCAAATATATGTGGGCTGGTATTATTGAATCCTCTTCTGTATGATAGGACTTCTTTCACATGCTATGTTTAAGCAGGTCATGACAAAGGGTATTCTATAATCCGTACTATAGTTCTATTATTTTCTTGATTAGGATCAAAACTGTTTTTACGAAGTCTTTCCACCAATCCCTCATCGTAGATCGTACGAATAAGATTGGAAAACTTTCGCCTTCCATAATTACCCAAATTCTTTAGTTATTTTGAAAGGATTTGGCATACTCCTACAGCTTTTCTTGCCTTCATTTCCCATCTCGATTTCGCTGATTAGCATCCGTGGTCCTAGGTTATCCTTCTCTACTCTACTTATTTCCTCTTTTTCCAGGTTCTCAGGCCAATTTCATTGCCATTTTCTTCCACCTTTTCTGGATCTCCTCCCATTTGGTAAGTTTTTCTGCCTTGTCCTTAATGTTTGGTGTCGTTTACCCTTCCATACCACCTGATAACATTCTCACGCTAGCGCATAACGCATCCACTTTCCCTCTTTCTGTTTGTAGTTTTTCTATTTGTTCTCATTGTCCTCTCCACCAATTTACCTTTGTACAATAGGTTTATAGTCTTAAGTTCATGTCGTTTTCCCCATGTAACACCTTGCTTAATTCGGTGTTGAAATTTTTCAACTTCCTTCTCTCTATTTTCCTAATAATTTCTTCTTCAACCCATAGCTTCTTCATCTTTCTCATATCAATTTATTCTATTGTTAAAAGATCTTAGGCTTTCCCGGCGAATAATATTAGTAAAATCTTCTCGGGTTTGCCACTGGGTAAGGCTTATTTTAACGGAACGAGAATCCTTTGCCGTTCAAATGGATATTGGGATCGTTTGATGAAAGAGGCGATCGAAATAAGTTTGGAGGAGAAGAAGTTAAATCGTGACTCTGGGCAGTACATCAGCCAAATATGGAGACCGCTACTCAATAAAATTAAACGGTCGCGGTTACAATTCAAATTCAAACCGCCTTGAACGAGCCGGTCAACAATGGGTTTTCAACCGCCATTGGCCAGCTACAAAAACCCCGGCATGGACCAACTCGGCAATCATTCTCAGCCCTGATGACGATGAGGGAGTCACTCGTCGAAACGTTGGCCTTTAAAAGCCTTACCCGGTGGCAAACCCGAGAAGATTTTACTAATATTCTATTGTTTTCTCTTCCGCTCTCACTAATCCTGTTTGTATACACTATTACCTTTCCTCAATAGGGAATGCACATTATTTTTACAAGGTATATTTATATGTGAAGTGTACAGTCTTAAATGTACAGAACCAAAATTTAGTCGGTGAAAAATCTGTTTTATGAATATATTTCTTGTGAAAAATTACGCGCTCTCTGCGGTGTCAAAACACTACGACTTCGGAAATATTTTGTATGACGTCACTGATGTGTATTGCTGCCAGTTATCCGACGCATTTTCATGACAAGTTCCGCTGAATCAATTATATTAGATGAAACTAATCGTTTTTATTTCCTTCGTGGAAGGCAACGAAATGGTATGACTAGATTCGAACCCCCTTCGAATTATGCATCCTAGACCCACCAAGCAGAGAAGTGATACCGTTCAGTGGCATCATATAATTGAGATTCCGTTTTGGATCACGTGACATTAAAATTTATATGCACTTTTCGGAGGCCATCATTAATTCCTGTGGTTGACGCGCATGTATATATTCGAGTTTTTAGAAAAATATTCCATCCTGTAGACTACTCAAGTATAGTGAATACATTTTATGTATGCTCCCCTTTGTTCCCGTTTCCTTTGCTCCACCAATGCTCTTGTTTACTCATAATCCTCCAACTTTCCCTTAACCGTTTGAATCTGACATCACTATTGGCATTAGCATATGAAAATAAGGCTGTTTCCCTCCATTTAAATGCCACGAAATATAGGCTCAGTTTCAGCTCCCAATAAAAAATTCAATCATAAATTCTTCCCAATAAAATTAAAATAAAGTATATGATGAGATGTGAAATCATCTGAAAGACTACCCAGGACTACTTTCAATGATTTTCACATTTAGAAAAAAGGGAGTTCTGAGAGGAAAAATTGATAAAATAGGGAAAAGTGTGTTGGAAGAAAAATATCATTGCTAAACGTAGCTTTATTTTTCTAAGTGAAGTTCCAACATTGATAGATTCAAAAGTTGAAAAAAAACATGAAATTTTAATGCTTTGTTGATCTCCAGAATTCCGCGCAGAATGACCGATCGTTTTCAATCAATCTCTTGCAAAAATGTTTTCATAATTCTTTTGCGTTACTTTTTCGGTCACAGTCATCATGAGCGACAGAATAGTTTTTTCTATTCCAGCCATAGTCATTTGTAGATGAATCTAGGCAAAGAACTCAGGCGTTTCGGGCTTATCGCTTCTTATTTATGAAAGCACATCTGTAGCTGTTGGAAATTTCGCCTGTCGCAAAGTCTTATGTAATGCCATCTGGACTTGCTCCAAAACTGGCAGGTGATTGTGCACAGTTACTCCAGTCTTAGCATCTAAGGCCCCTCCCCATATATATTAAATGTCCCTATTTAACGGTTCTCGTAAGGCCAATTGGAAAAAGAGCGGGAAAAGAGGAGTTTGCCCGCGGAAAGGCGAAAAGCGAAAAATGATACTTTTGTGCGATATTCCACAGGAGAAAAATCATTCGCCTTGACCGGGATTCGAACCCGGATCCCTCGAATTCGCGCCGAATGCTTTAACCATTCGTCAAGCGTATTGTGGGAAGATTTTCGGATGAAAAAGTAAAAGAGAGGTGCTATTTCGCACTCGTCCGGCCACACCTTGAATATGCAGCGAGCATATGGGATCCGGTGCAGAAAGACTTAGTCCGGGAACTTAATAAAATACAAAGGAAAGCTGCGCGATTCGTCAAAAACAGCTACGGGCGTACTGACAGCGTTACACAGATGTTAAACGAATTAGGCTGGGAACCGCTAGAGACTCGGAGGCTGCGCGCTAGGCTTAGATTGCTTGAACAATTGAGAATAGATATCTTTCAGAGCGACACGGAGAACATCATATTAGAACCCCACTATATTTCCAGGTCCGATAGAAACGATAAATTAAGAGAGATATTTTGCCGAACGGATAGGTATGGGAATTCGTTTTTCCCCCGAACAATAAGGGACTTCAATAAATGCTAGGCGTAATTTCATTAGAGCGTTTCCTTTTTATCTTTAAGCGGCTGGTGTCCTAACACCCCCCGCCACACGCCTATTGAGGCGGCTTGCGGGGTAATATGTAGATGTAGATGTAGATGAACCAGTTAAGCTACCGAGGACGCTCAAAGCGTCCGGCCGGTCTGAGGAGCATGGCCAGGTGCTCAACGTGAGTGGCTTCAATTTCGGGACAAAAGGCTCCCCCTGTGGCGATATCGATGATTTTTCTGACATTGACTTCTGAAAAAATGAAAAAAGAATGAATCAGCTCCCGGCTGCAATAGTTCCGGGTGTGCCACAACGGCAGTGCCAATGTCTGAATGAGGCAGCGTTTGTTCTCGACGTATCCATTTTAAAGACAGTGGTCCGGGCTGTCGGTGATCGGGAGTCGCTTGTTTTGATTTATGGACGCCTACCTTCGTACAAAATGATCGCACGTGGGGTCCTTAGGTAGGCAAACAACATGTAGTACACGGTCATAGGTATTGTTTGGTAAAATATTTATCATATAACGGATAATTTGCACTAGTGTTGAGCGCACGGTCACGAAATAAATCGTAAACCAATCATTTGGTGAGCCAACGGGTTTCGGAAGTGAGTCAATATATGCTCGGAATTACTATATAACCTAAAGGATTACCTGAAGTGGTTGCTACCTATTAAAGGGAAAAAAGAAGATTGTATGTTTCACAAAGAAAATCTGGTTAAGTATAATTAATTGGCACCAATGCTCACAAAAATATCCATGAAAAAACAAAAGTTTGTTCCACTAAAAGTAGACTGATACGTTTTATTCACAATATGAATGCATTCACGTAGCAATTAAAAATAAATTTAGGAAAGGTAGATCCATAACTCATTTCACCTGCAAAATGTCCTTGAAAAAATGTTTTTTTTTCTCAGGACAATCTTTGCTTCTGCTGTTGGAGTTGCCGAAAAACCAATCGATGGTCTTATGAAGACCATCCTCGTGGAATCCGAATGCCATATACAGATGGCGAGATGGATTTCGCGAACAGGAACCCACCGGATTGGTGCGATTCGAAGGGCGGTTCATCAACTTACAGAATCAACGAGAGGAGCATAAGTGGACATTCGTCGAAATGCTTGCCCCAGAGAACCAGAAAGCCATGCATAAATGGCGTGACTGACTTCGCGACCAGGAGCCAACCAGACTGGAGCGATTCGAAAGGCAAGTCATCGACGCGGAGAACTAACGCGAGGAGCATCGCGGGATTAAATAGACATCCGTCCAACGACTTGTCACATAGAATCCGAAGGCCATATGTGGTTGGCGAGAAAGATTTCGTGAGCAGGATCCCACTGGACTGGTGCGATTCGAAGGGCGGGACATTGACGCAGAGAGTTAACGCGAAGAGCATCGCGGGATTCAATGGACAACCGTCCATCGACTTGCCTCAGGGAAGCCAGAGGTCGCGTATAGTTGGCGAGGCGGATTTCGCGAGCAGGAGCCCACTGTACTGTTACGATTCGAATGGCGGCACGTCGACGCGGAGAGTGAACGCAGGGAGCATGCTGGTCTGCACGGATACGTCGGATGCAGCCGGGAGTCTACGGAGGGCAGTCCGTCCGACAGAGGACCCGCGGCTGTGGAGGGCGCCAGCGGATACCGCTGCGGGAGTAGAGCGCCTGTTTACGGTGGATATTCATTCATTCCATACCCAGACCGGGTCGTGAAGGCTGTGCACTTATGCTGCACTGAGATCGGTAAGTTTTGGTCCTGTAGAGGATGATGATACGGTTCCCAAAAAAAATCTTGTTCAGTACAATTATTTAGCACCAATTATCACAAAAAATAACCATGAAGAAACAAAGGTTTCCGCTCCAATGATTGAATTAATTGATTTCCTGTCAACTAAAATTGTCTAGTCAATTAACTTCCAAAAGGGGGGTGTAGGGGACATGGAAGAGGACAGAGACCAATGTTTAGGGATGTATTTGGGGTTAATAGGAGGTAAATATACTAAAAGTCCCCGTACCTAGGAAGTGTGCGGGAGGAGGGGAGGGGGGGGGGCGCAGAAAGTCCCTTTCTTTGATATTTCGCTCATATCTTGAAAGCTGTCCGTGGTAGCGAAAATATTACTGATTTTAAAATTGAAGCTGACAAATGTGCTACAAAATAGTTTCTTATACTTTTATTCCTATTCCTCAGAGTTATCGAGATATTTGCTAGCGAAAAGTGTAAATATATGAAAAACGCTTAATTTCCTCTCGTTTTTTGACGGACCTTTCCTTCTAGCGGCTCAGCCTTTTGTTTTATAGCAAAGTCCTCGTAGACAATTGTATTAGATTTATAATGAGACATTATTTAATATTTTATTTTCAACTGGTCAACAGTTACAGCAATTTGAAATTTCTAGCAAAATTCCAAAATTTCGTAAGAAAAAAGCACATCGCTCTTTCTCGCTTTTCTAGGGTTGTATATTGTTATCATAGCTAAATGCTGTGTTTATATACATAAGTGGTAAGAAAATGAGTGTAATGAACTAAATATACAGTAGGCTCATATATACTCACTTTTTTCACACTATGTGCATAGGTACATATTGAAGTACTATGCTGCCGCACAGTGGTCCCAAATCGAAAGAAGTTAGTTACAAGTCATTTTTTTAACTTTCCAAGAGGAAATTCGGTAAGCTTTTTTCGTATTCTACAGTATATGGCCCACAGTATAGGCTAATAGATGGTCGTCGTACTGCTCATAGTAATCTGTGGAACATCATTTAATATTTTATCTTTAACTGGTTAAAGTTACAGAAATTTGAATTATCTGGCGAAATTCCGTAATTTCGTAATAAAACGACACAACGCTCATATCCGTTTATCTAGGGTTATATCTTATTTGTAAAGCTACCGTGAGCGTCGGAAGAAGAAATTACAGAAGGGTGCATTCAGTGGAGGCTCGTGGCCAACAAAAAGGGGGTTTCACAATATACTTCGCTTCCAACAATACTACCACCCATAGAGTGGAAAGTATTCAGACCTTTAACATTTTCAAAAATGAATCAATTGGATGATCGTGGTTTGAAGTCTGGTTGAGCATGGACCATGGAGGACATTTCTAAATCTTGGGCGTCATAGTAAGATGAACAAATCCCAAACTTGCGAGAAGGTTAACCAAGTTTTTATATGCAAATCTTCTGTGAAGTAGGAGGGAGAGGCTACTAATTATTGAGAACTGGAACGTCCGCAGTCGAAGCACAGAGGTTATGACGAGTGCAATAGTGATACATTTCTTTCTCGTTTCCTCAACTCTGTATATTTCAACAACACCTCCTATAGGAACAGTATAAGCAGTAGGGAAACACTATTCGCGTCCTCAAGGAAGTTATCACCAAGTGGGTATGTGTTAGTTTCGAACACTTGACTCTGGATGTCCTGCCTAATGATAGCTGCAGCTTTTCTCACAATCCTGAGTCGCTCCTCGGCCATATTTTTTTCCTTATTTTCATTCCAAGCTTCATTCAAAAGTTTGTGTTCCGTATCTCTAAAAATATGATTGGAATGATAAATCGATTGCATCCTGGTTTCACTGAAACACGATCTCCATATTATTTACCCAGTTCTGATTTTACAGTTCTCATATATGTTTTTATTCTGTCACTGCGACCATTAACCGACTATGGAAAACTGGCAGTTACTGATCTCTTCCATGTACATACGAATACATTTCTTCCATTCCTCTGGAAATGTTGTAATCAGATTCTTTTTGGTTTCTTAAGTCAGATACAGAGGCCTATTAAAATTCACACGGCATTTATCATCGCAAACCGCTTCCTCGGCGACTAAATAATTTATGGAGGACTGCCGACCAGCAACGTCTTCACTCCACTTGTCATTTCTCGCAATACCAGCCTCCATACACGTTTGCCTTATAGTAGGTAGCTAATTTTCGAGCGTTATACACCACTCTCCGCCTTTCAACAGCCTTCTTTTTCTCGTTTTCTACAGGGTATACTCAGAGAAAGCAGTTATTCTTGAAATTGAATTCTGTTAGTGAAGACCTCGAGCTCACCATTTCAGTTGATTCAGATGATGTTGATGCAGCCTCCCTCTTCAAATTCGCCTTAATGCTTTGTAGGTACTCAGGTGTAGTCTTATACTGCATGATTTGTGAACTAGGTAGTATTTCAAGCTTCGTAGATGGGAGAACTTGTTGTCCCTGCATTCCTTACTTGCCGCTACAAGCGACAATATTCCTTTTTCTGTCTCTCTTGAAACACCATCACTGGATTCGTCGATGTCTCCATCACACAAAAATCGCTTTTTAGTCATCGCGAAATATAATCACACAAAATATAAAGTCAACTCAATCGTTCAAACAGATTTACAACTCAACACCACTCGACCCACGTTGGAAGGGAGTTGAACTGAAGTGAGGTCACGTGAAAGGGACCCCTTCCTGACGGCCTATCCTGTCCAATGACAATGAAAGTTCGAACTAATGATGCTTAAAAGTAACTGCAAAATACTTTATGTCGAGTAGGTCCTAACCCTCCTTTCGTATTTTTTCAAAGAATGCTGCACGCGTTCAGTAACATAATTCGCTCCCGGTGGCTAGAGTGGAATTCATTCCTTGCACATCGAGAGACGTGATTGGGCTTTTCTCGGTGGAGGGCAATAAAACTGCGGCATTGCGCTGCCCTTTTCGGTAGCCATTTCCCTTGTATTTGTGAATAATTGTACTATGAGAGGCTTTTGAGTAGGCCACTTTATTGTCGAAATGGTGGTCTGTCTTTGTTCCGGAGGTGTCGTCTTTCCAGCTTTATAGTTTCTAAGACATTTCGATCTCTACTATACTGTCTCTGGTTGACGGTATTGCGCCGTTTGAGCGGCTCCGTCTACGGGAGCAGCCTTGGCCGCTTCCCGGGAGGTAGGTTGGTGGGGAGGTCCGTGGACGCGATCGGCCGCTTGTAGCGGTCCCACGTAGAAACGGCTATTCCCGCCAGGTTGCTGATCTCCCTGTACGTGTAGTCTGCTGCTCTGCCGAAAAATTGCTGCGCCATCTTCGGCAGGAGGATGTAAAGGGGCTCCAATTTCCCGTCTCGGTACATCCCGTCTACGCGATCGTAGAAACCGCGGCTCAGGATCCACCGAAGTGCAGTGTTCTGCACCACCTGGATGCGTTTGAGGGTCGACTTGGGCACTCCAGACCATACAGGAGCTGTATACGTGATGACGGGCAGCACGCAGCACCTGTAGAGTCTTCTTTTCGTGTCCATGCTTAGCAGAGGCGGGAGCAGCAACGGCCGGAGCCGGTGAAGCGCCACCAGGGCCTTCGCACGAACACGATCCGCTTGCGGTTTCCACCGACGTTTCTGGTCCAGAAGCACTCCGAGGTATAGGACCTCGGACTCCCACGGGATGTGGACTCCATTCACCACTAAACGGCCGATTCCATGCGGCGCTCCTCGAGAGGGATGGAACATGATGGCCTTCGTTTTCGTTGGGTTTACTTTGATGCGCCATCTACGATACCAACGGGTGGTCTCGTAGATTGCGTCTTGAAGGCCATCCGCTGCTGCACGTCCCTTCGTGGATCTGGTCAGGAGCGCCGCGTCATCCGCGTAAAGGGACAGAACCGTGTTCCACCCATGCTCCCGAGGGATGTCATGGGTGAAGATGTTGAACAGTATTGGATCAAGGACGGATCCGTGTGGTACTCCAGCGTTGATTTGCTGTATACCGGATTCCGTCTCTAGCCAACACACGGTGAATGTTCTGTCCCTCAGGTAGTCTCGGATTAGATGGAAGATCCAATCCGGGAAGTGGAGTCGGCTAATCTTCAACAGGAGGCCTTGGTGCCACACTCGGTCGAAAGCCTTCGAGGTGTCGAAGAAGGCTCCGGCGACCGAGTGTTTCCTGCCGAAGGCGTCGGTGAT
Organism: Pyrrhosoma nymphula; assembly: GCA_963573305.1. Lineage (NCBI taxonomy): Eukaryota > Metazoa > Arthropoda > Insecta > Odonata > Coenagrionidae > Pyrrhosoma > Pyrrhosoma nymphula. The sequence continues at coordinate 45,616,624 of OY754332.1, forward strand.
GAAGTCCGTGGTTCGTGCCAGCTGCTGGACCGTAGAGTGCCCATCTCGGAAGCCGAACTGCTCATCCGGGAGGAAACCAGCCTCTCGAACGAAGTCGCAGATCGGCTTCTGCAGTAGTCGCTCGAAGATCTTGCCGAAGCCATCCAGAAGCGAAATGGGTCAGAATTCCTCCGGTCCCAACTCGTTCCTTTCTGACTTCGGCAGGCAGGTGATCTTCGCCCTCTTCCAGGTGGACGGGAAATAGAATATCCTGACACAACCGTTGATGATATGTGCCAGGTACACCACCGCTGCCCACCAAGAGTTTTCATCCATAAAGGTAAATTAATCTAAAACCGACGGAGTTCGCGCGACAGGCGTCTCGTAATTACTCCGAATGACCCATGTTTGACGCGTTCCACAGATTACTATGAGCAGTACAACGACCATAGTGGTAGCCTATATTGTGGGCCATACACTGTAGAATACGAAACAGCTTACCGAACTTCCTCTTGGAAAGTTAAAAAAAATGACTTGTAACTATTTTTGATTTGGGACCAGTGTGGTAGCATGTAATTCAATATGTACCTATGCACATAGTGTGAAAAAAGTGAGTATATATGAGCCTACTGTACATTTAGTTCATTTCACACATTGCCTTACCATTTATGTATATAAATATAGCATTTAGCTATATTAACAACAAACAACCCTAGAAAAACGGGAAAGAGCGATGTGCGGGTTTCTTACGAAATTCCGGAATTTCCCTAGAAATTTCAAATTACTGTAACTATTGACCAGTTGAAGATAAAATATTAAATAATGTCTCATTACGAAGGTAATGTAATTATCTACAACTACGCTCCTGAGGACTTTGCTGTAAAACAAAAGGCTGAGCCGCTAGAAGGAAAGGTTTGTCAAATAACGAGAGGAAATTGAGCGTTTTTCAATTATTTACACTTTTAGCTATAAAATATCTCGTTAACTACGAGGGATAGAGATAAATACATAAGAAACTATTTTGTAGCACATTTGTCAGCTTCAATTTTATAATCAGTAATATTTTCGCTACCACGCACCGCTTTCAAGATATGAGCGAAAAACAAAAAAATGGGACCTTCTGCGCCCCCCCATCCCCCCTCGCACACCTCCTAGGTCCGGAGACTTTTAGTGTGTTTACTTCCTATCAACCCCTAACACATCCCTAAAGTTTGGCCTCCGTCCTCTTCCATGTCCTCTACAACCCCTTCATTCACTAGACTAAAATGCAAGCACGAAATATCTTAAAATATATTATGAGACTGAATATTCATACCTCATTTCCCCTTACAAATTTTCATTTAAAAATAATTTTTTTCAGCATACTCTTGGCTTCTGCAGCTGTACTTTACGAAATAAAATACACGATCTTACAACGACTTGCCTCAAAGAATCCAAAGGCCATATATCAATTGGCGAGACAAATTTTACAAGCAGGAGTCCACCGGGCTTGTTCGCTTCGAAAGGTGGGACACTGACACAGAAAAACACGAGGAGAATCGCGGGATTAAATTTCCATCCGTCCAGAGACTTGCGTTGGAGAACCATAACGTATGTTTGGCGATAAAGAATTCGCTAGAAGGAACCCACCGGGCTGCGACCGGGCTGGTGCGATTCAATGGGTGGTACATCCATACAGAGAATTTATCATCCGTCATCCGTCCAAAGACCTGCGCCAGAGAACCTGAAAGCCATGTGTAGTTGGAGAGACCCCAATAAAGTTGGGGAGGCAGATGTCGTGACCTGGAGCCCACCTGACAGCTACGATTCCTAGGGTGGGATATGGACCTTCAGAATTAACGTGAGGAGCATCGCGGGATCAAATGAACATACGTCTGACGGCAAGCCTCAGAAGACCCGAAGGCCATATATAGTGTGCAAGACAGATTTCGCATGCGGGAACCCACAGGACGAGCTTCGCGGGATTAAATGGACATCCGCCCAACGACACGCCTCGTAGGAACCGAAGGCCATATATAGTTTTCGAGACAGATTTCGCATGCAGAAATCCGCAGGACTGGTGCGATTTCAAGGGTGGTACATGGGCACACGGAATTAATGCGAGGAGCTTTGCGGGGTTAAATGGACTCCAGCATGAGATATCCATATCACCAAATATACATGGCCTTCGGGTGCTATGGCGCATGTCGTTGGGCGGATGTGGACGACAGAATAAAATGGACATCATTCCAACGGCTTGCCTCAGAGAATCCGAAGGTTATATATAGTTGGCATGATGGTTTTTGTAAGTAGGAGCTCACAGGACTTTTACAATTCGAAGGGTTGGAAATCGAAAAAGGGAATTAACTAATGAACCATCGCTGGAAAAAATGGACATCCACATCCAATGACTTGACTCAGAGAAACCGAAGGCAATATATAGTTGGCGAGCGTAGCATGAGGTAGGAACCCTCAGGAGTGGTGCGATACGAAATGTGGGATGTCGACAAATAGAATTAAAACGAGGAGCATGACGGGAATAAACGGTCATCAATCCGACGATTTGGCTCAGAGAGTTCGAATGGCATACATAGTTGGCAAGATAGGTTTCGCTAGCAGGAGCCCGCCGGACTGGTACGATTGGGATAGTGTTGCCGCGAGACTCGAGACTTTCCCGTCTCGTCTCGAGTCTCGTCTCGAAAACGAGACGAGACTCGAGACGAGACCACTTTTTGACGAGACGAGACGATACCACTTCCACGAGACTCTCGAAAGTCTCGAAATACATATACATGTCCTTAATTGGTATTTGGTATAGTTTTATCCCTAAAACTATGTCCTTCTGTTAGGACGAAGTAAATTTGACGTTATTGTTATGTATTAAATTTGAAATATAATTCAATAATAACTTTTCGATAAATTAACTACCTAACTATAAAAAAGGATTTTTGCCGAAAAATCAATTTCTGAATGCATGAGCGTGACTTCTGGAGCCAAGCAATGGAGTGTTAATGACTGACTACTTTTCCTTGTTTCCTGCGATGATAACCTTGAAAAATGTATCCAGCAAAAATTGGACTATTTTCTAAAGTGGTAATTTTCAGTGCTTACTTCTACGACAAAAATATCCTGGACTATACTCGCATATGTGTAAAGTATCGCCCAGCGGCACTTACAATCCTGCTTATAGTTTGCATGCTAGGATAAAATGATGGCGCCATTTCGAATTGCGCAAAGCACATCACCTCGGCAGAAAGGCGAATGATAATTGAAATAAATATGTACCTCTTCCTGCATGATATATCTTCCGAGGTTACTGAGGATATTTAGCATAATGTCCTTAAATTGTGTTGAGGATGTTACAATAAAAAAGGATAACTACAATTGGCTTTCCTTTGACTTTAATTTATTTCATTTGCCTTTATTTTGCTAACCAAAAATCCATTTTCTCAAAAAGTCCATTACCGGATCATCTGACCGGCATTTATTCATCAGCCACTCATTCTAACTCCATTCATCATATTTTCTCTAGAAACACCTGTTAGCGGCAGGTAATCTTATTTCAGCAGCATGCAGTCCATTCTAAAAGGGGCCAGAAACCTCTCAAAAAAATCTATTTGCAGACTTGTTCGAAATTCCTGAGAGGAAAAATAATTCGCCCTGCCCGGGATTCAAACCCGGATCCCTCGATTTGCGGCCGAGTTCTTTAGCTTAAATGGCTAACGCACTCGGCCGGAAATCGAGAGATCCGAGTTGAATCCCGGTCAAGACGAATGATCTTTCCTCTCAGGTATTTCGTACATTTGTGGATTGCGGGTCACCCCCTAAAGTAATCCGTGACTAGTCCCGGTACACTTCAAAAATATTTGCAGACTGTTAACCTTTTCTCTGCCACGATGGATTGGTGGCACATAAAAGAACTACGGTTTTCACGATTCGCTGTAAAGATGCAGCTATGTCGTAAGTCATCTCTTTTTTCTGATACTCCTCCCTCATCGAAGCGATTAACGTGTTTATTAAATCGAAATCAACCATGTTCACCGCTGTAGAGCTTTACTATGAGATGAATTTTTTGGCCAAGAATGTCCATTGCATGGAATGATTCTTTCTTTAGAGTCACATCATTCTGAGAAGAATACTAAAGATGCAGTTGAAACAATCGTGTGGAGTTCAAACCTTGTTGCGCATCTTTTTTGGTGCTCTGCCGCCCTTGCAACGCCATAGGCCAACTTAGCCTCTTAATTCCCCCCAATTTCCTCTTGTTCGTCGCGTATCTCGTTCTCCCCCCACCCATGCTGACACAGGAATACCATCTTTTTCTGGTTTCTCCCCCTCTCGGGAGTTGATAAAGCATTCCTTATGAGCAAAGACTGACAAGGGGAACCTACGTTCATAGACACACCGATTTTAATGCCGTAGTTTTTTATGCAAGAGGTCCGATGAAACGCTAATTCGCTTTGGAAATCCCCCAACAAGCCCTTGTTTTGGTGTTATTAATAATTTGTAATAAAAAATATGTTCCATAATTGTTATTAGTATTAAAAGGAGAGGAAACTCGCTCTATATCAGAAACGAAACAGATGTAGAGGCTAGCGTCGCAGTCTCGGACTAACAAGGTACATACGTGGTTAAAGCCTAAACACGTCAGTTTTTTCCCGCTTTTTCATGTTAACGGCCACAAATAATTTCCTCCGAGTTACGTTTACTTATTGAAGAACTTCACCCTCACTTTTTTCTCGTGATACTTACCTAAAAGTCTGTACTCCAGTTAGGATTCCATAAACCTTCGACCTAAAGAGCCGGGTATTCACCCGATTAATGAACCTTTGCGATTCAATTCGCATCATTATATTAGGAAATTGAATCCCAGGAAAAAATATTAATTATATTTATGCGGAAAAGTAGTTTTCTGTGTTAATTTCATTTGAACCCTACTCTGTTCATTTTTGCTTATTATTACTTTACCACCCAATAAGATATCCGTCGTTTTCTCATGGTCACATCCGCCTGCCTGTAATCGCTGCCTGCTGTGAAGATGTCTGCCGCTTGCTGTATAAGCACTCTTTATTCCTAATTTGTGTAATCATCTACGATGTAATTCCTTTCTCCTATCTTTGCTTAGCTTAGGTTTTTACGTATCTGTAGTCATTTGCTCTTAATATGAAGGGCGCCTATACGAGGCGATTTCTTCTTCGAGGAGTCAGGAGTACCCATTGGTACGAGATCATCTTGCCGCAAACAACTGTATTATGAGACGATGATACTTTGTTATCAACTTACTCTTGCGGTGGTATGGAAAATATGTCGACACTGGTCAGATCTACGCTGAAGAAGAGGGACATAGTTCAAGGCCTAGACATAGTTCAATTGTGTGATATTTTGTTTACGGCAAAAATGTGCCGGCTCAACATTCGAGAGCCACAGCCTCGATAGTGTCGGGTTGCGCTGCGGAGGGCTCGGAAGGAGGCGGGCTAAGTATCACATTTTGTCTCGTAGGCTTTTTCTTAATTTTCAAAGCATGGTAGGAGGTCGAGACCGCCCTCCACGGAGTAACTCTCGAAATCCAAGACACCACAGTCAATCTGATTGCTTCGTGCTGTGTAGATGGTCCGGTGCATTAGCGAGACATAATTCTGTTGTCATAAGTGACATTATATTTGAGTTTAGAATACCAATTGCCGAGTGGACAAAAGGAAAAAAGTGTAAATTTATATTTCGGTATACATTTGGTGACTTTTGGTGGAAACGAAATCATTATATGTGCATAGAATGCACCGGTTGCAGGAAAAGCGCAAAATAACGGATCTCAGCAGGGGAGGTGAATTAGCAGATACAGGGGATTCCTCAGGAAGCGACGATGACTTTCATTCTCCTCCTGTGAAGGAGACCAAGGACTGCGCCACTGCTCGGAAGTCGAACAGCAATAGTAAGAAGAGTAAGCGCACTGACAACGCTGGCAAGGAAGCAGCTGGAACCTCGGGAATATGTCCTAAGGCCAGCAATCAACAATCAACCTCCAGCAAAAGCAAATTTGACCAGTATTTTGAGATAAGATCTGAGGAAAATAAAGGAAAAATCGCTATATGCAGGATATGCCGAAGCAAACTGAAACTGGTCGAGTTAAAAATGACTCAGGGTAACACTTCAGGATTGAAAAAGCATCTAAAAAGTTGCCACCTGAAGGAGCATAGTGTCATGTTTCCTGAAGAAATCCCGGATATTAAAGAGGATAGCAGCGGTGGACATCAGCGTTCGATTGTGGAGATGATCACGGGAAAACAAAAGGTAAGGTTTGGATTTTTTACTCATGTCTGTAAAATTATATTCTTTTTTGATATAATTCAATTCTAGGATAATTGTATGAGTTTACGCATGAATCCATACATTAATTAGATATTCATTTGAAAGTCCAATGAAATGGTGAGAGTAGAAAGAATATCTATGTATATCTTGGAGAATAAGTTATTCATGTTTCTTCTATGATTTTTATTTTTTGATTATTGTGCCGCATGCATTTTATTTTAAAATTGAGTATCATAAAGCAGTGGTCTCATTCAGTCAACCACGGGCATAACCTTGAATATTTGGGATGACAGAAATTCAATTATCATAATAAAACTGCCGCTCAAGGTACTATCAGTAAAACGTCATTCCTTAGGCACAAGTGCACACTCCCTTGAAGAACGTAGTCATAACAGTTTCCTAATACCAAAACTAAAAATCCACCCTACTTTGTTTCCCTTGGATATACTGTTTGATGTAGTGACGACCATTAAAGGCAACCGGTCTTTGTCAACGTTTAACTCTTGACCGAGGTTATACTTCTTAGGAACATGTCCATTTCATTTGAAACTGGCCTAATATTTTGCAACACGACAAAACCCTACTCCTTTTCAACCTCGTTTTTTTCCTGAGTCATATTCCTATTACTGTCAAAACAACTTTTTTAACTTCCTTTGTAATGACATCCTCACTCAAAGATGCAATGGTGAAAACTGAGGGTCGATAGGAAGATTTTTTCATAATTTCTGTGCTATCTCTTTGAATTATGGAACAAGAGAGACTGACGTAGGTTATGGTGGTAACCGCGAAAGATTAATTCATTGGCTTAAATATACAGCAATTCACCGGCGTGCATGGACGTCATTTCAGCTTTTTAACTAGGGTGGCAAGACCAACAGGGGGGGGAGGGGAGGGGAGGAGAGTAGGGGGAGGATGGAAGGGGGGTCCTCCCCTGGAAAATTTCTATCTAAGTTTATAATTTACAAGTTTTTTTAAACATATGCTATCTTTTGGTGCTTAACTAATTGAAAATCGATGATGTTAAACATATTTCCTGTTTTAGACTTGTATTTTCAATTTTAAGTATTTGTAAATAAGAAACTTTTATTTCAAAATTCTGGGCTGGCAAAATACTAGGTTCCACAACTCTGGGGTGGAAACTGCCACCCCTTGCCACCCCCAGATGACGCCTATGCCGGCGTGCCGGTAGTGGACCTAAATTAAAGAGCCGGCAAATCGTCTGTTTTATACAGCGTCGTCTTTTAGCTCGCATAATTAATTAAAGTGATAAAATTTTGAGGTAAAATCTCTATTGCCATTTTGCAGAAAGATTGCTATTTAGATGCAATGCATTTGAACCCCTTTTTTTAATTTTTCTCATTATCATGATGTTATAAATCTTTCGCATCCTTCACGGCTGCTCGTCTGCTATCGCTGCTTGGTGCGGAGACCTTGCCGCTTGCTTTATAGGCACTCCTTATCCATCTTATGAGTAGGTAATCGTCTTCGAAGTGCTTCCTGCTAATATTGCTTATCGTAGATTTGTTCGCCTCCGTATTCATTTCGTCTTAGGATAGGAAGCATGCTAATTTGAGTCGGCTTCTTTTTCGAGGCGTCAGACCTCCCCAATGATATGAGAACATCGTGATGTGAACGACTATTCATGAGAAGATATTACTTTGCTATCAATTTTGTTTTCAATGTCACCTCATCCAGAATCATCATGAGATTAGTTAGCAGCTTACTCTAGAATATCAACCGTCCCTGTGCTTCGTATGTAGATAGTTTGTCTCCTTTGCAATCACTTCCATCCGCATGCCATCACTGCTGTCGGTGGAGTTGTTTAGTTCTGGTGCTGTATGTACTCCTTAGCAAATCCTCTTCAAGGTGACTCATTACTTCTCACCATACTTACTGTAGTTTTTTGCAATCATATTCATTTCCTCTTATTATATGAAATGCGACTTTTAGAAATGGGACCCTTATTTTTCAAGGAATGTATCGAATGAAATGGCATCATCCAGCTGTGAACAGCGTATCACGTTGAATGAGGTGTAATGGATATCAAAATTGATAGCCCAGTAACAGCTTCTCATGATTAGTCGTTTACAGCCAGATGTTCTCATATCATTGTGGAGATCAAACTCCTATCTTCAAACTGAACATGAAAATAAAAATGCTGCTATATGATGACTCGAGAACCTTCAATCATAACCTCTCTGTTGCATTATGAAATGCACTGGGATATGCATCGCGCGATATGGTATTTTGGCCCTTGAGAGAATGGTAACAAATATTAACAGAGAGATGCAGAGCCCCGTAGCTCTGCATCTCTCTCGGAGAAATAGTAGATAGGAAAAGAGCGTAAGTTGTCAATGATAAACTATCTAAAAAGTTAACAGACACATATAAAACATAGAAGATCGCATTTCACACAGTAGGGCAGGTGACCCGGGTGCAGGCGGCTTATGGAGCAGTACTTTAAAAACCAGCGGCCGGTTTCGAGCGGATTAGGAAGGTTATCTTGGCATTTATAACTCCGTAGGGAGAGAGTTGAGTGAAAATTTTCCAATGCAGGGATAGAGCACGGGCTGGGGGTGGGGGAATGGTTGAATATTATTTGTGTTAGAGGAGAATTAGAGTCTGATAGAGGAGATTTTGTGCCAGAAGTATGAAACAATGAAGGAGGGCGCGGAAGAATTCGAGGGTGAAGACTAGCAGACTACTGTTGAGGACGTGTGGAGTGAGCGCTATCTTGTCCCCAGTCCTAACCCCTCCCTCCCGTCTCGTGTTTCAACAAAAGGATCAGTGAACGGTGGATTGTAGAAATATGTTTTGTGCAAACAGTAATTTTTTTCTACTTAAAGGTTGCCCTTTTTCCAGTCTGACATTACTTAAAATATTTCAAACATTAACATTGTCTCTGGCGTTTCTAAAACAGGGGGAGTAGATTTTTCAATTGTTTTCAGTTCATTGTTGATTGTGTAATTTCATGTGGATTTCATTCAATTTCCGTGCCTCTCAAGTCTCTCTTTACGAAAAGTCTCTCACTACGAATGCCACTCACTACTATGATCAGTGTTAAATATTATCTTATTATAGAAAAAAAGTGAAATACAAGAAGATTTTTATTTTGATTTCAGTATGAAGAACGAAATAATGACTTCGGGAATGCAGTAGTTGACTGGACAGCGCAGAAATACCTCCCTTTCCGATTTTTTTATGATGACGACACTCAAAAGTTTTTCAAGATGTTGAATCCCATCATTGCATTCCCTAAAAGGACAAAGTTGAGGCAGATGGTACTTGACCGCTATAATAGGATGCAAAAGGCGGTGTTACAGTTGCTGAAACAAAATAAATCTAACCTGTCATTCACCATCGATGGATGGACATCTGTAGCTGGGAAATCGTACTACGGAATCACAACTCATTTCATAGACGAGAAGTGGGAGTACCAATCTCTTGTTATTGACTTCGTTCCATCCAATGGTAACCACACAGGAAGGGACATTTCCGAAGTTTTTATGAATACCCTAAAGTTATTTGAACTTGGGGACAAGCTGCAAGGAATAACCGTAGATAACGCCTCCGCAAATACTAAATTCATAGAGGAACTCAGCAAGATGCTACCAAGTTTTGATAGCACTGATCAGCATTTTAGATGCATAGCCCATGTACTAAACCTTGCAGTACAGGATCTATTAAGAACGTTGTCTCTGGAGGACGGGGTTTCAGAAGACCAGCTTCTATTAATTGACAGTGACGACGAGGATTTTGATTTTGAAGAAGAAAATAAAACTTCAATTGCCAAAATAAGATATCTAATTTAAAAAATTAAAAAAAGTGAGCAGTTACGAAATAAATTCCGAAGCGCTTGCGAAGCTGCAGGGGAACCATCACTGAACCTTGTATTAGACGTCCCAACTAGGTGGAATTCAACAGACGATATGATTGGAACAGCACTTAATGTGAAGAGAGGTATTTCAATCCTATGCGATAGTATAAGTGACCTGAAGCGCCTCAAAATCACTGGATCAGAATGGACACTGCTTGAAAATGTTCACAAAGTTTTAAAAAACTTTAAAGTTCTGACGAATAAATTAGGAGGAGAAAATTACGTCACCCTTCCACTCGTTACCGTTCCATTTAACTTGCTGTTGGATAAGCTAGAAAAAATGATGGAAATACTGGACAACAAGCCTGGAAGGAATGAAGGTGATGAAAAACTGTTGCTTGCCTATCAAGCTGCTCGGGACAAGATGCTGAAGCACTATCGCCTGACAAACTGGATTTATTGCGCGGTATTAATATTAGATCCACGTCATAAATATGAAACTTTCTCCATGACGACATGGGGAAAAGAGATGCAGGAAAAGTCCCTATTGAAATTTGAGGAAATGTTCAAAGTCTATTACGAAAGGTATCCCACTCAAATACAGTCCGCTCAGTCAATGGATCTAGAGACTCTAGAGATGTCTGTTTTGGTAGAAAGTGACGAGGAAGACCTTCTAGATGTATATTCTCTCTATAAGCAGTCAAGGCCCAGTGCTGGCAGGTATTTTCTCCTTTTCGACTCATTTCACATACCTTAACTATTTTGACCTAAGAGAGAAGTTCAATTAGTCTCAGAACTTTTATTTATTTATTTTTACTTTTAAATAGAAATTTAACTCTTTTTATGTTAAAAGCTAATGGTTTTCATATATTTTCTCCTAGTCTATCATCCCAGAATGAAAAATGGAGGAAAGAACTTGAAGACTATCTTCAATTGCCGAGATCCCCTAGTGATGTAAATATATTGACATGGTGGAAGGCAAATGAGGCAACTTTTCCAGTGCTATCAAAAATGGCGAGAGACTTACTCAGTATTCCCGCTACATCTGTTCCAGCGGAAAGGTTGTTCTCAAGAGCAGCCTTGACAATAAGGAAGCATAGAAACCGCTTGGGTCACGAATCAGCAAGAAGTTTACTCTGTGTGAATTCGTGGGTGAAGTGCAATTTGGCCAGTCAAATAAAAAACTTATGTTAATTAAAATTTTTTAATCTAAAAATTGTTAAAACTACTTTATTGAAGCGAAAATTATCTCTTGTACCACTCACATTATTTTTGCGATTATTTTCTTAAACCTTCTGTGAATTTCTCTGTAGTAAATTTGTGTCTACATTCCCTTTTTAGAAATTTTTTGTTTTAAGTTACTAGTTTATTCATTGAGTATCAATAAAATGAATGATTTTACTAGCAGTTTGATGTAATTGGTGTCCAGATCAATATATATTTAAAATTTATATTAATGGCTTTACTATTTCGAGTGTACCGATTCAGCGATTAAGTACGCAAAGGAAACTGCTTTTTATGGTGCTAAATTTATTTTGGGGAAACGAGACGAGACGAGAGTCTCGTCCGAGACTCGAGACCGAGACTGAGGTTCACGAGACGAGACTCGAGACGATACCCGAGTTCAGAAAACGAGACTGAGACGAGACTGGCTCAAGTCTCGTCTCGTCTCGCGGCAACACTAGATTGGGAGGGTGAGACGTCGAAAAAGAAAATTAACGCGATGAGCATCGCGTGATTAAATAGACTTGCGCCCAACGGCTTTCTTCAGAGAATCTGTAGCCATACATAGTTTTTGAGACAGATTGGTGCGATTCCAAGGTTGGGACTGCGACACAGAGTATTAACGGGAGGAGCATTGGATATTCGTCCAACGAGTCTCCTCAGAGAACCCGAAGGCTATTTATAGTTGGCGAGACAGATTTTGCATTCAAGAGCTCGCCGGACTGGTGTGATTCGGACTTCGACGTGGAGAACGAACGCGAAAGCTTTGCGAGATTTGTGGAGATGGCGGACGCAGCTTGGGGTGGGGATGTTCCAACGGAGGCCCTGCGGCCGGAGATGTTGGCCGCGGAGCCCGCTGCAAGAGGCCAGCGCCTGTTCACTGTGCACAGGGCGCTTATTCAATCCACACAAAAACCGGGCAGTGCTGGCTGCGCTTATATGTTGGAATAGGATAGGTGAGTCTAATCCTGTTAATGATCTTATGGTTTAAGAAAACCTGGTAACGTAAAATTAATTAGCAGCAATCCTCATAACAAATATACCTGAGAAAACGAAGGTTTATGTTCCGCTGAATGCATTGATTGGTTTCCTGTCAACTAAAAATTCATGCAAGAAATATCTAAAAATATATTATGGGATTGAATATTTATACCTCATTTCCCCATCCAAAGTTTCATTAAAAATTGATTTTTCAGCATACTCGAGGCGTCTGCAGCAGGGGCGGATCTAGGATTTTCTTTAGGGGGGAGGGGCGCAAGGTGCAAGTTTTGAAGACGCGCCGGAATACCCACCAGCAAAACGGGAACTGTGAATCCTCCCCTGGAAAATTTAGAAAAGGTTGCGTTTTGATTGGCCTTTTTTTCTCTCTTTAAAGGGGAAACGTTAAATTTTTTTATAATTATCACTTATGATCTGTTCTGCATGATTTTCTGCATGTTTTTCTGTACAGTTTTCTACACAAACTTCGGCTGCCATTTCGCACTATTTTTCTGCATGTAGATTCTGCTGAGTTGTCTGCAGCAATATATGCAGAAATTTTTATATTTTCTGCAATGCAATTGTGAGGCATTTGAAAAAATGCTTCAAAGAATTACGTGAAAAACATTCAGAAAATATCCATGAAATAGTTATTGTCTATACAAGTGTGTAAAATGTTTTGCTGGTACGAGTGTGGGTTTTGTCGCCCAAGCGATACGAAGTGAATTGAGGGTGACAATTACAAGTCGATAAACATCTTACACACGTGTATCGAACCCCATTTTTCATCACGTCGTGCGTGAAACGTGCGACGTGATGAAAAGAGTTTTTTAGTAACACCCTGATATTTATTCTTTGTTGTGACTCTAGTTCTAATGCTTTTGTATAATAATTTAGGTTTAAGATTAGACTTTACGTTTGGTATACGCATTTAGGTTAGATCTAATCGGGGCATAGAGGGTAATGAATTAAGTGACAAAATGTTTTTGCTAAGGAAGTTAGTTACTTTATTTTTATTATAAAAATGCAAAGCAAAGCGATTGCAGTGACAGTTACGCACAGAACGATTCCTCCAAACTAGAATAATATTGTTAATAGTGTTATGAGTTAATCTTCTAAATGTAAAAAATTGAAACTTTTAATGATTAAGTGAACTCAAAAGTATCACAAGTAAAACTTAGCATTTACAAGATAAATTCTAGTCTTCTTTTTGTTATTTTGCAAATCGATTGATTATGTAATGAATGTTTACTTCGATATCGCGATGAATATGGAGGAGAGAGCAAGACCCATCAATCTATCTTCAATCATCCTTGATCCTATACACGTTTTAAGTCTCCGCAATGCAGAAAAACTAAGTTCCGCTGTTGCAACTGAAATTGGGGGTGTTGAAAGCAGCTTTAATGAAGAGTTCATGATTGAATAGAATTTTTTATCAAAATTATTGTATGCTACTATATTACGGTTCAGTTCCTTGGATTCTTCATTATTATAACTCCTATTAAATAATATTATTTCATTTAAAGTTTCGTTTTTAAGGTCACTGAGTCAATTACCACTTGAGCAGAGTATTGTTCAAAGATAGGTTCCAGCGACCTTCTTAAGGTCAAAAAGTCAAGTATCTTATCTAGGTTGGTCGGAACAAACTCGCATAAGGAAAAACACTTCATTGATTTATCCTTGAATCTTGTTTCCACATCAGCAACGATATGGTCAATAATGCGAATGCTTTATTCCAGGAAGTTGATGGCTCGTCAGAACTTGAGATATAATTTGGACGGATAATTTGTTTCCCTACTATACGAGGTACCTCATCATTCATTTGGTCCATAGTCATTTTTGCCGCCTCGAAAATCAGGGGAAACATTTCATCACCATAGGTTCTTTTTCCTTAAGACAGCGGTTCTCAGCCTGTGGGCTTTTACCCCTTTGGGGGTCGAACGACCCCTTCACAGGGGTCGCCTAAGACCATTGGAAAACACATATCGTATTTCCGATGGTGGACGGAAATAGTTATATGGTGTGGGGTACCAGAACATGAGGAACTGTATTCAAGGGTCGCGGCATTAGGAAGGTTGAGAACCAGCTGGAGCTTTAAGAGCATCTACTGCCTGGTTAAATCTCTCGTGGTTGACATCTATGTTTCCCGCTTGTAGATTCTTAGGATAACAGTACTATTTAACACATCAGACAGACAGTGAATGGCGACAGTAAATTCACAGTTGGTTGCAGCATTGTAGAAACAATTTGCCATGCTAGCCGTGGAACTATCGATCCAAGAGGATATCAAATGGAGGGCCTCAGCTATTTTCGGCAGATATGTTTTAAATTCAAATATGATCTCATGCCTTTCAATCTAACGAATTTCACAGATGCTCCTGACTTGATGTACCGACACACTTTTTAGAACATGATTACTTTTAGCTGACCTACTCAAAATGTTGATACTTCTTTCATTGTGCCTAAATTATTTCTCACATTTTGTATTCAGCTACTTTTTGATAGAGATAAATTTAATGAGTGATTTTTACATACACAAAGAGTACTATTTAAAGCTCTTTTTTATTTCCCGAGCTGCAACACGAACGTCAGAGATGTTGACGCTGCAGCCGTCACATACAATTCCAACACAGTTTCTACAAGTCTGGCCTAGAATCTCTCCAGCGATATTTGGCTCACAAGTTGGGTTCCTAGAATCATGAATTTCTCTGTGAAGGTCAATGAACCCAATAAAATCTCTTACTGTTGAATTTGTATTAGAGATTGCTCTGTAGACATATCGCAAAGAAATACTCAACTGAGAAGTATTCGAAATATCTGTAGTCTCGTCAAATAGAATCGAGTAGTACTATTCTTATCCTTCTTGTCAATTCTTCAACAATTTCATCGCCGCTGCATTTTATCAATTCATTGGTAGTGGTCTTGCTAGCATATGTAGCATTAGCCTTAGAAGAAGTCAGATCTTAAGATGGGCATCACCACTGTCTACTCTGAAGCTCAATAACGCTCGGAAGTTCCATTCATTTTGTACTGGATCCTCACCGACATAAACTATATTTCCGTCATCTCTGTGCCCTCTCAACGGTATGTTTTATTCCAGATGTTTTGGTGACAGTATTGTTTTTATGATTGGGACAAGAGGAGTTCTGTTTTTTAGTACTTGATTTTTTCTCCTTTCATCTAATACGTTATTTATTAGCTAGGATTTTGGAAATAGGACAAAGTTGATGCCATTTAACACTTTGTTTAGTCCGCCATAATCCTTTTTTTCCAACCTGGGTTTCAAGTACCATTCCCCGCGCAGCAGCGAGCCTCCGTTAACTCCGATCTTGAAAATGGTTACATGGTAAGAGAAACTCGGTATGGAAAAAGTAGTGAGGGGTGTACGAAGAGTTAATATTCTTCTCCTCATAGCCTCTTAGCCTCTTACTCATCGGAGTGAGGCAGAGACAACCCTTGGAGGTTTGCCGCTGTACACTTCCGTTGTCGCGTCTTATGTGATTTGGAATTTATTTTTGATCTCCGTTTCCCGTATTATGTGATTTTACGTCGTACTAAAACTGTTTCACGTGCTGCCTGCAACACTTCAAATGTTTGCGAGGTACACGAGGCCCTCCCCTCCACTCTTTCACCTGTCCTTCCCTTTGACTCATCCTACAGCCTCACAAGTTTGCGCCGGTAATAATGATTATACCATGAATATAGATTATACGAGAACGTTCGCGGTAGTGGCAGCGGCATTGACTATCGCCCAAAAACCGTATCATAGTGTGTATTGTGTTATAAGTATACAACTCGCTGTCCACGTAAGTGCTTAGGACAATTCGTCTGCTGTGTTAAACATTCAATGGTATGATGCGCTCAAATATTAGATTTTTAAACTACAGATGGATTGAATCACGAGCTTGGACATCAATGCAGCAGTTGGATTAAAGAAATACATGGCGTTAGCCTTTTATGTTAGCTTTCAAAATATTTTTTATTTTTACAGAGCCTGAGGGGGGTGGGGGGGCGGATCCGCCCCTGGTCTGCAGCTGTACTGGCCGAAATCGGAATTCAGGAAGGAAGACAGGAATTCATTTGCAACCATGGTAATTGGAGTGATACTGGGGAGTTATTCCATCAATATAAAAGTGAGAAACTGTTGCTCTCAGTGTGAGCGAAAAAACCCTTTGTCTTAAAATCGCTAACAAAAGAGTTTTCCTGGCATGCAGAGCACTTTCAATCAGCAGAGTATAATGTTCCTTACGTAACCTTGATTGTACGAGTAAACTTTGCAGAGAAACTTAGAAAAACCTGTATTTTCTAAGTTGGCTTGTAAAATGCGTGATCGATGGATATGTACTGCTTTAAAATGAATATGTTCTTTGAACCGTATACTTTTATTTAAATATTTATGTGATGACATGCATATTTCGTAAGCATGGCTTTTTAATTATGAAAATTACACAAAAGAAAAGTCTTCCTCCTTGGCGGAGGCTTCCATGCACTTGCGGGTGACTCACAGTCTGGAAAGGAAGATAAAATTGTGACCATATAACCTACACTGACTGCTAGGTGCAAATTAAATCATTCATCATGCAAGAATCACCGGTGTTCAGAAGGGCGATTACGTAACTCATAACGCCCCAATTTCGACGTTACAGATCGTTCGAGAGAAGCACAACGCCCCTCGCGACATACAACTATCAATTTTTACAATAATTACAATAATTTACTTTAAATTACTATCATCATTCTTACATGGGTAGCAAAAAACAAATTACTGACTCCAACTCGAAATCCATTTTAAAAATTAATATTTTGCTTACCATAAGTGCTTCAAACTGCTTCTCGTATGATTGAAAAGCAAAGTCTTCCTCGATGGATGCAAAGTACACGTAGTGAAGGTACGACGAAACGGAGACGGGTGCAAGGAGACTTTGGTTCCCAAGTACAAGTATGCAACTATATCCTCCTTTGAAACTCTTCTAACGTTGAACAGATCAATCCAGTGGTGCACAGCAGAGTCACTTATAGTGGGTGTATACTCGGCACTCTCACTAGGACAACTGATGGATGTGGTACGCGAAAACAACCGGAAAACCCCTAAGGAAACTAACTAAGGATTCCGTTTGGCGGAACAAGTGGCGGCAAGCGTCGGCAAAAAGAGACAAAAAGAAGCAAAAAGGTGTAAAAAGCATAACTTGAGATAGCTGCAAATGGATTAGGGGAAGTAGAAAAGAGTCATTACCGGCAAGGTTGTCAAGCCAGCGTTTTGGAACCAGCAAGAACGGAGGGACGCAAATCCTCAACCAGCTGGCGCGGGAGCCTGCCGCTGCACGTGCATGACCACGAGCGACAAACCCCTAAACCCCTCGATCACAGCCTGTCCATGATGCCTGAGGGAAATCCGCAATTCATGGAAAATCCTTTCAAAGATATTTTAGCCCAGAACTCTGTTAGAAAAACTAGCTGAAAATCGTCTCAACGAGTTCCTCATTGTAGAATCGCCAGTCGCCAACGTAGCGAGAAATTGCAATTTGCGACAAGATTTACATTTAATTAAGTCTTTTAAGTAGAATTTGCCAAAATCAAGATGAAAATTATTCATAAAATATCTATTCAAATTACCAATGTCATTGAACTGGCATTCCGTCGTCTTCATGCTCGGAAATCGTATACTTTCTTCGCTTACACCCAATTAGCCACTCATCTGGGTATTTAAATTCTCGGTTTCCTACCCGTGGTGGGTATTTAATTTAGAATCGAGGCGTATTTTTACCTTTTTTTAATGGGAAGTTTTAAGCGGTAAAAATAATTTCTAGTTCATAAAATTTAGCCAATTTTTTGACCGATTATTGAACAACAATGAAGTGATTTTATAATTAATATTAATGAATCACAAAAATTATTAATTTAAATTATTAAAAATATGTAAATATATATGTAAAATGATAGAATCTTCGACAATATTATATAAATCCATTGTATATTAACTTGTATAGTTCATATTTGATAAACTAATAATTATTAATATAGTACGAAGGAGTAGCATTTTAGTAATGCCATAAATTGTTGCTGGCTAATTTTCAATTTTAACATATTCAACGATAATATGCAGGAATTTGTAGTTTTTTTCAAAATGGAATGTGTGGAATAGGTAAAGACATCAATGAAGTTTTATAAAGATGAAAGAGAGTATTTATTAATTTAAAAAATTAATAACAATTAAAAATTGTTTATTTATAATTTATCACCAAGAGTTTTTACTCTATGCTATATATTTGAAAATAGTGGTACAGTAGGTGTTCAAAAAATATTTTTAGGAAAAAATCATGAAAAAAATACTATTTGCTGTGAAATATTTGTTGAATTGCCGGGAAAACAATGGAACCCCCACTTTCTCCTGAACGAACCCAGAGGAGGAACCCAACCTGCATATTCCCCTTCCCGGACGCCCGGCGGGCGGCAACAGCCTCGACTGCAGCTTGACGTCACCATTCACTCCCTACTAAACTTCCCTTCCTCCTCTGCCCATCACACCCAGCGTGTCACAGTACACATTGTTAGAATGTACAAGGGTTACAGTAAATCATGCAATGAACACAATCACTAACCTCTATTCAAAGAAAAGAATCACACTAAAAAAAATACATCTAAGGAAGGATTATCCACGTAAAATTGAAGAAAAACATGTGTATTTCACTAAGTTTCCCAGGCAATTGAAATGCAAAAATATAAAATTGAAAATTATTGTATGAGTTTATTGCATGAATTATTATTGCATGAAGAATTATAAGGCCGTCACTCCTGCCATCCCCAACCATGTTTTTGTTATAGCCCTGCGCTAAAACTGATTTTACCACTATTTTCCCTCTTTTCTCTACTTCACGCATATCAGTATCATGGAATGTACTTACCACTGTCACGTCTCTTTTGTCCTTCCCATTTATGATCTTACCACGAAATGCCACCGATAGTTCTCCTTTCTTCAGTTTTGAAAATTTCACGGATTGGGGAAACTCCTTTCTGCTGGAAACCATTGTTCCGACTACGTCAGTTTTACTTTCAACTAGTTTGTCCACCAATCTAGAGCTAGTGTACCAATTATCTAGGTACAAAGTATGTCCCTTTCCCAAAAGGGCATCTGCTAAGTCGAAAATGATACAGGCACTAATATTCTCCGCTTTATATCTCTCACTGTACATAGGGTCCTTTCCCGTGCAGAAATGAAAATTCCATATATAGCCAGAATTACTTTCGCATACAACAAAAACTTTTACATCATATTTCTTCTGCATTGAGAGTATATACTGTTTCCAGGAAATACGACCTTTCCACATAGTAGAGGTTCATCTACGACCAATATCCTAGTCAGGAGAGTAAACGATTGCAAATTTATCTCTCAAAAATTGCAAAACTGGGTATATTTTGAAAATTTTTCCATCGCTAACATTAGCATTGAACGTGCTGTTATCCGCAAAATGTAGAAACTTTAGCAAAAGATGAAATCTATTTTCACTGAATACTTTTGAAAATAAATGAGTTGCTACGCTATCTAGTTTGCTGAAATAAATTCATAATCTGGTTTCACAAATAGTTCGTAACACTCTCCCTATCCTCAATTTTCGAGTCCAGTCTTACCTTCAAACCATCAAACTCGAACTTCTCTCTCACTTCTTCATTACAACTCAAAACTTTGGGGTAACCAGATTGATTTGTTATCTATTCCTCCTCCAGGACATCTTCTCCCTCCTATTGTCTCGCTGTCACTGATATCAGTATTGTTGTATTCATCGCTGGAACCACTTTCTTCATCACTCTCTTCTAAAAAAATGAACTATTTATTCCACTGTCGGTTAACTCCGTTTTCTTTTGCTTGTCGAAGCTATAATCAAAACCAAAACAAAATTATTTCAAATGAAATATTTTGTATAAAATTACCGGAAATAACAACAAAACTGCAAAAATATTCCGCATGTTACTCGAGCAAAGGAAATCTCCAAAAACACCGACAACCGCTACTCCCACACTCAACGGATAACTGGGGACAACTCTACTGATTGATGATTTTCAAAGCAGCTAATTATACATCTTTTATGTGTGAAACCTAGGAGACCACCCTTTGCGAAGGATTAGCAGGGTGGTTTCTTTCGGGAAAAACCCGAGCGCAAGGGGTTTGCCGTCGGGAGTAGTAACATGAACTATCCTCCCGTCTTGGTACCATAAAATGTTCCGAGGCCAGGAAAAAGGCTGGCTTTGGGCGCAAGATATTTTAAAATAGCACATACTTCACTGAAATGAATGTTTGGGAACGAGAAAGCAAATATGTTTTCGTGACGACCTGAAAATAAGAAAAGCGAACGAAGAATCGTAGGGGCAAGGCGAATGCAACCCGCAACACAATTACAACGTTTCAGTACGAGACGTAGAGCTTCACAGAATAGGACGGTAGAACTCATCTAACGATGGAAGATTAAACTAAAAGGATGCCTCTAAGGCATGCAAAAGCTCTGCGGCGGAATTTCACGGCATTACCTTTGCAAATTAACCGAAAATCGTCATGACGTATATATACGGCATACCCAGTACCGGAGCAACCGTCCATGACGTATATATACGTCATACCCAGGTGAGTGGTTAGTGGCCGCCCCTGTGGCCCGAGTGGCTGGGGTGGTTTTAAATAAAAATGGTTGCTCAAATTAGAATCGCAAGTTATCTCAAGAATTTTCTTCTGAATATTGTTCTATATGCTTTTCTCTATCACAAAGTATAAATAACTCCGTGTGGCCTGATGTCGATAAAAACGATAATTAACGTTAAACATAAAATTTAATGAAAAAACAGCACAATTTGTGAAAAATTATAAAAATATTAAAATAAAAAAAAACGAAACAAACATTATCTCCATTCATGCAATAAGGGTCAATTTTGTGGATCAAAATACTTTAAAACCAACATTTTTAAATAGCGACTCTTTACTAAAGCTATATATTTAGCTATTTTCCACTGGAAAAGGTCGGCCGTCAAAATCACCCAGACATGCTCTAATTTGACCACCTGAAAAAATTATCATGGCGTATTCCATGCTCTGTATGTTACCCTATCTTAAAGAGCATATACTTAATAATATAAATCAACTGTTTTTGGTTGGTTTGCGCGAGCTTCATTTTTAGACTTTCGGCCAGCTTTTTTGGATTTTGGCCCTCTGTGTGTCATCTTCTCACGAATTCCTTCTTTGGAAGAATAGGAAAATGCAGCAAAGGAAAAGAAGATACAAAAGAGGAACGCAACAAGCAGATTAAGCACATGGAACGTGAGGACTATGCTAAGGGCGGACAAGTTAGAGATTTTAAAGCAAGAAATGGAGGTAGTGGGTGTAGACATCATGGGCCTGGGCGAAGTAAGATGGAAAGATAGCGGGGACTGCTGGAGCGATGGGTATTATATATAGAGTGATACATAGTGGAGGGTATGAAAGGCAGCGCAAGGTGGTATTCGTAATGGACAGGAAACTTGGTAGAAAAAGTCTTTGCAGATGAAATGAGTGAAAGGATAATACTTGTTGAGCTGAAGACAGATTCAACGAACTTAGTAATAATGCAGGTGTATATGTCTTCCTCTAATCATAGAGAGGAAAAGGTTCATGGTGTGTACATCAGCTTGAGGAAATAATTGGCATCACACCCGGGAGTAAGCTCTTGTTAGTAATTGGAACGTCGTGGTGGGTGAAGGGAGAGATGGCTGGGGTGTGGGCGATTATGGGCTAGGACGGAGAAATGACCGCGGCGGCAAAGGTGTGCAGTTTTGCCGACGAAATAAGCAAGTGATCACAAATGCATGGTTCATATATCATCCTCGAGGAATGTGCACTTGGAAGAAGCCAAAAGACACATATAGGATCCAGGTTAATTACATGATAATTAGGCCCAGATGCAGTAATAGTATTAAAAACTCCCTTGCCTATCCAGGGATTGATGCAGACTCAGATCACAACTTATTAGTCATAAAATGCTTCGTTAAACTCAAAAAGATAAGAAAATGTAGGAGCTTACAAAAGTAGAATACATCAGCATGAACTGGGGCGATGACGAAGATGTATTCAGAGTAAGCTGATCAAATCTTGGGAGCGCATGAGGGAGTGAGAATAGTAGAAAATTAATTGGGAAATTAAAAAAAACGGAATTTTGGAAGCTGCGAAAGCAACGGTAGCTATAGTAAGTGCAACTGAAATTATAAAATTGTGGGTCACGAAGGAGATGATAATGGAGATACAGGAGAGAATGAAATGAAAGAGCATAAACTTGGAGCTGTGCAAGAAAATTTACATGGAACTTAACAACAGGATTAGAAGAGAAATAAAGAAAGCAAGGGAGAAATTTCTTAGAGAACTGATCGACTCCTTAAAGAAATTTCAAGAAGAGGGAAAAACAATATATACGAAAGTAAAGGAATTGAAATGCGCTAATGCGGGAAAGGGAACCGCAACGATAACAGACAAGTCAGGAAAGGTGATTGTAGAATCAAAAGAGATCCAGGATAGGTGGAAGGAATATGTTGAAGAGCTTAATGATGAGGAAATAAGGCCCAGTACGTTAGATATAGAAAGAGAGGACATGGGCAGGGATTGCATTGGTCCAGATATCCTTGATAGTGAAATTGAAAGAATACTGAGAGACATCAAAAGGAAAAAGGCGGCAGGAATAGATAAAATACCTGCAGAGTTTCTAAAGAGTATGGGGAAGAACGGAAGAGGAGAACTTGTCGGACTTATTGTATGGGGATGATGTGTGGCCGAAGAATTTCGTAAAGACAATACTAATTCTTATAAATAAAGTAAATAACTCCAAAAGCCGTTAACTATGTACTATGGGGGAAAAAAGTTTCCCAACAAACGGAGCGACGCCACTATCGCTCTCGGGGAAAATCACTTTCCTTCCTGATGGCATATTATTCTTAGGTCTTGGCCATGACGAGGGAAATTCAAACCCAGTAAGGTGATGGACTGATCGTCCAAATCGCTGATGGATTCCCGGCCGCTCGGCAGCCCCGAACGTGTTTCGCGCTGCCCATGGAGAACGGAGGCGCATTAAATTACCTTGTATGCGTTTGAAACGTTCCATTGAACTCTCTCCTACGGCTCAACCGAAACCAGGTAATGATAAGCATTTTTCCTGAGGCAAAACTCGGTAGGTAAAACCTTAAGGCTGTCTATCGCTAAAAGACTCATGGCAGTTGATCGGTAGGTTAGATGGGATGCGGATTTCAATGCATTTACCTTTGCAGGCACTTCATTTCTCTGTGACGACTCTACGGATATTCACAAAATTACCGAAGTCCAGGTCCAAGAATTAAAATTCCAGGAGAGAGGGGATTAATCAATGGGATATTTGAGGCAGGGACAACTGTCCCCCAGATATCGAGGGAAATGGATTGGAATAGAAAGACAGTATATTAACCAAAATGCTACAGGGAGGTGGATGAGACGATGGTAACACGACAAAGAAGCGGAGACCAAGATGCACCTCTCGAGATTATGATAGCAGCATTCGTTAGCATCCTACTGAAAATCCTATTAATATTGACGGCGGCAGTAATGAAGAGAAAATTAAACTAAAAAGAACCTTTACAGTGAGAAATCGCCTCCATTGCCGGCATCAGAAATTGCAGACCGACAAGAAAGCCAGCAATAAACGAAACTAATGAAACGGCTAGGATAGATTTCGCTCATTCGTACCGGGATATAGACCAATCATATTGGAATATCGTTACTTTCATCGATGATTAAACAGAAGTGTTGAGTATGAACGTGTTTAGCAATAAAACACACGCAATTGTCGGTAAATATAACTTTAGCAATTGATGTTACTCTTTAGAACATTTCCCTATTAAAAAAATAATATTCCTCCTGTTTGACAGGTATCACCCAATAAAGTATAACAAGGATACATTTATCTGGGCATATGTCTGCATTTTTGTGAAGCAATTTATGCTGCTGTGCCGGGACCGTTATTAAGAACACCACCTCAAATGACGTATGAGGATTACGTCCGAATCCTTCGTATTTTCATCGCTCCCATGCATATACGAAGTAGTACCACCAAAGGATGAAGTAGTACGTAGTAGTAGGAAAATGTAATATCCTTCTTACTTACTGTTTTTTTTTCTTTTTTATTTGCGTATTTATTAATTCATTAGTATTTTCACATTCACAGCTTATTTATTTGCGTAGACATTGAAAATCTACCGCCATATTTGAATGATTCATTGAACATACGTTTGTATTTAAGATTTAAAGAAGAAACTTTTTTGTGGTGGTGTTCTGTTAAGTACCGTTAGTTATAAGGGGAGAGGTGGGTGAATCCCAGGCGAAAAACACTGGGCGAATCCCAGGACCTTGCCTGAGTGCGAGAGGAGGAGTGAAGCCCAGGAGAAAAGAGAAGGAAAGAGAAAGAATGTACAGGGAACTACGGTGAGAACGAGAGAGGTCAATGATACGTTTCAAATGCATACATGGCTGTCTAATGCGCCTCAATTTGGAAGCCAGCGCGAATAACGCTCGGGGAATGCAATCGGCCAGTAATCCGCCACTCGCTTCGACGATGAGTCCACCACGTTACTGTGTTCGAATTTCCCTCGCCGTTGCCGACACCGAGGAATAATATGTCATAAGAGAGGAAGCCAATTTTTCTCCGGAGCGATAGTGGCGGCGCTCCGTTTGTTGGGAAACTTTTTTCCCCCATAGTACCTTTCTTAAGGAAGGGAGAAAAGCCACCGGTCACAATCACTCAACCTGCTTATGCTTTTCTGACGGGAGCCGTGAGCCCTGTTCAAGATAAACATAAGTAGGACACACACAAGTAAGTTGTTTAGGGGGAGTTACCCGACGCCAAGGACGAACCTACAACACGTATCCACTTCACTGAATCACTTGCATGGAAAGAACCAGGCTCAACGAATTCGTGAAGGGCTACAAACACTCACACATTCACTCAAAATATCTCACGCTCACAACTATCACCACTCCACAAATAGATGGCTAAATGGCCTCAGGTCAAAAGGAAAGAATGGGGTAGAAGGCGAAAGGTGGGTACGTGATAATTCTTATGCCTACAAAGAAGTCGACAAAATCGTGCGAAAACTATCGGATGATATACTTAATATCCCATGTGGCAAAAGTAGTTCATAGAATTATAAACAGACAACAAGGCCAACGAATACGTGAGTGACGACCAGTTAGGGTTTAGGAGAGGGACGGGATTGCGGGACGCTATTGGAGTGATGGGAACGCTAGGATGAAGAGACCAAGTACTATGGCGAGGACGTTTGCTTGCTATGTGGATTTGGAGAAGGCGTTTGATAGGGTGGACTGGGCAAAATTAATTAAGGGTCGATTGGAGGGACAGACGTCTCATTCGGAATCTGTTTATGAACCAGACGGGTACCAGCCGGTATGAACCAGCTCATGGAGAATCAGGATGGACCGTGATAGGACGGGGAGCATGGAGGAGTTGTCCACTATCACCATTGATTTTTAATCCATTCGCCTCTTAATTTTCCATGGAATTTCTGCCCTTAAAACCCTATTTAATTTTATGAAAATTTTAATTTGGAAATTATTTTTTATCTCCGATTGTAGACTACAATTCAAGATGAAATTCAGTCAGTTGTTTTATCATAGTATTTTCCTTAGATTTAAAATATTTAAATGTACAATAAAATATTATTTTTAGTTTTTATAAACAATGTGAAAAATACAACTTTGCATTATATCTTGCATAAAGTTTTTGTTTCTTTTGATATAAATTAGCTTTAAATTTTATTTATTTTTAATAATGTATACTTTCATCTTTGAAGTATTCATTTCGTTTCAATTATTATTTTTAATTTATTGCAATTTAAATGTAGGTTTACTCTGTAAAAAAATCGAAAAATCATTTTTCATTTGTACTGGTCCCGGGGCGTTTTTCTCACTCCAATCATAATAACTCTCATACTACTTTGGTAAAATGTACATATAAATGAAAAATCAATAAAAACAAGTACTTTAAAATAAATTGTAATTTTAAAATTAAAAATGTTGCGAAAAAGTTTCGTCAAACATCGATGTCTCTTTTGAATGATATTTTTTAAAGCAGTTTGGAAGGTGTAATGCGACTTTGCATTGTTTACTTACCCATCTACTCTCAAGCCGAGTTCACATAGATCCGGATCGGATGCGGAATGCAGAACGCGGAAATATATCTAGCCAATCACAAGCAAGGAAGCTGCGGAAAGGCGGAGTGTGATTGGCTAGATAGATGGATTTCCGCGTTACGCATTCCGCCCCCGTTCCGGATACATGTGAACATGGCTTGAGAGTAGATTGGAAAGTTAACAATGCAAAGTTGCATTACACCTTCCATACCTTCCTTCTTCTTCCCCAATCGTTCACGAAGTTCACAGATTAGAGATGGATTCATTTTTATGGGATAGATATCTGATTTGAAAAATGAGCCGTTTGCTGCTTGAAATCTAATCGGCGAAGGGCCAGATGTCGGTCGCCCTCGCCGCTTGTATTCGCGCTATTTTACTCACTCCAGGATTTGCTCCGCCGCATTTTCCCTGAAGTTATCGAACTGCAGTTCTTTGCTCGTAACTTTCTTAAATAATACGTACAAATTACATAGTGTCATGTCCATTATATAAAAACATTTTCCGCTATACCTTACACTAAATTGTATCAAACTCATCGACCACAAGATTTTGCGATGGGTCATTTATTGCTGAAATTTTCTGTTCATATTATCAATCATAGGCAAACTTTTTCGTAGTTTGTTGTTTTCGTCTATTTTATCATTGTCAGCGTAATGCAAAATTGTTGAAAGGAGTAGAAACCGCTTTACTTCACTTTTCTGTGGCATCACTTTTCAGAAAAACGGTGTTTCGGTACTGCACGGGGACTCCAATATTTTTTTATTTCATTTTTTTACTTGCGCCATCAATACTCACAATGTAAAAAAGTATTATATTTCATCAGCACTAGTTTTGAAGAATTCCTTTGTCAAAGCACTTTTGCGGGTTGAAGGAGACCTCAATTCGAGTACCCGTCAGCTTCCCTACGTACAGAATTATTAAAACCGGCCTCTAGTGTATTGAAAACAAAATCTATCTCACATCCCAGTTCCCTCAGAACAGTTGATTTCACCCCAGGCGAAGCAGAAAATTTGAAAATTTTCAGTCTCAGCATTTTTGGACCACAGGGTCTTGGTGGAGATTCTTCATATTCAGACCTGAGAACCAGATGACGTGAACAATAGACGCGGACGCCACTTCACTGCATCCTCCCTTCATCTTCACTGCAGCTCTCGCTGCTTCACCCGGCTTCAACAGAATCGAGAATATATTTTGGTCACTTTCATTGTCGCTTTCTAATAGAATATAATCCATATCACTAATGCCCTATGCAGCTTACTCCCATTCCCAAGTGTTGACGTGCTTCTGGTTCAAAGAAATGTTTTTGAAGGACTGAGTGATGGAATAATTCTCCATGGTTTTATATAACGATCGTTGTATGACTTAGTAGAAATTTTCGTGCAATTTATTGAATGAAACAAAATGCCGTCATCAGCACATGGCTCTCAAACGCAGCGGCTAGAAGGGTCAATTGTGCGTCATCGGAAATATTGTGCTGACTCAAGCATACTGTAGCTTTGGGGTATAAAATAAGATTTGTTACAAATAAAGAACAATAAGCATAAATAAGAGAATTGCATATAAGTAAAGTATACCAAAAACACCTTTAATGCAAAGCATTGGTTTCATACGCAGCTACTTGACGGGACGCTTGTGCGTCGTCGGAAGCATAGCGCTGACTCATGCATATGTTGTTCCATCGCATTTCTTTGTATGTGTGTACCTATATTCTTAAAAGCAGGGGTCTTCGACCGGCGAAAAAATGTTCCCACCGCCGCGCGGCCAGGCATCCTTGGGATTTCCAAGGATAATGACCCGGGGTTCGCCTGCCCTGCAGACAAAGAAAGTGAAGGATCAGGCCAAGGGTCCGTCGAAATTGCGATATCTCGTATGCATTACTACTAGCGCCAATTGTTTAAGGCGCAAATGGGAAAATACGTATGCGTGAAAAAGATAAAGAGTGTATGCATTTGCCATAAATATTTTATTTTTTGTGAAAAGTACAGTAATTATTCCTTATGTTGTAAGACGTTTATCAGTGTCCATTTAAAATACGCCTGGGACCACAAGAGACATCGCCATCGCAACCGTAAGTAAACAAAGAAGATGGCCGAGAAAGTACACGACGAAAACGCCAAGAGAAGGACTGGACAGCATTATTGCGCTGCAATCTGGTTCCAGAATTTTTCAGGATGCAGAATTGATTATACAATTGCCTTTTAAGTTTCCCCTGAGAAATAAATAGGTGATTTCCCACTTAAATCTGCAAGATGTTCAATGAAAGTGTATACCTGTCGCGATGTTCGCTGATAGTTAGCACCTGACCGCTAGAGTGCTCTGGGTGAAATGTATAACCATTGGAGTAATTTGAGTATCAGACCCTTGGACCAGGCCATGAAAGAGGCCGCACATGGAGATTTATGGCGCTTCCCGCTCCCCCTCTGGAAAGGGTTTTCCTTGTCACCAAATGCAAGGGGGAGAAGACGCTTTGCTTGGCGTGGACAGAGCGTCAGTCGTCGCTCAACTCTTGCCGTGTGCTCAGCACTCGACTTGTAAACTTACCAATCAAACAAAAAAAACCGATCTGGTGTTAATTATTTTAAAGCAAGAATTAGTCGACTCAGATTAAGTTCCGGTTCAACGGGGTCTCCAGTGCCGACAAAACAATCGCGAGAATTACGACCTCGACGGCACGCGCGGACAAACAAATAATTATTGACCCCATTTCCATATGTTAACGATCGGATTACACCCACAAAATAAAACTTGTTGCGTAGAAAGAACAAAAAGTATAATATAAGAGAATGGTAGGGAAGTAAAAGATAACAAACCAACCTACAATACAAAGGTATTAGCTTTTATACGCAGCGGCTAAAAGAGTCGATTGTGCGTCTTCGGAAATAATACGCTGACTCATCATATTTTAGCGGTCGGATATTGCTCATAAATAGCATTTATTACATAGGAAGAACAATAAGTATAAAGTAAGAGAATGGTAGGGATGTAAAAGATAACTAGCACACCTACAGTATAAAGCATGGTTTACTAAGATATTTGATTATCTAAATGGAAATATAATAACTATGCCACGAAAAAATACGAAAGCGAGCAATATTTACCGTATTATAAAATTAATTTTACAATAAATATTTCAAAAGTTATTTTCATTGAATAAAAAACTGTACTTAAATATACCATCGGAGAAGAAAAGAATAGCATTAGACCATTGAATTCCCTCACAAAAGCACCAATAAATACGTTTATAACGGGACCGGCGAATCGCGGGCTCTGTACCCTAATGGGCGTATATTGAGAAGAAATGATTAGAGAGATATGGGGGGGAGGTGGAGGTTGAAATAAAGGAAGGAGGGGATCTGATAAAGTCTGTGAGATTTGAAGATGATAAAACGTTGGTTTGTCAGTCGGCCAAGGGCAGTCAATGATGAATGCGTTAGAGGTGCAGTGCAAATGGTTTGGGATCGAGATAAATCATGAGAAGATGAGAGTGAGGAGAAGAAGTTGGACGGCGTATCTGAATATAAGAATGGGAGGTCACAAAATCAAGCATGTTGAGCAGTTAACGTATCAGTGTTGTATTTTGGAAGAAAATGGCTTTAGCGGTAGGGTCATCAGAGGTAGGGTTGTCCTGGCTAAAGAATCATTTTCAAAGAGAAGGGAATTGGTGAATGGGGCCTGAGAAGAGACGTAAAGAAAAGACTGATGAAAAATCTAATATGTAGTGTGGCGCTTTATGGGTCTGAAACTTGGCCATTTTGAAGAGGGGATGTGGATTTGAGGGATTTGAGATGTGGGTTTGGAGAAGGATGTAGAGGGTGAGCTGCGTGGCGAGGAAAACTAACGAGACGGCATTGGATATGGCAGGGCTGGAGAGGAAGCTGGTGACAGAGGAAAGAATGCTGGGGAAGCGTGGAAGAGGAAGGATTAGGATAGGAATTCTGGACGAAATAACAAAAGGTAGACGATATCAGGAATTCAAGAGAAATCTGATGGCAAACCATCAATATTAGGGAAAGTGAAATGATGATTGGGAGAAATTTTGGGACGTTAGGATAAGGACAATCCAAATACCCAACAATTGCTGTAAGAATACCCAAATGAACATATCTTTCTATGGTATAATTGCATTAACGTTACAAGTTCATTTAATTTTATTTTCACGATTTAATTGAACATTGACGGATAGCTTAGTTATTTCTCCTAGTAAAATTGCAACATTCTAAAAAATTTTATCTTATAGAAGAATAATTGGAAAGAAAAATTCCCTCTTTCCACGCACCATTGATGACGATAACGAAATCGGAGTGAGACCCCAAGGCATGCCGTTAACATCGACCGACTTTCGTTTTTTTCCCGTTTAATTCCTTTTCTGGTATCCTAACATCTCCTGCTACTCGCCCTAGGATGTTGCCTGTGGATGTATGGTATGTAGATGAGGATGGGGCGAAGATGAACAGGAAGGCCCACTGGAGATTGTATTCTACAGTTGATTTTCCGTTTGCGCCAATGCTTACAAGTAAGTTATAATCTCCACCAGAACGGAATATACAGAAATTCTCTACGTACATTCAGAGATAATTTATGTTTGTGGCATGTATAATTTGGTTCCTGCGCACTGATTGAAACTTTTAACATTATAAATTTGACTTATAAACATGATAAATAAATAATTTTACCAAAGGTAAAAAAAATAAATGGTTAAAACTGACTTCCAGTCGTGGGCGACCAGTTGATAATATTTCGGATTGCAGATTTTTTTAGAAAAGTTTTTTAAAAATATTAGTAAAAATAAAGAAAAGTTTGAATTTGTATCCAGAATTAGTGTTGCCACGAGACGAGATGAGAAATGGGGTCAATCTCGTCTCAATCTCGTTTTCCCAACTCGGGTCTCGTTTCGAGTCTCGTCTCGTAAAGCAGAGTCTCCTCTCCGTCTCGTATGAGACTCGTCTCGTATCGTTTTCAAAAGAATACAAATTCATACATTTTTGATATGGTGCAGTTTGTGTTGGATAGAGTGACTTAAAAAAAGAATTCTCAAGCTCGACATGACCATTTAATTTAACAACGGTTTTGCTTCATTTTAGGTCCCATAATCATGAACTTTCTTTCAACCTAAAGAGCTAGTTTGTTTATTTCAGCCTATTCTTCTATTACTTCCGTGCAATCCTTTGTTGTCTTCTCCATTTCCAATCTTATGCTCGCGGGAGTGGTTAGAGCAAGGTCGTTTGCATATGCAACTATTTTATACTTTTATGGAAGATTATTTTTTTTAGGAGGTCGTTCATAATCATATTTCAAAACAAAAGACCCAAAACTGAGCCTTGGTGACAACCCTTCGTGGCCTGTTTACAAATCCGTATCTGATTAGTTTGTATTGGATTCTTCTTTTCCGGAAATAATTATGTATTATTTTGATTAGTGCGTCGACGTTTCGAGGGGAGTCTTTCCCATCGCCTTCAGGGCTGATGAGTTATGCCTAGTTTCAGCAGTGGTCAATATATATCCTCCTCCCTTCAGGTCTTCTCGGTGGTGATTGGTGGATTTAAGTCCTTTTTCCGCCAATTTGAGAATTGTATTCCAAGTTTTTCTTAGCTTCCATCCTTGGTCTCTGTTGAAGTTGTTGAAGTGCAGGCAAATTTCAATGGCCTCTGTGGTTATTTGGTCCCCATATCCCCTATAGTGGGAAAGAAATTTAGTATCTTTCCATCTGATGTGATGCTGGAGGTCAATTTAATGTTTGGCAACTACGGACTTCTCCGGTTGACACAGGCGATAGTTCCTTCGGTGTTCTTTCAATCGTTCTCCCGGTCTCGCCAATGTAGACAGACATATCCACATTCACTCAAATCCATCGTAGTCACTTACTTTACAGGAGTAGGTGAGTTCACTGTTTCTTCGGTAAAGATCTTTATGCCTTGCACACGGTTGAGGGCAGTTGACTTAGGCCCTAACCATTCAGCATCCTCTGCCTTGACGTGGCGCGAGCTAGTAAACTCGGAAAGGTCGGTGGTTAGTTATCCCTTAGATCGGGCCTCCGTTTTCCGAAGACCATAGAGACCAATGCCACATGATCTTATAGCCAAATTTGCAGTAGGATTTCACAAACGTATCCTTTGCTATGTCATTTTGTGGAGTAATGTATGATTTAACGGGCTTGTTATTTAGTGAGGAATTAACTGAGTACAACTCAATCCTTGCATTTATAATTTCAGGCTTTAAATAGGTAGTTAGTTCAGTTCGATATATTTCACACTCAATATCTCCAGGGGCATAAGGGCAGCACAGGTGTTTCGTCTATGCCATAATGGTATCGTGGGTGAAAGTATAACACCCGCAGGGTTGCGTTGTGCCGAGCTAAATACGTTGACCTGGCGTTATAACTAAGTCGGAGAGAGGGGGACTCAAAGTCCTCAAACGGGCTCTGCAAGCCCTGAATCTCTTTTCCTCGACCTCCGCCTTGACTATAATGCGGTGGTACACGAGTTTGTTTATGACACCATCTTGGCACGCGAGGACAAATCCCTCGGTCTTGAACTTGAGACCGGCGCACAGTGGTCCGGATCGCGAAAAAGAGGGACAAAAATCAGATTTTGGTCGGATTACTTTGAAAATTGTCATTTATATGTTTTAAGACGCGCTAAGTTCATTTCTGCCTTATTTTTAACATAACATTATTATATAAGAAGATATTGATAATTTTAACCCGCCGTGACTCGCGCGGGGTGTCCCAGACACCCCAGCGTCTTATTTTGGATGGGATATTTTTCCGGTCAAAGTTTATGGCCCCTTCTTTTCAGTAGCTGGAGTTTAAGATGTTGTTGACCTATCCTGTGAAAATGGTTAGTTTTCTTTTGATCTTGGTCGATATCGAACGCTTTTTTAAAGACAGTGCGCATCTTTTCGGAGTGAATTTTGCGAGTGTTATTTTAATGCTTGCAAACGTATCCTAAATAGGTGAAGGTTTTCTTCTAATTGTGTTTAGTGCATTATCTACATACTACTGTCGCAAGCTATAGTTCTTCCTAATATTTGGTATATCTATTTACTTTAAATTATCGCATTAATCTTATTTCTACAATCGATACGTCTTTATTATTCAACTTACTGAGACATCATTACGTTTTATAAATTTTCAATTTTTTTCATCATAATATTTACCTTTAATCTTATTTTTTTTTAACTTAGTCAGAAAGACCTGTCATCGCATTATTTTAGGAAATTTTTATTATTTTTTTTCTGAGAACACTTTCTATCGAAAGCTGTTGTTTGTGGAAAGGTTACCGATTTTGCGAAAAACTCAAGGTCAGTGTATATGATATTTTTACTCAGTGATAAATATAAATTAAAATTTTAGGCATCGTAAAAAGTATTTCCGTAATTTACATAACTCTTTTTCTCTTAGATGGCCTACTTACGTTCTGAGAGGGACATAGAAACTGCTGTACTGCTTTCGAGTGATATCTGATGAAGAAGAATTTGACTCAGCCAGCGAATATTCGGTTGCTTCAGCACAATAATCGGAGCATGACATAGCAACATAGTTGTACCACGTCAGGACATCAGTCATTTAGAGACTGAGCATGCTGCTTTGACAAATGAATATTTTTATGAGTAAAGTTCGTATGACGAAATGGAGTGGTGTTGAGCCACGACGAAACGTTCGAACACCAATCCATAACGTTGTATCTCAGGCAGTTGGGTACAAGGGAAATAAAAATGATATAATTTTTCATTAGATTGTTTCAGCATCATTTTTGATAAAAAAAATTCTTCAGATCATAGTAAATACTACAAATATCAAACTTTGAGAAAAAGTGCAAAATTATTCTTGAAAAAGAAATTCTAAGCCTACGGACGATTCTGAAATCAGATCTCTCATTTGGATAGTTTTTTATTTAGGTTCTAACAGATCAGGTCGCCAGAACATAATACATACTCGGGATCAAGATGGTTTGAGTATGGAGATATTTGGGAATCAATGAGTGATCAGGGACTTGAAATTTTACTGCAATGTTTACGATTTTATGATGTCACAGACAGAGAAAATAAGAGAAAAACAGCTAAGTTGGCTCCTATACGAGAGGTCTTCGATATGTTTGTATGTAAATGTCAATAGCTTTACAGCATAGGCGAGTTTGCTACTATAGATGAGCAATTGATACTTTTTCGGGGTAGATGTTCTTTCCGCCAACATGTACCGAATGAACCAGCCAAGTACGGGATAAAAATGTTTGTTCTCATGAATACTACTGTCTATTACACAAAAAACTTGGAGGTTTATCTCGGGATACAGCCAGACGGTCCTCTTCGAGTAAACGACAGCCCAAGGGAAGAAAGGTGGTGTAGACACGGTAGATGAGATGTGTGCTACTTATAGTGTTCCCAGGAAAACGAAGAGATTACCAGTGGTGATATTTTACGATTTGTTGAATACATCAGGCTTCAATACCTCCATTATTTTTAGCAGCATATATCCTGTAATGATGACTAATAGGAGAATTTTCTTCCGAGAAATTGCCAATGGCTTAACTAATTCTTTTATTGCCAAGAGAGGTTCACAAAAAAATTTGCCAAGGGAATTTAGGAGAAAATTAGAAGCAGAGGAGAGGAAGTGGGAGGGGTGTGATTTTTCTCAGAGGCAAAGACATAAAAACTAATTTATTCTTTGTAACGTGTGGAAGGAATATGTGCTCATCGCATTTCACAAAGACACCATTTCATAGGTATCATTTCACAAATATTATCATCTAAAATTGATCTAAAAAAGGCTTTCTGTAGACAAAATAAATTGTGCCAAATAATTACAATAAACCATAATAAATCATAAATAAAAAGATATCGTTCATAAAAACAAAGACAAAAATTCATATTTTAATTTCCAAAAGGGAGGAAACTGTTCTTCTTTTCATGGATTCAGTGTTGGGCTCACCGAAGAGAGCGGGGGGGGGGGAGTCCTATACCAAAATCAATAAACTATCCATGTACAAGAAGAAAGTCCTAGATAGAGACCAGCAGGTGCATTATTTTACCAGTCAGTCTTCGGCGCGCAGAGGAGTTTTCACTCTCCTTGCATTTGTATTTCCCAGACTTCCCCTTCTCTCCCCTCAAAGCGTGTGTAATTGTGTCAGTCCCACAGAAGTACGATTGACCGGGATGGTTGGGTATGGACATCATACTGGCATGAGTAATAAACAAAGTCGGGTGTGAATCGTCTGGAGTAAGTGATTTCCAAAAAGATGCATCTTTTTCTAGGTCCCTTTGCCATTTCTTGGAAGACCTTAGAACCAACACCAATACGTTACGAACACGAAAAAAGCAGAGAAAGGGCAGCAATGTAGGAAGACGTGGTGAAAATTAGCAAACCTGTTTTATTTCCCATGACTTCCGAGTCTGAAATACTTATGTCGAAAATTACTAGAAGGTTATTAGGAATCACCGGCTAGGGTGATTAGGTTACATTTATTTCAATAAGCTCCAAAGACGGCAGATAAAAGTCGAAAAGCCATTTTATCCACATCTAATCAAATTTGATAATTAAACGCATAGAGGACGCGGGGATAACTCAAATAATACTCTGAGCAATTATTTACTGGTCTTATAATATGTCACATATTTTTACGTGATTCTATGTTGGAGAAGAAAGTTTATGTTGAGAGAGCCGCGATTGGGAGACCATAATAGTACGAAGTAACGTTACCAATTACCCTCGGTAATATTATTTGAATTCCCAAATGAATTAAATGATTATTATGTGATGATGACGGCCTAAATGTTAAACTGAATACTAATTATCGTCAACCGATTATTTTACATTTTTTAATCTAGTAAACATTCACTATATAGCAATATAAGAACACTATTTTGTTTATATTCCAACATTATTTGTAATAAAATAACAAATATTAGCAGGAATTAGAAATACACCAAAAAAGGAAAGGAGTTTTGGTAAAATCGGACTATAGAATTGAAAAATAAATAGAAAAAAATAGTGGGGTGTCAGAAACACCCCACGCGAGTTCTCGCGTTAGTAAATAGGGCGCGAGTCACGCACGCATGCTAAATTAACCGGTTTTGAGGTTACTTCATAGAAAACGCCTGTTATTATTAAATATGCAAATATATATCAAGTATTTGTATAATATGACTTCTAGACCTTTAAATTAGTAAATTATTTAAAAAAATGGGTGAATGTAAGGCAGTTGGGGGAAATGATTCTAACGTTAAACTGATTGTGATTATCAGCTGGCAGAGGTAGTGCCGCTGAAACTAAAAACTAAGTAATTATTAAATAAATATGAAAACGGTTTTAAGTGCAAATTAACTCATTTATTTTAATGAAAAAATACTTAGTATCTTATTAAATTTACAATGTATATAATTCAAAATCTGATTCTCCTGAATTCCACTCCTCTTCCTCGGATTAACTCGCTGAGTCAGGATATTCTTGCAAGAGCTCACGGACCTCTTTAGGCAGATCTTTTAGGCCACGGTATTTATTTAATTCAGCACCTAATGTACTGAGGAATGGATCAGAGGTCTGGATCAGTCTCCGGAAAACGTCCTCATTCGTGTGGTATCTTGAAATTTTTCTTGCGTGATGCTCACGATAATTTCTTATATCCCTATTCCGCGATTCCTGAGCCTCCTCCGAAAGCTCTCCAATTGGAAGAAGAGCTTACTCAATGACATCTGCTCCATGCAGCAGAACTTTATTTACTGTGGGTGGCATGTAGAACCACTTATAATGTTTAACATAACATTTTGCCGTGTCCATACAATATTATTTAAATTTTAAGGGATCAATTAAAAGGCCGCATGACAAAGCTCTCAAAATATTTGAAAATTTCATGACAAGTTCTTCTTCTACCCCTGAAAATCAATTTTCTATGTTATTTCATGTGAAAAGCGTTGAAGTTAAAAGAAGATTTTTGTAAAATAAATGGATCCTTACCAGTAATTTCAGCTGATAGGCGGGCACTTTTGAAGAATCGCCTAGCTGTGTTGCCATCATTCGATGTGCCATATTTTGGTTTTGGTACATCAATTAATAGACCCATTCTACTTTTAAATTTCTCCTGAAGTACCTTCTTCCTTTCCATTAGCTTTATCTTTTCATTTTTATCTTGTACCTGGAAATACGATCCAAAAAATAATAAAAATGATACAGGGCCAATCTGCCACCTCTGCCATTCTCCTTATATTTTTTTTTTAAATTATCTGACTTAAACTTACCCTCCATCTTTTAAAGGGTAAACGATATGCTATAAGTAAAATACATTCAAGAAATCTAATATAGCAATGTACAGTT
This sequence comes from Pyrrhosoma nymphula, assembly GCA_963573305.1. Lineage (NCBI taxonomy): Eukaryota > Metazoa > Arthropoda > Insecta > Odonata > Coenagrionidae > Pyrrhosoma > Pyrrhosoma nymphula. The sequence goes on from OY754332.1 coordinate 45,654,387, forward strand.
GACTACCCAAAACGATATGTATTTGGATCGGCTCGTTTTTTCCCAATCTCACTAAGATTATTCATTACCGATAGTGTTGCTCGGCAAATATGGCATACCATTGCTGATGATTTCGTTAATGCTGAGCAGACCTGAAAAAATACATATAAATGTAACAAGCCGTAAAAGTTCGTAAAAATTATACCACAGCCCTTATGTTTGACTAACTTTTCCATCAATCATTGTCAACAGCATGATGAAGTCAATGTTGAAGAATACCTGATGCTATGGTTGTAAGGTGGCGATTTGTAAATTTACATAATCCTCTTCTTCTCTTGATTTTTCTATGGACTTGTGGACCCATTGAAGCCTTATGGGCCTGCAGAACCGAGCAGAAGAAGGATGCTTGTTCTTCCAAGCTATGGAAATTTCTCCCCCCACAGTCTTTCTAGTCAGACGTAGGGGAACCAGTGATGTTACAAAAAGACTATGATCATCCGTATCACTTTCTTCCCACTTTTGCTTGTATGGCGAATGACCGGAACTGCCATCAAATCCCCATTTACAAATGAGAGAGTATTCACCTGATATAAATAAGGGTAAAATTCATAAACAAGTTTAAAAATTTATATATATATAAATTAACACACATTTAAATAACTACCTGAAAATATCGGCAAAAATTTTAGTAGCCTCGAGCAAGTATGGTGCAACAAGGATTGGAGTTTAACTTCACATTTCTTCTCTGCGATTTCAATACCATCCGGATAAGTAGTCTTTTTGGCATTCAAAATAGAATGATATGATGGATACAAGTCATGTCCATGATATCTTGTTGCGTTTCTTATCTGCAAATACTGTTTCTTTGTCAGATTTGAATTGACGACTAATGCTAAACCGTCATCAGAGGACATAGTAGAGAGGGGCTTCTCTTCCCTCTTCCACTTTTTCAATATTCGTTTGGCCCGTGTAGGGGTGGTCATCGTAGCCTCTTTAACTAGAGACGCTTCTGCGCCATGTCCTTTCTCTCTAAGCTTCATGGCTGTAGCAAAAGACAGTTCTGCAGGGGAAGTACTTTCTCTAAGGAATGTAGTTTTCCTTCTTTTTGACCGGATAGTGACATCCGAAAATTGTTTCTTTGGCCTACCCTTTCTTTTCTGAGATGTACCTGATAAAAAAGGCTTATTACTTAGACAATAGCCCAAGAGATGTCATATCACAATGAAAACACAGGGAAAATACGAACCTGAGGTGCTTGGAAGTTTACAATACACAACATCAGGGAAATCAACGATTTGATCCAACCAAGTCGCACACCTCTGGACAAAAAAGAGTTCGTTCGAGAGCAAGCTCGCCATCTTTTCTCGTAACCAACAAAAAAATTTTCTTTCAAAAATTTTTGAGGTAATTTTTTGCGTGCTCATCTCTGTGTAAATGTAGGCAATCCTCAAGAAATCCCGTCAAATTACTTTTCCGGTCGTCCATTGACTTTCCTTTTTTCTCCTGCATTTTATCGTGCAGTTTCTTTCGTGTAAATGTTAACGACATAGCTGTGAGTTGAAAGTTAGAACCATTGGTTCGTTAAATGCTGAAAAATATGCTCTATTCTAGAAAGTTAGAAGTTTAAGCGGTAGCAAAAACAATGTAAATTTTAGTGTGGTACCTCGAATTAGATCAAATTCAAAAACGGAAATAAAAGAGAAACAACGTACCTGATTAATTATCCTTATCGCTGTGGCGGCCAGGAACAAAAAAATCATTGAATCACAACACTATTCCGAATTATCACAACACTAACATTTACTTAAGAGATAACTTCACATCACGATAACTATGGCCAACCGAGGACCCAACGACTAAGAACTGTGTGTGTGTGTACACATCAATAGAAAAGGAGCAACTGAAGAGCAACAAAATGTTACGACTGAACCATGGACGAGGTTAAGAAGAGGAGTTACCGCCACCCTCAAGAACCTGGGTCTACCCCCGAGGATAACCAGGAGGGTTTTTGGACCGTATAAAGAGAAATATGCAATGCCTTCATTTAATGCGAAAATGCATACCAGCGGCAGCCCTCCAATAAAACCCATCTGGAAAGATGCGCCTGGAGGGTAAATACCACAAGTGTTAACACGTGCAACTTCACTTGCAGGTCAAAGAAACCGCCTTGAGGCAATAAACACAAGTTGGGAGGTGCGCTAAGTAGGGATAGTAAAATATCCCGACTAAGGACCTTATCCACTACCCTTGGGTCCGGCACGTGTGCGGGTAACGGGTCTCCTGTCATTTAGGCATTGAGGAAAGGGACAGCCAGAGGTGGGTCTTCCCAGCAGCAGGGTATACAACCAGTCTTATATACTTCCAACGATTAACAAAATTCCATGGGAATCATACTGAGAAGCGATCAAAGAAAATATTTTCCTCCTCTTCCAGCGTCACAATTTCGCTTAGTATCGCAGTCTGAAATTCATTTTCTCGCTCTTTCTAGAGTAAATTCGGCCAAGAACAGAATATAATAGATAAAAACATAGTAAACTTCTTCATTTTTGAAAACCTTATCAATAAAACATTGGAAAAGACGTATTTTACAATGTGTCTCCACTGTGACGAAGCTCGCGAGTCTAGTCCCGACGTTTACGTCCGCGGCAGAGAGTCATATAAGTCGTTGTCATTCACTTATTTGCAAATATTTGCAGCTAAATCTACTAATATCTTTATCTTTACTAATACCTTTCTAATATAACCCACTCTTGCCAATATAAAAATCTCCGTGTCACTCGGTGTCACTCTTTTTATAATCCAACGTTTATGCGAAATTTGCGAGAAAAAATGGTTTTTCTTGAAGAACTCCTTCAGCGATCATTACAACGACTACAAGATTGAAACCTAGTTTTTCTCATGGTAAAGTGTCCATATAATTATATTTCACATTCATTTTACCAATTTTTAATACGAAATATAGCAAACAAAATATTAAAAATGTGTATTTTTCTAAAAAATTAAAAGAGCTAGAGAAATTTAGCTAAAATTAGCTCTACTTTGAAACAATTTATTGAACTAAACAAAGCGTTATATGCAAAACTAAGTGTGCAGTAGGATTTCCCGGACAGTTTGCTACAAGAACTGAATATTTAAAGTGAGTTTCATGAAAGTCGAAAAAATGACTTTAGTCCGCCTTTTTTCGGATCCGGACCACTGTGCGGCGGAGTGTTGGAACGCCAACGTCAGCTCCTTTGATAGCCCATGCTTTTCGATGTTTCGATAGAAACATCCATGCATGGGCTTATCAGTATGCACCTTGCGCAAGATCTTCTGCTCGGCTTTTATTGTTTCGAGCTTGAGGACGTCTGCCTTCAATGACGAGATGGTCGTGTCATCGTCGCTTCCGTCGGATGACGGGTCGAAGTCGAGACCGGATTCCTCCACTGCCCTCTTTGCTGCCTGGAAGAGAAACTCTCCTGCTTCCGCACTCTCGTGCTCTCTCACAATATTGAGCAGGGGGTCCCTGATTTTTAGCACTCGGCATGCTGTACCCAGGAAAAATCTGTTTTGGAGACATTCCAGACTCAACAGTCCTCTACCACTTACCTGCATTGCGAGGGAAATACATTCTGGCAACGGAAGATATCGGATTAAGACTTCTGTAGATAGTCATCATCTTCATCGTTCCCCTATCGAAGTTCTGCATCTCATTAACGTTCCACTTCACGCATCCGAAGGTATACAGCAGTGTAGGAACCGCTAACATGTTTATGACAAGAACCTTGTTCTTACCAGACAGGTCAGAACTCCAGATGTTCCTGAGAGTCTGTCTATACTTGGCGGTGAACCATTCTTTCACTGCTGCAACCTCCTAAATTCGGCGCTGGGGGACGCCGAGGTATTCATAGCTGTCATAGTCCTCGAGGTGACGAAATTCGCTCCCATCAACGAGTTGCACGTCTTCCTTGTTTTCCGAAAATCTTCCTCTCGCCAGGTGGATGAATGAACACTTGTCCAATCCGAACTCCATCCCTTAAGCCTCACTCTACAGCTTGTAGGTGGCGGTCACAGAACCCTTTAAAGAGGCCTAGTTGTCTCCGTTGAATGGCTTCGACGTTTCGTCGGTATCCTTCCACAAAACGTTCAACCTCTTGGACGGGTGGCGAAGATTCAACGACAGGCGGAGGCGGTCGAAAGAGACGGTACGGGTGAAGGAGAAAGGTATAGTTCTCCCTCATGGCCCTACTCCTCTGGAGGAGTTTTTTCCGGGCCGTGGTGAGCACTCGTAAGTACCTCGTGCTGCTTAATGGTAAGCAGCACGCTTTTATTCAGTGTGTGATGGATACATCTGAGGCTGCGCACTATGCGTCGAACTATCTGAGTAAAAGTTCGCCCAGATGTGATGCATTCCATGACACACTGAATTCTGTCGACTCGCCTGCGTGGTCTTGGCCTCCAGCTGTTCCAGCTTTTTTAAATCCTTTTTCATCCCAAGAGGCGTTCTTTTGGAAGTGAACCATAATTTTGGCAGCAGCGTAAACCACGCAGTTCACCGTCCATAGGTCCGACGTTTCTGTCAGGATTTCGTCAATGAGTCCATTCAACTGGGGCAGGTGGCTCACCCGCTCGGATTTCGGTGGATATCTCTCTGTCTAGTTTGCCCCTCACCATAGGTGATTTCACTCAACAGCGGCGATCGGAGATCAGAGACGACCTGACCAGCTTCCTCCCTATTTTTCGGAGATACCGTCATGGCAGCGGCTGTAAAGTCAGCCGGTGGAAATGCTGCTTGAGTCGGGGAGGGTGGTCTGGCCGGTGGTGTACTTCTCTAATTTTGCAGATTGGAGAGAGTTTCTTTTTTCCACAGGTGGTTGGCATAATCACGCAGATTCTGCTGCGATAGGTGGTCGTGTTCTGGATGCATTTCAAACCACAAGGAGTGCATTCTTGCCATATAATCCCTGCGATCGGGCTAGCTGACAGCATGGCATGCTAGAAGGTTGCCCCTTAGGGCTTCCGTCCACTGCATACGAGCTCCCTTAGAGATCTTATCGTGTGGCCACACCCAGTTCCACTGGGGCCTCCATCCGTGAGATAGTGGGTGGCTTTCCTGGTATTTCTATTAGTAACCAGTTAACCTGCGTGTGGCGTGGTTAGCCTCACACGCAGACGTCCACCATTACCCGGCAAAAGCCGTTACCAAGTACGACACGGGGAGGCTGGTGGTCCGGCTTTCGTGCCCTTGTATTAGTAATTATTATATTTTAATTTGTTGTTAGTTTTTACGTATTCGTGTTGATAAGGTTAATAATGTATCTATTGTTTATACGCGTAAGATGTTCGCTGTTATGACTCCCGGGAATCCCATTGTTGCTATTTTTAAACCTTGCTCTTTTGGAATACCATTATAAACCCCATTGTTTACTCTGTTACAATGCTAATACATAGAACATAGATGAGTCAGAATCTTCAAAAACTATATCCAAGAATAATTTTGATAAACGATTCGTTCGCTCCAGAAGGGGGTGGAAGGAAAATCTTCGCTGAGTAGAATTAAATTCAGTAGGCATATCTCTCCGGTTAATAACCCTAGGTTTGGGCATCAGGTGGACTCGGTCTGGGCAGTGGGCCTTGGGGAAGTCGGGTCGAGTCGGGCCTACTTGTCGGGCTTTCACTACATCGGGCTAAATTGGGCGCCAGCCCTATCGGGCTCATCCTTTATCGTGTCGGGCTCCCCTTCACTATCGGGCCAGGGTTGCAGGACGCTGGGGTGTGGTTGTCCGAAACCCACTATAAGTCCATCCGGGCCGTTGGCACGGCAATGAGCTTTACGTATTAATGTGTTCGTATCAGCGAGCGATAATTAGCGGCCGTCGAAATGCCAGCGCCGTCGTTTGAGGCGCGCGTCGCGGAGACCCTCCGTCGTCCCCGAAGCCGTCTCACTCGTGCCGCAATGGGCGTAGCGGAGATAATCGTTGGAAAATAAGACGACTATGGTAAAAGAAAGCCGTTAGAAAAGTAGACGTTAGAAAAATAGAAGTCATGAAATGCGTAGCTTGTATTTCCCCTAGGCATTTGAGTGTGCGCCAATATCTGAAAGTATCCGTGGAAATTAATCTCTCCTTTCTGATTTTTCACCAGCAAAGATTTAAGAGAGTCAATGTTTTGGATTTACTGAAAAAATATAGACAATATTGTCGTTTTGGCTCCAAAAATCAAGGCGCTGTCACACCTAAGCCGTGGCATTCTCTCCGCGAAAATGTTCACCCTCGCCCCTAATGTCCTTCAGTCTCCGCGGGTTCCTGCCCAGGCCTCGCGCATGCGTGGTGCCAATTCAGGATCATTCTCGTATAGTAATAGTATACCCCATCGAACGGGACTAAATTCATTTAAATTGTGCAATTAGTTGCAAAGTCCTAGAGTCTGAATATATTACGTCGCTTATTCTTTCCCAGTACTTCATTGTCGTTCTGATTTTTAAGAAGCAGCCACGTCAAAAGTGATGGTTATTTCTCCATTTTGTCGTTTACGCAGATGAGTCACACACGTTCTAGTCTCTTGAAAATATCTTACCCCAAATTTATGGCTAAAAAACGCTATAAGCCTACACCCCGTGGATAGCATTAACATGATGGACCTATCTCAATGAAGAAAATTAACTTTAAAACGTAGGCAGTAAACGTTGAGAAATGAGGTTACCTACATGTTCTCCCAATATTAACTACGAAGCCTCCCCAGAAATCAAAGGACAAGTTATCCATTCATTATTCCATCCACCCACGCTATAGCTCACCTGCGTTTACTTGGCCACACGCCTTCTCGTTGTTGGTCAAAAATCGGGTAAAATGGAGAATGTTTGAAGACGGAGTTGACGCCATCCAGCAGGGGAGGATTTTGGTGTTTTCCTAGTTCAATCCAGCGTTGCCTACTCTGATGTTTAGGAATCTATGATGCTCAGAATGATTTTATTTCAGAAATATGTACATGTTTTCTTAGTACATACTAAGAAAACGGTTCGACTCTTTTCCTTAAAGCGTCTGCTGAGGGATGCAAGAGTGGTTGTAACTCGATACAACTGAAATCATCTCTGGATTGCACGTGTAAGGTACCATCAATAGCAATTGGAGACCTACACCGTTGATGACTTACAATTGGTCCCTACAATCGCAAAAGAATCCTGTGTGCAGTTCTTCATTTCTTTTTGATATCCAGTAATAATGTCAAAATAAGGTTCTTCCAATTTCAGCATAAAGCAATGAAAATGCAAAAATTTCATTGCTTTCATTTCGCTACAAATCAATCGCTAACTGCTACACTCCGGTTGGTGTAAGTGTGATAGAGAGTGGCATAACTTTGCTTGTATCCCATGATGACTAGACTGAATCCATTCATAGAAATACGAGACGCAGTTACAAGAATAATCATATTGAAGTCCTTCATTTGTGTTAGCATCATACTAGACCGTACTGATTAAAAATACACAAAGCCTAGGGTAGACATTTAAAAATGTCCTAATTGGATTATTTTGTTACTTTCAAACCGATCGTTTGTAGAGAAAAATTGGAGATCCTTGTCACAATGGAAACGTTTGGAACAGAATATATTTTCGATTCGGATCCGAAAAGTTGAAGATTTTAAAATAGTACGGTTCGGGAACTCCACTAGTCTGTGACGCAGGTCTCCATTTGCACCCTTTGAAGCGATCGTTATGCACCTGTCGAATTAGCTCATCCCTCACCTTTAGCCATCGATGTTTTTTAAATTAATGAAATTATGCCACATGCACGTGATATATTACCAGTAAATCAAATTTGATTTCAATATTATTCTCAAATTCAAATAAAAGATGTCATTGTTTTGCTAGCATTTCATATTTTACACTCAGGACGTGGAAATGACGCTTAAGTGAGCAATGAATTTCTCGAATGGCGAATGCATAATATTTGTCTTCTTAAAACTACTAGTGTGACCTTGTATAACTTCCAGCGAATGACTCCCTCAACATTTTAAACTATTCCTCGTCGTTTGCATCCGGCGATGAAGGAAGTATATCACACGGTACTAAGAAGGGTGAACCAGCAATTGAAGTGAATTTAACAAACATGGTAAAAATAAGTCATTTTTAGAAATATGTTTGAGACCAAACACCGGTAATGACTTGATGGAAAATCGATGATATTTAAGAAATGTACACACTAATTTACAAATAACCTTTGGTTTCCCGATTACAAGATGGGTGAATATAAAACAAATGTGGACGCGGATGTTGAGCGTAACATAGCCATTTCTACGAAAAGGAAGTGTGTGGGAGTGTCGAGGTAGGCGGAATTGCGATAAGGGGATAGACCTCAGCGTATAAAAGGGCTTGATTCTTGAGACCCGGCCCAGATCTGATCGTAGCCTCAAGTAGGAAGGTGATATCTTGGAGCAGCTCAGCAATCGCGTCGTTCAACTTGCACCTCGTCCTGCTGCTCTCGCTCTACGCGGGAGTTTGCTTCGGTTGGCCGGGTAAGTGAATAACTACTTACTAGTATCTACTCCCTCATAAAGTCTTCGCTCTAGCCTCATTTAAAGCCAGAAAAAACAATTACCATAACATGAGCATTAAGCATTATATTTTCGAATAACTTGGATAAGTTGATGAGGAGAAGAACCATATCGGATATCTCCACTTTCCTCTTCCTCACCATCCAGCTCACCTCTCAATTCTTCTCCAAATCAACATCTCAAATACCCCAAGTCTATTTATGTACATCCTTCTTTTGCAATTCCATTCCGACCAATACAGTTCCACGCTCCATATTAGAGTTTTTACCAGTCTTTATTTTGCATCTCTTCTAAGACCTTTCTTTCCTTTCCCCTTTGAAAATGCTCTTTTAGTCTGAGCAATTCTAATTCTCAAGTCCCTTCAGCTTAAGCCACTTTCCTCCAAAATAACACCCAGAAACGTATATTGCTCTGATTCTTTTTTCACTCCCTCAGATACTCTATCCAGATACGTAGACTTAATATATGGCACTTATATGAAAATATTGATATCTATAGGTATACATGTAGACTTTAGAATGTTAGCATGCATTAAGGTGTAAAGGGAGGTAATTAATATAGTTTATACATAGAATACTAAATGCACATACATGAAAAGAAAGACAACGTTTACAAGAAGATCATTGAAAACGCATCTCTATTGTTAATAGGTTTAGAAGGCTTCACAAATTATGTCACAATCGGTTGGTAAACTATTAAAGTTTATATATTTTGCATTGATTTATATCAGCAGGAGTCCTCTTGAGCCTTATCCCCTTCAGAGGTTCTCAGATGCAAAATGTAAGATCATCATTATACATTTTCTTTCTAATACTTTAATGGTACAAGGGTAATGATGTCCTTAGTTATTCGTTTTAGAATTCATTAATTATAACTCAGGAATTTTTCTAGGAAGAAATATAAATATTTTATATCAATATTTCTGTAAATCCAATGTTTTTCCAATAACATTTTTTTTACTTTCTTCTGAACCACACCTCATAAGTACCTAAATCCAATAAGTCATTTGGGCATAATTTGTAATAAAATATAAATGGCGCACTTTCACGGACTGACACCATAATTATAGCAGCACTTATGTATATCACAATTTTTAACTATACTCCCGTTCTTATTATCTTCCTTATATCTGGTTGTTTCATACTCGTAATAAAACTAGTTATAAACTAAAAATATGCTATTAGCTGTGTTCCATTTGCAGTACCTCTAGTGATACATACCTACTTTTGGATTATTCTTATTTTCTCATATCTGGTATTTCTATCATTGTTCGATGTCCCGGGTGTTAATTTTGGCATGCTTCACAATATTTTCAAGTGTTATACCCTTTGTCTTCCTCTTTAGTTCTTCCTATTTGTAGTTCCTTTTAATATAATTTTCAGGAGACTGTTAAGTACCAGAATATGTACAACACGTATAAAGTCGGATAAAGTCTCCCGGTATTTATTGTCCATGTTAACTCACGCTAAACGCTTATATTCTCTGGTAATTTTATCCTCGCATTGAACGTAATTTTAAAACTGTACGTCCATTAAGAACATGTGGTAGATAGTGTTTATTTGTTACAGACGTATCGTATTCCATATCTTTGTATTTTTTTCATTAATGTGCATAGCACTGAAGTTCAATCTAAGGTATCTCCCGTCACATAAAGTGGACATGGCACTTCACCTCACGTGGCACGGCTTGTAGTACCCGTTCAATTTTCTAGTCACGTAAAAATGGAATCAATCCAACTTCAGGATTTGAGACAAGCGCCTACGCTATTAAGCAGGGCAAACATCTTTACGTAACTTGTTTGGTGCATAAAAACTATTTCAGAAAAACAATGACCTGGATGTTTGGTCAAGTCACCAAAACTCAGGTTACAATGTTTTCTCCTGGTAGGGACAGAAAAAAGTCCTCAAATGCTATTGAGACACTAAACATTGTATAGTATTGGCTTTTATTTTGAAGAATGGATAAAAATTGATAAAAATTAGACAAAATTAATCAAAACGCAAACAGTTTAAAGTAAATCGAAGCAATATTTAAGGAAATGAACTTAATGAACGTACAATAGCTTTAATTTGTAGTAATTATCATGGGGTAATAATAATGGAGAACGTTGCCGTGATTTTTATTGAGTTATAATTTCCACAAACTTACTAACAAGGGTATGCCGATCACAAACAAATGAACTGCTACTTTCCATTTTAGTGATTTTAATATATTAGTTGTACCTAATTTTCATGTGCAAGCCTAGGTGCATATTTCTGCATAAGTGCAATTGAATTAAATCGTGGATGATCGGAATTATCTTTGCACACAGTGAATTTAAAACAGTTTTCATTACTTCAGTGGCTGATGGTGACGAGGAAATGTGTTTTGCATCGAAAGAAATGCCCGTGGCCGGTGACGGAGATACCAACGAGGAAACAACATTCTACGAAGGGAGAAAAATAGAGTTTTTATTTAAATTCAATGAGAAGTTGACCTGGTATGAATCTTCTACTAAGTGCTCTCAGTGGAAAAATAATAGTCACCTGGCTGTTCTCAACAGCATGAGACTTGTGAGATACGTCACGGATGTTGTCAGGAACCATACTGGTGCATCATTTGGTGAGTTAACCACAAGGGGATCGGGTTGGTCTTGATGGACGGAGTACTGCTTTTCCGTTTTTAAGGTGCCCTGGACGCCTTAGCCTCAAAACCGGTCGTACCAAGTAAAGGTTTCCCTTAGCCACGTGGATGAATGCATATTTTCATTCACCTTTCACTGCCTTATAAAGATGAATTCTTAATGGGAACGAACTCTGGCGCAATTTTACGGAAATCCTGCACACAGAGATTCGGATGAAATAATTTCTCTACCATTCCCATTATTTGTCGAATTCGAGAATTTGTCTCCACTAGTCTGTGACGCAGGTCTCCATTTGCACCCTTTGAAGCGATCGTTATGCACCTGTCGAATTAGCTCATCCCTCACCTTTAGCCATCGATGTTTTTTAAATTAATGAAATTATGCCACATGCACGTGATATATTACCAGTAAATCAAATTTGATTTCAATATTATTCTCAAATTCAAATAAAAGATGTCATTGTTTTGCTAGCATTTCATATTTTACACTCAGGACGTGGAAATGACGCTTAAGTGAGCAATGAATTTCTCGAATGGCGAATGCATAATATTTGTTTTCTTAAAACTACTAGTGTGACCTTGTATAACTTCCAGCGAATGACTCCCTCAACATTTTAAACTATTCCTCGTCGTTTGCATCCGGCGATGAAGGAAGTATATCACACGGTACTAAGAAGGGTGAACCAGCAATTGAAGTGAATTTAACAAACATGGTAAAAATAAGTCATTTTTAGAAATATGTTTGAGACCAAACACCGGTAATGACTTGATGGAAAATCGATGATATTTAAGAAATGTACACACTAATTTACAAATAACCTTTGGTTTCCCGATTACAAGATGGGTGAATATAAAACAAATGTGGACGCGGATGTTGAGCGTAACATAGCCATTTCTACGAAAAGGAAGTGTGTGGGAGTGTCGAGGTAGGCGGAATTGCGATAAGGGGATAGACCTCAGCGTATAAAAGGGCTTGATTCTTGAGACCCGGCCCAGATCTGATCGTCGCCTCAAGTAGGAAGGTGATATCTTGGAGCAGCTCAGCAATCGCGTCGTTCAACTTGCACCTCGTCCTGCTGCTCTCGCTCTACGCGGGAGTTTGCTTCGGTTGGCCGGGTAAGTGAATAACTACTTACTAGTATCTACCCCCTCATAAAGTCTTCGCTCTAGCCTCATTTAAAGCCAGAAAAAACAATTACCATAACATGAGCATTAAGCATTATATTTTCGAATAACTTGGATAAGTTGATGAGGAGAAGAACCATATCGGATATCTCCACTTTCCTCTTCCTCACCATCCAGCTCACCTCTCAATTCTTCTCCAAATCAACATCTCAAATACCCCAAGTCTATTTATGTACATCCTTCTTTTGCAATTCCATTCCGACCAATACAGTTCCACGCTCCATATTAGAGTTTTTACCAGTCTTTATCTTGCATCTCTTCTAAGACCTTTCTTTCCTTTCCCCTTTGAAAATGCTCTTTTAGTCTGAGCAATTCTAATTCTCAAGTCCCTTCAGCTTAAGCCACTTTCCTCCAAAATAACACCCAGAAACGTATATTGCTCTGATTCTTTTTTCACTCCCTCAGATACTCTATCCAGATACGTAGACTTAATATATGGCACTTATATGAAAATATTGATATCTATAGGTATACATGTAGACTTTAGAATGTTAGCATGCATTAAGGTGTAAAGGGAGGTAATTAATATAGTTTATACATAGAATACTAAATGCACATACATGAAAAGAAAGACAACGTTTACAAGAAGATCATTGAAAACGCATCTCTATTGTTAATAGGTTTAGAAGGCTTCACAAATTATGTCACAATCGGTTGGTAAACTATTAAAGTTTATATATTTTGCATTGATTTATATCAGCAGGAGTCCTCTTGAGCCTTATCCCCTTCAGAGGTTCTCAGATGCAAAATGTAAGATCATCATTATACATTTTCTTTCTAATACTTTAATGGTACAAGGGTAATGATGTCCTTAGTTATTCGTTTTAGAATTCATTAATTATAACTCAGGAATTTTTCTAGGAAGAAATATAAATATTTTATATCAATATTTCTGTAAATCCAATGTTTTTCCAATAACATTTTTTTTACTTTCTTCTGAACCACACCTCATAAGTACCTAAATCCAATAAGTCATTTGGGCATAATTTGTAATAAAATATAAATGGCGCACTTTCACGGACTGACACCATAATTATAGCAGCACTTATGTATATCACAATTTTTAACTATACTCCCGTTCTTATTATCTTCCTTATATCTGGTTGTTTCATACTCGTAATAAAACTAGTTATAAACTAAAAATATGCTATTAGCTGTGTTCCATTTGCAGTACCTCTAGTGATACATACCTACTTTTGGATTATTCTTATTTTCTCATATCTGGTATTTCTATCATTGTTCGATGTCCCGGGTGTTAATTTTGGCATGCTTCACAATATTTTCAAGTGTTATACCCTTTGTCTTCCTCTTTAGTTCTTCCTATTTGTAGTTCCTTTTAATATAATTTTCAGGAGACTGTTAAGTACCAGAATATGTACAACACGTATAAAGTCGGATAAAGTCTCCCGGTATCTATTGTCCATGTTAACTCACGCTAAACGCTTATATTCTCTGGTAATTTTATCCTCGCATTGAACGTAATTTTAAAACTGTACGTCCATTAAGAACATGTGGTAGATAGTGTTTATTTGTTACAGACGTATCGTATTCCATATCTTTGTATTTTTTTCATTAATGTGCATAGCACTGAAGTTCAATCTAAGGTATCTCCCGTCACATAAAGTGGACATGGCACTTCACCTCACGTGGCACGGCTTGTAGTACCCGTTCAATTTTCTAGTCACGTAAAAATGGAATCAATCCAACTTCAGGATTTGAGACAAGCGCCTACGCTATTAAGCAGGGCAAACATCTTTACGTAACTTGTTTGGTGCATAAAAACTATTTCAGAAAAACAATGACCTGGATGTTTGGTCAAGTCACCAAAACTCAGGTTACAATGTTTTCTCCTGGTAGGGACAGAAAAAAGTCCTCAAATGCTATTGAGACACTAAACATTGTATAGTATTGGCTTTTATTTTGAAGAATGGATAAAAATTGATAAAAATTAGACAAAATTAATCAAAACGCAAACAGTTTAAAGTAAATCGAAGCAATATTTAAGGAAATGAACTTAATGAACGTACAATAGCTTTAATTTGTAGTAATTATCATGGGGTAATAATAATGGAGAACGTTGCCGTGATTTTTATTGAGTTATAATTTCCACAAACTTACTAACAAGGGTATGCCGATCACAAACAAATGAACTGCTACTTTCCATTTTAGTGATTTTAATATATTAGTTGTACCTAATTTTCATGTGCAAGCCTAGGTGCATATTTCTGCATAAGTGCAATTGAATTAAATCGTGGATGATCGGAATTATCTTTGCACACAGTAAATTTAAAACAGTTTTCATTTCTTCAGTGGCTGATGGTGACGAGGAAATGTGTTTTGCATCGAAAGAAATGCCCGTGGCCGGTGACGGAGATACCAACGAGGAAACAACATTCTACGAAGGGAGAAAAATAGAGTTTTTATTTAAATTCAATGAGAAGTTGACCTGGTATGAATCTTCTACTAAGTGCTCTCAGTGGAAAAATAATAGTCACCTGGCTGTTCTCAACAGCATGAGACTTGTGAGATACGTCACGGATGTTGTCAGGAACCATACTGGTGCAACATTTGGTGAGTTAACCACAAGGGGATCGGGTTGGTCTTGGTGGACGGAGCACTGCTTTTCCGTTTTTAAGGTGCCCTGGACGCCTTAGCCTCAAAACCGGTCGTACCAAGTAAAGGTTTCCCTTAGCCACGTGGATGAATGCATATTTTCATTCACCTATCACTGCCTTTTAAAGATGAATTCTTAATGGGAACGAACTCTGGCGCAATTTTACGGAAATCCTGCACACAGAGATTCGGATGAAATAATTTCTCTACCATTCCCATTATTTGTCGAATTCGAGAATTTGTCTCCACTAGTCTGTGACGCAGGTCTCCATTTGCACCCTTTGAAGCGATCGTTATGCACCTGTCGAATTAGCTCATCCCTCACCTTTAGCCATCGATGTTTTTTAAATTAATGAAATTATGCCACATGCACGTGATATATTACCAGTAAATCAAATTTGATTTCAATATTATTCTCAAATTCAAATAAAAGATGTCATTGTTTTGCTAGCATTTCATATTTTACACTCAGGACGTGGAAATGACGCTTAAGTGAGCAATGAATTTCTCGAATGGCGAATGCATAATATTTGTTTTCTTAAAACTACTAGTGTGACCTTGTATAACTTCCAGCGAATGACTCCCTCAACATTTTAAACTATTCCTCGTCGTTTGCATCCGGCGATGAAGGAAGTATATCACACGGTACTAAGAAGGGTGAACCAGCAATTGAAGTGAATTTAACAAACATGGTAAAAATAAGTCATTTTTAGAAATATGTTTGAGACCAAACACCGGTAATGACTTGATGGAAAATCGATGATATTTCATAAATATACTAATTTACAAATAACCTTTGGTTTCCCGATCACAAGATGGGTGAATATAAAACAAATGTGGACGCGGATGTTGAGCGTAACATAGCCATTTCTACGAAAAGGAAGTGTGTGGGAGTGTCGAGGTAGGCGGAATTGCGATAAGGGGATAGACCTCAGCGTATAAAAGGGCTTGATTCTTGAGACCCGGCCCAGATCTTCTAGTCGTCGCCTCAAGTAGGAAGGTGATATCTTGGAGCTGCTCAGCAATCGCGTCGTTCAACTTGCACCTCGTCCTGCTGCTCTCGCTCTACGCGGGAGTTTGCTTCGGTTGGCCGGGTAAGTGAATAACTACTTACTAGTATCTACCCCCTCATAAAGTCTTCGCTCTAGCCTCATTTAAAGCCAGAAAAAACAATTACCATAACATGAGCATTAAGCATTATATTTTCGAATAACTTGGATAAGTTGATGAGGAGAAGAACCATATCGGATATCTCCACTTTCCTCTTCCTCACCATCCAGCTCACCTCTCAATTCTTCTCCAAATCAACATCTCAAATACCCCAAGTCTATTTATGTACATCCTTCTTTTGCAATTCCATTCCGACCAATACAGTTCCACGCTCCATATTAGAGTTTTTACCAGTCTTTATTTTGCATCTCTTCTAAGACCTTTCTTTCCTTTCCCCTTTGAAAATGCTCTTTTAGTCTGAGCAATTCTAATTCTCAAGTCCCTTCAGCTTAAGCCACTTTCCTCCAAAATAACACCCAGAAACGTATATTGCTCTGATTCTTTTTTCACTCCCTCAGATACTCTATCCAGATACGTAGACTTAATATATGGCGCTTATATGAAAATATTGATATCTATAGGTATACATGTAGACTTTAGAATGTTAGCATGCATTAAGGTGTAAAGGGAGGTAATTAATATAGTTTATACATAGAATACTAAATGCACATACATGAAAAGAAAGACAACGTTTACAAGAAGATCATTGAAAACGCATCTCTATTGTTAATAGGTTTAGAAGGCTTCACAAATTATGTCACAATCGGTTGGTAAACTATTAAAGTTTATATATTTTGCATTGATTTATATCAGCAGGAGTCCTCTTGAGCCTTATCCCCTTCAGAGGTTCTCAGATGCAAAATGTAAGATCATCATTATACATTTTCTTTCTAATACTTTAATGGTACAAGGGTAATGATGTCCTTAGTTATTCGTTTTAGAATTCATTAATTATAACTCAGGAATTTTTCTAGGAAGAAATATAAATATTTTATATCAATATTTCTGTAAATCCAATGTTTTTCCAATAACATTTTTTTTACTTTCTTCTGAACCACACCTCATAAGTACCTAAATCCAATAAGTCATTTGGGCATAATTTGTAATAAAATATAAATGGCGCACTTTCACGGACTGACACCATAATTATAGCAGCACTTAGGTATATCACAATTTTTAACTATACTCCCGTTCTTATTATCTTCCTTATATCTGGTTGTTTCATACTCGTAATAAAACTAGTTATAAACTAAAAATATGCTATTAGCTGTGTTCCATTTGCAGTACCTCTAGTGATGCATACCTACTTTTGGATTATTCTTATTTTCTCATATCTGGTATTTCTATCATTGTTCGATGTCCCGGGTGTTAATTTTGGCATGCTTCACAATATTTTCAAGTGTTATACCCTTTGTCTTCCTCTTTAGTTCTTCCTATTTGTAGTTCCTTTTAATATAATTTTCAGGAGACTGTTAAGTACCAGAATATGTACAACACGTATAAAGTCGGATAAAGTCTCCCGGTATCTATTGTCCATGTTAACTCACGCTAAACGCTTATATTCTCTGGTAATTTTATCCTCGCATTGAACGTAATTTTAAAACTGTACGTCCATTAAGAACATGTGGTAGATAGTGTTTATTTGTTACAGACGTATCGTATTCCATATCTTTGTATTTTTTTCATTAATGTGCATAGCACTGAAGTTCAATCTAAGGTATCTCCCGTCACATAAAGTGGACATGGCACTTCACCTCACGTGGCACGGCTTGTGGTACCCGTTCAATTTTCTAGTCACGTAAAAATGGAATCAATCCAACTTCAGGATTTGAGACAAGCGCCTACGCTATTAAGCAGGGCAAACATCTTTACGTAACTTGTTTGGTGCATAAAAACTATTTCAGAAAAACAATGACCTGGATGTTTGGTCAAGTCACCAAAACTCAGGTTACAATGTTTTCTCCTGGTAGGGACAGAAAAAAGTCCTCAAATGCTATTGAGACACTAAACATTGTATAGTATTGGCTTTTATTTTGAAGAATGGATAAAAATTGATAAAAATTAGACAAAATTAATCAAAACGCAAACAGTTTAAAGTAAATCGAAGCAATATTTAAGGAAATGAACTTAATGAACGTACAATAGCTCTAATTTGTAGTAATTATCATGGGGTAATAATAATAGAGAACGTTGCCGTGATTTTTATTGAGTTATAATTTCCACAAACTTACTAACAAGGGTATGCCGATCACAAACAAATGAACTGCTACTTTCCATTTTAGTGATTTTAATATATTAGTTGTACCTAATTTTCATGTGCAAGCCTAGGTGCATATTTCTGCTTAAGTGCAATTGAATTAAATCGTGGATGATCGGAATTATCTTTGCACACAGTGAATTTAAAACAGTTTTCATTACTTCAGTGGCTGATGGTGACGAGGAAATGTGTTTTGCATCGAAAGAAATGCCCCTGGCCGGTGACGGAGATACCAACGAGGAAACAACATTCTACGAAGGGAGAAAAATAGAGTTTTTATTTAAATTCAATGAGAAGTTGACCTGGTATGAATCTTCTACTAAGTGCTCTCAGTGGAAAAATAATAGTCACCTGGCTGTTCTCAACAGCATGAGACTTGTGAGATACGTCACGGATGTTGTCAGGAACCATACTGGTGCAACATTTGGTGAGTTAACCACAAGGGGATCGGGTTGGTCTTGGTGGACGGAGTACTGCTTTTCCGTTTTTAAGGTGCCCTGGACGCCTTAGCCTCAAAACCGGTCGTACCAAGTAAAGGTTTCCCTTAGCCACGTGGATGAATGCATATTTTCATTCACCTATCACTGCCTTTTAAAGATGAATTCTTAATGGGAACGAACTCTGGCGCAATTTTACGGAAATCCTGCACACAGAGATTCGGATGAAATAATTTCTCTACCATTCCCATTATTTGTCGAATTCGGGGGGTTATCTTATAGTCTTTTTAACCCTTAGCTGTATTATTCCAAATATAAAATGGCAATAGTGGTAAAATCTAGATCATGTACGAGGCGAGATAATCTCATAACGATACCATGTTCCTCATTTCACAGACTTGTGGACCGACGAACGAGATTATGGCACAAGGTGGCTGTGGAATTCCATCGGGGACACAATACCTCTTCAGAAAGAATATCGCACATATCCACCGTGGAATGAACTACCCTTGACTTTTGTACACAAGTGTCTGCACCTCATCCCTCCTGCTTCGCCATGTGGAGAGAGTGATGCATTTTTCGGCCAAACTGATTGCTATAAAAGAAAGGGTTATGTATGTCAAAGAGGTAGGATACGGAGAGGAGATGGACGGTCATTAACATATTACGCATCTATACATCTTCATAGTATACTGCAAGCCATTTCAAGAGTGTTTGGTCACGGGTGAATTTACACCATTATTCACTATTCTATATAGAAGCTATGAGTATAAAATAATTTTGAAACAACATAAATGCACAAAGATACAAGATTAAACAGATATGATATTTCTCCAATGGCCGTAAAATATATGCTCCACTCGTCAAAAAAAATCCCCACGCTTCACTTCAACGGCCAGTGTGTTTTGTTTCCCCTCCCCCCCTCTTGACTCACTACAACGGTCATTAGCTTCCACCCCCCCTTCCCGCCAACGGTCAACATGACTCCCACCCCCCTTCCCTACTTCAACGGGTACGTTCCTTCACTACCACATCTATTGGCCATTGGCTCCCTTTCTCCCACGCCTCCTCGCCTCCCCCACTCTCCACTTCACCCACATTCCCACTGCTCACCACTGACCTTTTAGCCGTTACCAATTTACCCTCCCCCCGCTTCCTAACCCTTTTGTCCCTTCCCTATTTATTCTAGGATTGTCCTCCTCTTCATTCACTTTCAACCTCGTGTTGCTAGTGTTTTTCCCTTCAGCTCGCTGAAGAGGACCACTTTGTGGTCGAAATACGCGTATACGAATTTCACCCTCGTTCCCTGTTTGTTGTTTTTCTATTTGACCACGCTCTTTTTTGAGCTGTTCTCCCAGAAATCTGGGGCCCTGCTGTGTGTGTGAGTGAGTGTTTTGTGTGATTGCGTGTGTGGTTGTGTTAATAACCTGGCAGCCTTAGTAGAGTCACTACAGCTCTCCGAAGGATCCCAGGTTATAACCCAGGAATCCTTAAGATCCTCTGTCAAGATATAATGATACATTGTGAGACAAAATGAGCATTTAATAAAAAGAACTTTAATAATCGTACCCAGGGAATGATATTCCTAACACTAAAATTGAAGAAAAAATATTGGATAGCTAATTAATTCACTTAAAGATAATCTTTTCTAATATGAAATTTCAAATACTCTCAGATCCCGCTAACCAACATATGTCAGCAGATGCGTATTTTACACAAACCAAGTAATCATAACCTGGCTCCCTTTCAGGATAAATAATTATACTTTCCTCAGGTTTAAAAATGTTTACGCATTAATTTTACCTCATTAATTGCTAATAATTATTTTTTCCAGTTGAAAATGCATTAAAAATCTGTTTGCATGTATTCAAAAATTCGACAGGAGTTCAGACACAAGTCAGGAGGGAGAATGAGGTCTTTACTTTTACCTATACCAAGTGATATAAGTTTGTTCCACAATTTTCCCGAGGAGTGGTTAGATTTAGTGACTGAGTGGAAGAATTTAATTTTCGAATTTCTTATAAGCTGTTTCGTCTTGTTTCTCAAGTTTTTGTATCTTTGAAATGCATCGAGAGTCATTGTTTTCTTAAAAAAACGAAAGGCTGAGTCTCGTTTTGCCATTGATTGTTTTATTTCTGAATTTAACCAGGGCGCTCGTGGCTTCGAAACTCGGATCATCTTTACAGGAGCAAATTTGTCAAGCAGATAAATCATCAGTGAATTTAGAGTCTCAACTTTGTCGTCAACTGAATAAGAAGACCATGAAAAGGAGAAAAGAAGAAAGGAAGACCTAGTGTAACCAAACTAATATCCTAAATTGAAAGAATTACTTTATTTATTTTGCAAATATTTACAAGCAAAACATGATTGAATTATTGTTTGATGTACGAAAGTGAAAGTATCACTACATTTTATAGTAGAAATATATGTAAATTTAAATTTAATTTTAACTTCAACTCAAATGCGAACATGTAAAGAAATAACAAGGTTTTATTATTTGATGTAAAAGTGAAAGTATCACTAAATGTATATTTCAAGAAATATGTAAACTTAATTTTATATAACTTCAAAACTCAAATGTATTGTAAGCAAACATTGTACATTCTAGTTATTGGGGGTAAAATTTAAAAGGAACCCCATTTTCTGTAAAACTTTATGAAATAAATAGAAGTTCCACTCAGTCCTCATGTGGAGGACGGGTGGAACTAAGCCCGGTTCCCCGAGGAGCTTCACTCCTTGGGGGATCGGGCTTTTTTTATGATCTATCCTCACCGGAGCTGACTGGACATTTGATTCCTGACTGTGAGATGTAAGTATAATTTTTGACCACGGCTAAATCGACTGTCTCGCCGTAACATATATGAGGAATGCGAAAATGTAGCCGTCACTTTCCTAAAAGTCATTTAATTGCTAGCTATATTATTTTACATTGCAAGAGACGCAATGCCTGTTTCCACGAAGACCAATGGCCAAACCTTGGTACTTTTTCAGAGGTAGTCTTCATTCTGCAATCGCCACGTATTATATTCCCGAATTATATTTGATTTTTTATAATTACAGGCTAGTAAAACCGCCGTTAATCATTGCGAAATGTAAATAGAATTTTAAATATAAAAAACGGAATATAATACTTGTTCAGGCTGTGCAGAAAACGATTTTTATTGCCTCTTTCCTCACAATACAAAAAAACTTCCGGCACCTCTCACATATAGCAGTGGACTGTGAACACTTCCCCCCGACACATCTCCGTCCAGTCTACACCCCACCAAAAAGGGTCCGCCCGCCAACCACACATGTCACTCGCGCGACTTAACGGAGGGAACGTCTAAATCGTCTTAACATTCCGCCCGCCTCGTCCAAAGGACGAAAACGTCAGCTGTAGGGCCCCGGGGGTGAGAAGGCTGCCAGCCCCGATCGGCTAGCATCACGATTGTAGAGGTGGCATCGGCAGTGGGCAGAGTCGCACGATCGGGCGTTTCAGTGTTGCATTGGCCATTTTCACTGTAACTACCCGCACATATCCGTCTGGTCCAGGGTGAACCTCGGTAACGCGGCCCAACGGCCACTTCGAAGGCGGGTAGCGATCATCTCGGACGATAACCAGCTGTCCCACAGCGAAGTTTTCCGTCGGATCTCGCCATTTGGTTCTCTGCTGCAGATGATGCAGATATTCCTGCGACCAGCGTTTCCAGAAATTCAGCTGCATCCGTTGAATAAGGTGCCATCTGGATAAACGATTATCTGAAATATTGGGAAACTCAGGTTCTGGAATTAGAAATATGGTATTACCAACTAAAAAGTGTGCGGGGGTCAGGGCATTAAGATCCTCTGGGTCAGAGGACATGGGCTGGAGTGGTCGGGAATTGAGGCAGGCAGGCAGGCAGGATGGCAGGCAGGCAGGCAGGCAGGCAGGCAGGCAGGCAGGCAGGCAGGCAGGCAGGCAGGAAGGCAGGCAGGCAGGCAGGAAGGAAGGCAGGCAGGCAGGCAGGCAGGAAGGCAGGCAGGCAGGCAGGCAGGCAGGCAGGCAGGCAGGCAGGCAGGCAGGCAGGCAGGCAGGCAGGCAGGCAGGCAGGCAGGCAGGCAGGCAGGCAGGCAGGGAGGGAGGGAGGGAGGGAGGGAGGGAGGGAGGGAGGGAGGGAGGGAGGGAGGGAGGGAGGGAGGGAGGGAGGGAGGGAGGGAGGGAGGGAGGGAGGGAGGGAGGGAGGGAGGGAGGGAGGGAGGGAGGGAGGGAGGGAGGGAGGGAGGGAGGGAGGGAGGGAGGGAGGGAGGGAGGGAGGGAGGGAGGGAGGGAGGGAGGGAGGGAGGGAGGGAGGGAGGGAGGGAGGGAGGGAGGGAGGGAGGGAGGGAGGGAGGGAGGGAGGGAGGGAGGGAGGGGGAGGGAGGGAGGGAGGGAGGGAGGGAGGGAGGGAGGGAGGGAGGGAGGGAGGGAGGGAGGGAGGGAGGGAGGGAGGGAGGGAGGGAGGGAGGGAGGGAGGGAGGGAGGGAGGGAGGGAGGGAGGGAGGGAGGGAGGGAGGGAGGGAGGGAGGGAGGGAGGGAGGGAGGGAGGGAGGGAGGGAGGGAGGGAGGGAGGGAGGGAGGGAGGGAGGGAGGGAGGGAGGGAGGGAGGGAGGGAGGAGGGAGGGAGGGAGGGAGGGAGGGAGGGAGGGAGGGAGGGAGGGAGGGAGGGAGGGAGGGAGGGAGGGAGGGAGGGAGGGAGGGAGGGAGGGAGGGAGGGAGGGAGGGAGGGAGGGAGGGAGGGAGGGAGGGAGGGAGGGAGGGAGGGAGGGAGGGAGGGAGGGAGGGAGGGAGGGAGGGAGGGAGGGAGGGAGGGAGGGAGGGAGGGAGGGAGGGAGGGAGGGAGGGAGGGAGGAGGGAGGGAGGGAGGGAGGGAGGGAGGGAGGGAGGGAGGGAGGGAGGGAGGGAGGGAGGGAGGGAGGGAGGGAGGGAGGGAGGGAGGGAGGGAGGGAGGGAGGGAGGGAGGGAGGGAGGGAGGGAGGGAGGGAGGGAGGGAGGGAGGGAGGGAGGGAGGGAGGGAGGGAGGGAGGGAGGGAGGGAGGGAGGGAGGGAGGGAGGAGGGAGGGAGGGAGGGAGGGAGGGAGGGAGGGAGGGAGGGAGGGAGGGAGGGAGGGAGGGAGGGAGGGAGGGAGGGAGGGAGGGAGGGAGGGAGGGAGGGAGGGAGGGAGGGAGGGAGGGAGGGAGGGAGGGAGGGAGGGAGGGAGGGAGGGAGGGAGGGAGGGAGGGAGGGAGGGAGGGAGGGAGGGAGGGAGGGAGGGAGGGAGGGAGGGAGGGAGGGAGGGAGGGAGGGAGGGAGGGAGGGAGGGAGGGATGGAGGGAGGGAGGGAGGGAGGGATATCATTCTATCGAGTGAGTAAAATAGCGCGAATACAAGCGGCGAGGGCGACCGACATCTGGCCCTTCGCCGATTAGATTTCAAGCAGCAAACGGCTCATTTTTCAAATCGGATATCTATCCCATAAAAATGAATCCATCTCTAATCTGTGAACTTCGTGAACGATTGGGGAAGAAGAAGGAAGGTATGGAAGGTGTAATGCAACTTTGCATTGTTAACTTTCCAATCTACTCTCAAGCCATGTTCACATGTATCCGGAACGGGGGCGGAATGCGTAACGCGGAAATCCATCTATCTAGCCAATCACACTCCGCCTTTCCGCAGCTTCCTTGCTTGTGATTGGCTAGATGTATTTCCGCGTTCTGCATTCCGCATCCGATCCGGATCTATGTGAACTCGGCTTGAGAGTAGATGGGTAAGTAAACAATGCAAAGTCGCATTACACCTTCCAAACTGCTTTAAAAAATATCATTCAAAAGAGACATCGATGTTTGACGAAACTTTTTCGCAACATTTTTAATTTTAAAATTACAATTTATTTTAAAGTACTTGTTTTTATTGATTTTTCATTTATATGTACATTTTACCAAAGTAGTATGAGAGTTATTATGATTGGAGTGAGAAAAACGCCCCGGGACCAGTACAAATGAAAAATGATTTTTCGATTTTTTTACAGAGTAAACCTACATTTAAATTGCAATAAATTAAAAATAATAATTGAAACGAAATGAATACTTCAAAGATGAAAGTATACATTATTAAAAATAAATAAAATTTAAAGCTAATTTATATCAAAAGAAACAAAAACTTTATGCAAGATATAATGCAAAGTTGTATTTTTCACATTGTTTATAAAAACTAAAAATAATATTTTATTGTACATTTAAATATTTTAAATCTAAGGAAAATACTATGATAAAACAACTGACTGAATTTCATCTTGAATTGTAGTCTACAATCGGAGATAAAAAATAATTTCTAAATTAAAATTTTCATAAAATTAAATAGGGTTTTAAGGGTAGAAATTCCATGGAAAATTAAGAGGCGAATGGGTTAAAAATCAATGGTGATAGTGGACAACTCCTCCATGCTCCCCGTCCTATCACGGTCCATCCTGATTCTCCATGAGCTACCCGTCTGGTTCATAAACAGATTCCCAAACAGTGCTATTATTCTATATCTATACTCCCGTTAATCTACTGCTGATAATCACAGTGCCAGTGGTGTTGTAATGCTCAAAGTTTTACTAGGTTGAAAAATATCGGCCAAGAGTTGTAATTATCAGTGTTCCATCTTGATTGGTATGTGAATAGTGCTATCATTCTATCGAGAAATATCTGACGGTAATGTAAAAATTGCCACTGGCGTGTTCACCTCCGTTATTCACCGTAGAGATGATATTTCACGATCAAGCTATCAAGAGTGAAGTTTGTTTATTCGAGTATATGAATCGTATCAACGAATAGTAGTGAGAAAAGGCACCTGTGCCACTTGCGAGGGTTAATGTAAGGCTTAAAATCAGTGAATAAATAATAGTTTTCATCATAACGAGCCCTGTGATTGTAAGTTTTACGTGATGAAAATAAGAATGGCAGTGACTTCCAGTTTGGATGATTGTATTAGCCTATTTCCCACTATATTTTCATGGTGTGTGCTACTATATTGTTTGTGGATTTATCTATATTATTGAAATACGTTGTCGCTTGTGTGTGCGTGTTGGCACAGAACCGATTCGCGATCTCACATATGTATTGTGGGCAGACTGTTTTTCTGTGATTGTGTATTCGTGCAACCAAAGTAAATGGTGAAACTCTGTCACATTATCATGAAATAAAAGTGTATTTTAGTAATAAGTGCACTTCTTGTGTTTCTTTAACTGTTTATTGGTTTTCACAGATAACTGCTTAAAAGTTATTTTTCATTTTTTAAAAAAGTGCCTTTCTTGTGCTCTCTGAATAGCTTTCCAATCCCCATCACTTAAACGAAAGGTATGCATAGCAACAGATTTTTTGTTATTTCACAGGAATTAAGTGTTTTTGCCTGTGATTAAGGCTCTCCAGCTAAGTATTCGTTGTGGATTTTCGTACATTTCTTTACGTATGCGCATTGCGGTCGCAGCTTTAATGCGCTCAACTCAGATGTCTGCTGGAGAGAGTTCCCGCGGAAGTAAAACACTACAAACGCTTACCATTGGCTGCAGCTGTTTCCGTGTTGAAGGAGCGCAGAATTTTTCATATAAACGTCACTTCCGCCGCATCGCTCCTCTCCGACCCCTAGTGAGTCCTCTCCGCCCGGCGGTGTGACTCCGTACGTCCCATTCGTAATCGCAGGGGTCGGAGTGACACCGCAGGCGGAACGGAAACTCCGCCTGGCGGAGTCTCACCGCCCTCTCGTTCGTAAAAGCCCCCTTAATCCCGTAGCACTCAACGTCTTTTATTGACACTTCATATTCTCACGGATGCAACTAGATATGTGCTTTAAGTATAAAGCACTTATTTTAATTGTCAAATACACATTGTAACGCTCAAAATTCACATATATTAATATACGATCATTCTCCTTTCGACATCGTTGATTCCTGTTGTTGTTTTCAACCCCGAGAGCACTAGGCGGCTTCCGATAGTCATTTGTTTCTTCTATCGTCTTCCATTGGTGGGAATACAGCATGTGACCCTCAGCTTCGGAAACACTCGGAAAATTGGAAGGAGGGGGATCATTGAGTGGGAGGAGTTACCCTACCGACTGGAATGGCACCGACTTGCATACAGAATCGCAGAAATAGGCTCTGTCGGTGGCGGAGTCCAAGTCGGTACGGAATCCCAACAGGTCGGTTGGTTAGGAAGCCCAACCGATCGGTACGGAACCGACGAATTACAGAATGACACCCCAGTCCGCTTTCCCTAACCGATCTGAGATCTCAGATCGATCCGAAGAGGCCGGGGCGTGGCGCTCGTCGTTCTTCTTTTGGTTTCCGATGGTAAACAGAATATAATCGATATCATTTACGGCGTGACTTGTTGCAAGAGGGGAAGGGAGAGAAGTGTGCGGCAATACGCAAGAAATCTCAAAATAATTCAAACTACTGAAATCGATAGTTCAATATCGATATTTTCAGACCGTGTTAGTAAACCAGGCGATCTGACTCAACTCGCTTCTGAACTTTCACCGTAGCCGTGACAATAGCAGCTCCGGAAAAGATTATGTTTTGTAACATATACTTGCCGGAGAGGGCACCAATGAATAGAGTAACGCTTGAGAGTCTCATTGAACAACTCCCAGAGCCTTTTATATTAGTGGGCGATTTTGATGCCCACAACATGCTGTGGGGTGACACTCACGCCGAGAACAATGAGCGAGGAAAATTTTTAGAAAAGTTTTTAACTAGAAGACGCGGTTCAATTCCTATAATGGGGAATACTCCTCTATGGATCTAGACATCTACTCTTGCGGTATTGCACCCTATTTTAACATATCTGTCCATAGTGATTTGTGTGGTAGCGATCATTTTTCGATCCTCATCCACAATTCCAAATTTAACCTTGGTTTCTAAGGACATGAATCTTGGAACCTAAAGAAGGCCATGTGGACAGATGCTAGAAAAGATATAAAATATTTTTCAAATACTTCTCTTGGACTGAAGAAAATGGGGAAATATTCACCAATGCCCTGATTACGACAGCAAAAGAAACTGTCCCGAAATCCTCAGTCAAGTCACGTAGGTTACCAGTACCTTGTTGGAACGAAAAATGTGCGGAAATCGTTAAAAAGATGGAAGATAGCCCTGAGAATATTAAATATATACCCCACAGACTGGAATCTTTCAGCCTTTAGGCGACTCAGAGCCAATGCTCTGCAGATCGTGAAATTTGCCAGGTAGGAATCCTGGATGAAGTATGTATCATCCATTACTCACAGAACTCCTAGAGCCCAACTTTGGCGTAAAGTAAAAAGCATGTCTGGGGTACACAATTTTCAATACCCAGTGCTAAATGACCCTTGTCGTCGATGCACCAAATACATTCACTAAAACTTCTAATACTACAATTAACAAGTCTAGCTGCCGTCCACTGTACTCGATCTATGCTAAAAACTAATCCTACTTCATTCGTGTCCCTTAATAGCAACGCACTCATAGTGAGGTCTCACGAGAGATAAATTCTGTTTGATTGATTGTGTAAATTTCGTGGACGTAATTTTTTTCCAAAAAGTCATAAAAACGCACTCTTTTGAATTTCTCTAACTCTAGCTTCCATGCATAGCGCAGTTCTTATATAGCATCCAGCTATTTTCTAAGCAATCCCGTAAATGCTAAAAATTTCTGTTCAATAGTACTTCGTCTGCAAAGAGGCGAATTTTGGTCGTTATTAATATAGTGATGTGATAAACGTACACAAAAAGGGATAATAACGGATCTACGACACAACTCTGTGGTACTCCATGAGTTACTTTATATGTATCTTAACAAACACTGTCTAAAATTTATCTCTGATCTTAGCCGCCTAAGAACGTACGTATTACGTCGTGGTGTACTCCATCTGATTCCAACTCATCCAGAAATTCCGAATGTGGAATTTTATTGAAAGATTTTTTGAAATTTAAAAACATCGTCTCTACCTGAAACTGCCTGTCTCCCGATGCGAGAAAATGGTGAAGAAAGCTGATTTTCGCTTGACCTTCCTTCCGGAGGATATGTTGATTTGGTGTTATTAAGTCATGACTATCCGGGCACCCCATGACCGAAGTGACAATTATATGATATAACATTATGAATGACTTGGAAGAAGAGGATGACAAAGGATAGAACACACGAAGATATTCTAAAGGATTTATAGAGGATGGAAGAATAGTTATATTTATTCATAGAAAAATTCTTGATTTAAAATATTATTTGTAAAATGTATTCCCATGAATATCATTGCCCCTGTACCACTAAGATATTAAAAAGAATATGTGAAATGTAAAACTTTAATTATTCATTTTAGAAATTCTGAAGGGGCAGAAAAAGCTCAGGAGACTCCTGTTTATATAAATTTATCTAAAGGATAGAATATTTAATAATTTACCAACCGATGGTGACATAATTGGCAAGGCATTTTAAACCTTTCAACATGTGAAATGCGTTGTCAATGCACATTGCCTTTCATTTATGTATGTGCGCTTCCTATTCTATTTCTAATCTTTATCAATCACCTCCCTTTACACTTTAATTCAGGAAAAAACTCTTAAGCCTTCATGCATGCCGATGACACTAATATTCTCCATTGAGATAAGAATACGATCGAAACACACTTTTAATGTTGTAAATACAGACCGACCAAGGCTTCGATTCACAGTGCCATTATCAAGGTATTAATAAGTAATTTAAACACCATGGATGTACCTTTCTTCCACAAAATGAAGCCTGATTCACATAAATGCACCAATATTCTCATTTCAACGACATACTATCAGTCTTCGTATCTGGGTAGGGTGGCTTCGGGAGTAAAAAAGAATCAGAGCAATTGTCGTTTCTTGGTGTTATTTTGGACGAAAATGGCGTAAGTGGTTAGGACATGAGAATTAGATTTGCTCAGGCTAAAGGAGCATTTTCAAAGAGAAGGGAAAGGGAAAGTGGGTCTCTTAGATGAGATCATAGACTATTTTCTTACTCTATGAAGAGATGTAAAAAAAACGGTGAAAACTATAATTTGGAGCGTGACGCGGGTTTTGATCGGAAACTTGGTCATTGCAAAAGAAGGATGTGAGTAGACTTTGGGCATTTGAGATGTTGATTTGGAGAAGAATGGAGAGGGTGAGCTGGGAGGCGAGGAAGATGAACAAGGAGATACCTGATGTGACTATCCTCCTCATCAACTTCTCCAAATTATTCGAAAATATAATGCTTAATGCTCATTATATGGTAATTGTTTTTCTGGCTTTAAATGAGGCTAGAGCGAATACTTTATGAGGGGGTAGATACTAGTATGTAGTTATTCACTTACCCGGCCAACCGAAGCAAACTCCCGCGTAGAGCGAGAGCAGCAGGACGAGGTGCAAATTGAATGACACCATTGCTGAGCTCCTCCAAGATATCACCTTCACACTTCAGTCGACTGCCAGAAGATATAGGCCGAGTCTCGAGATTCGAGCCCTTATATGCTCTGTGGACTATTCTCTTAATCGCACTTCCGCCAACCTCGACCCTCCCACACATATTATTTCTTGTTGAAATGACCTTGTCTTGCTCAACACGTGTGTAACCACTGCTTTATATTCACCCATGTTGTGATCGGGAATAACAAAAGTTGTTTGTAAATGTGCAAATAACAGCAAAATCATCGATTTTCCATCTCGTCACTATGGGTATTTTCTGTATAACTGTATATAACTTCCAGCGAATGAATCCCTCAACATTTTCAAGAATTCCTCGTCGTTTGCATCCGGCGACGAAGGAAGTATATGACACGGTACTAATAAGGGTGAACCAGCAATTGAAGGGAATTTATCAAACATGGTAAAAATAAGTCATTTTTAGCAGTGTGTTTGAGAGCGAACACCGGTAATGACGTGATGAAAAATTGATGATATTTCATAAATATACTAATTTACAAATAACCTTAGGTTTCCCGATCACAAGATGGGTGAATATAAAACAAATGTGGACGCGGATGTTGAGCGTAACATAGCCATTTCTACGAAAAGGTAGTGTGTGGGAGTGTCGAGTTAGGCGGAATTGCGATAAGGGGATAGACCTCAGCGTATAAAAGGGCTTGATTCTTGAGACCCGGCCCAGATCTTCTGATCGTCGACTAAAGTGTGAAGTTGATATCTTGGAGGAGCTCAGCAATGGTGTCATTCAATTTGCACCTCGTCCTGCTGCTCTCGCTCTACGCGGGAGTTTGCTTCGGTTGGCCGGGTAAGTGAATAACTACATACTAGTATCTACCCCCTCATAAAGTATTCGCTCTAGCCTCATTTAAAGCCAGAAAAACAATTACCATATAATGAGCATTAAGCATTATATTTTCGAATAATTTGGAGAAGTTGATGAGGAGGATAGTCACATCAGGTATCTCCTTGTTCATCTTCCTCGCCTCCCAGCTCACCCTCTCCATTCTTCTCCAAATCAACATCTCAAATGCCCAAAGTCTACTCACATCCTTCTTTTGCAATGACCAAGTTTCCGATCAAAACCCGCGTCACGCTCCAAATTATAGTTTTCACCGTTTTTTTTACATCTCTTCATAGAGTAAGAAAATAGTCTATGATCTCATCTAAGAGACCCACTTTCCCTTTCCCTTCTCTTTGAAAATGCTCCTTTAGCCTGAGCAAATCTTATTCTCATGTCCTAACCACTTACGCCATTTTCGTCCAAAATAACACCAAGAAACGACAATTGCTCTGATTCTTTTTTACTCCCGAAGCCACCCTACCCAGATACGAAGACTGATAGTATGTCGTTGAAATGAGAATATTGGTGCATTTATGTGAATCAGGCTTCATTTTGTGGAAGAAAGGTACATCCATGGTGTTTAAATTACTTATTAATACCTTGATAATGGCACTGTGAATCGAAGCCTTGGTCGGTCTGTATTTACAACATTAAAAGTGTGTTTCGATCGTATTCTTATCTCAATGGAGAATATTAGTGTCATCGGCATGCATGAAGGCTTAAGAGTTTTTTCCTGAATTAAAGTGTAAAGGGAGGTGATTGATAAAGATTAGAAATAGAATAGGAAGCGCACATACATAAATGAAAGGCAATGTGCATTGACAACGCATTTCACATGTTGAAAGGTTTAAAATGCCTTGCCAATTATGTCACCATCGGTTGGTAAATTATTAAATATTCTATCCTTTAGATAAATTTATATAAACAGGAGTCTCCTGAGCTTTTTCTGCCCCTTCAGAATTTCTAAAATGAATAATTAAAGTTTTACATTTCACATATTCTTTTTAATATCTTAGTGGTACAGGGGCAATGATATTCATGGGAATACATTTTACAAATAATATTTTAAATCAAGAATTTTTCTATGAATAAATATAACTATTCTTCCATCCTCTATAAATCCTTTAGAATATCTACGTGTGTTCTATCCTTTGTCATCCTCCTTAGTTCTTCGCATTTGTAGTTCCATTTAATATAATTTTTAGGAGACTGTTGAGTATCAGCTTATGCCCAATACATTGTTATAATAAGGTATTCAGTTAACTACAGTTGATGTTATCTCCCGCTAGATGCTTATATGCACTAGTAAATTTATGCTCGCATTGCACATCATTTAAAAACTAAACTTCGATTATGAACGCGTATTAGTGTTTATTTTTAACGAACGTATCACATTCCAGGTCTGTGTAATTTTTGTTAATTT
This sequence comes from Pyrrhosoma nymphula, assembly GCA_963573305.1. Lineage (NCBI taxonomy): Eukaryota > Metazoa > Arthropoda > Insecta > Odonata > Coenagrionidae > Pyrrhosoma > Pyrrhosoma nymphula. The sequence goes on from OY754332.1 coordinate 45,686,743, forward strand.
ATATGCATAACACAAGTTCAATCTAAGGTAAACCGTCATATATACCGTCACATGACGTGGACTAGGCACTTCATCTCACGTGACAGAGCTTGTAATACGATAGTAATTACAATGTTAAGTGCTTAATGTGAATCGAATGAAAATTAAGGAAAGTTATTGAGGATGAAATAGCTTTAATTTGTAAATATTAGTATGGGTGTAATAATACTGGCCGCGAATTTTAAATAAGGTCTAGTAAGGGAGATGTAGCTACGTTCCCTTAATTTATCGTCACATCTACCCAGTAACCTTTTAACAAGAACAAATTTACGAGTAGATTGACCAGTTATTTTTCACATACTTCCACCCATTGAGATAACTTGAGACAGTGTTGTGTGGTTGAGAGAACATAAGGAGTTGATAAAAAAGTCATAATGGCCGTCCATATTGAATGAGATGTCTAATGTCAAAATTGAAGATAAAAATATTGGATAGCTAAGTAATTCACTTAAAGATCATCTTTTCTTATATGAAATTTCAAATACTCTCAGTTCCCGCTATGTCAGCAGATGCGTATTTTACACAAAGCAAGTATTCATAACGTGGCTCCATTTCAGGATAAAAAGTTATATTTTCCTCACGTTAACAGAAGTTTACGCATTAATTTGACCTTAAAAATTGCTAATCATTATTTTGTCCAGTTAAAAATGCATTAAAAAATCTCCTTTAACATTACTTCTTGGTTCAAATCCACTTGGGTTGGAACACCGTGGTACATTATTTTGAATCACATCTCGTCTTTAAATAGTTGACTTTGACAAATTAGGAGTCATATACCTTGAATCGAAATAATTTTCCAAAGTTGTAATTTGCGTCATTAGTTGAATAAATGGAGGCAAATCAACCATCTTACATTAACATTCTCCTTATCTGAACAATAGTCGTCATCGTTAAGTTATCTTGGTAATTTCGGATTGTTTAAAGTAAAGACTTCTTTTATTACCCCTTCAAAATGATCCCATATCTAGGTAAATTTTCTGCAAAATTTATATAATATTTTTTTCCTAATTTCTACTCTGTATTACATTTCTTCATACTTCCAAAAACAAGTAGAAACGCTGGTGTAACCTCAGGGCCAACACTTGATACATAATTGGACACTGATAGATACATGAATCAGCTTTCTTTTACTCTAATTTATAATAGTTTCATGGTTATAGACCAATTGGCCATATATCATCGGGAGCACGCTCTGAATCTGAAGGTGAAAAAATTGGCATCGTATGTGGCCACACACATTGCCACCGGAAAAACTGTCTGATATGTAGAACATATTGTGCGGCAAAAAGTCCGTCTTTTTGGAGTGTCAACTCGTTTCCAAAATAATTGTCCTTCTGATGTCGGTTCACCTTCGTCGTGCCCAAAATTCCATCAACACATCGTGAACGGCCACAGTTTTTCTCGTTATTTTGCATCAGAAATCGACATTCAGTGGAATTTCGTGAAGCAATAAGCAAGAATACTATGAATGTAAATTGCTTTTTCTTATTCAAAATGGCAAGTTTCTTTTACTCTTTTACCTGGAATTGAGTCGTTGAAGCTAACCTTAATGGCATTCCCTGAGGTAAATTTCCCAATAAGAAATGGTCTAGGACGTGGGGCAAAGTAAGGAAAAAATTGAAAATTCAATTGAAAAATTTCTTTCCTAAGGAAATGCCCTAAAACTCTAGGGAACTTTTTTCTTTGAAAATAATGGTTTTAATATTAACCACAAATAATATAATAAGTAATAACAATATTGAAAAAGAGTAATCACATTAGAAATTGGTAAACTGATAGAGTTATTCTGATTGACGATAATTTTCTATCACTCAATTACTAATTCAATATTCAGCTAATCATATCTCTCCGAAATTGTGTACCCCATTATTAACTTTTGAACATAAAATAATATAGGTAGTATGGGATCCTTAGTTTACAAGTGAACGAAATGCTAACTTTGGGGAGACCTTCAGGCATAGGAAACTTTACAGTTTTAGTTGCACAGAATGCAGTGTGAAGTGCATGGAATGAATGATTATAGAGGAAAATATATATATATATATATATATATATATATATATTCATAAAAAAAGATTATTCTGTATCGTTTAATTGATGCAAACAAAGAATTTTCACAATTTTTTTTAATGAGATAGACAAAATATACCTCAGTAAAATACGATGTGCAGCCATCATAAATATCAACTAATCCCAGTCAACTACATTTGGTATCAAACAAAATATATTCTTAGCCACTGCAAACCACTTCCAAAAACGTTGACCAGAGAAAATGCATTTAAGGTAAACTATATCCGAAGGGTATATTTTCTGGGGGGGTTCAGTTTTCTTTGGAAAACAAGGGTTTAATTTTCTAGGAAATTTTCCAACAGGGTTGCAATTTCCATGCTTTAATCTATAAAGTAGGGGTCTCATTTCCATATCCCACAAGCACTCGCTGAACCCTCCAGTTACACTTCCTGTCCACGCATGGCACCGGCAAGTTTCCCTCCTACCTTTGTGTTATTTCACACTCCATGGGGCACGAGAATTTCTCCGCATGAAAACCAAAACGATAGTACTTATTGGTATTCACACCAGCGTTAGAATGCAGTCAGACACTTCCAATGATGGATCGACATTTCCTCGAGGGCATGTGCATATTTTGCCTTGTGCGTAGTAATAAACCTCAATTAGTACTTAAACAAAACCTTAGTTCCATCAATTCGAATAGAAAAATCATTGAGGAAGAAATAGCTTTAATTTGTAAATATTAGCATGGGTGTAATAATCGAGACTATTATCGATATTTTTATTGAGTTATAATTTCCACTAGCATACTGACAAGGGTACACCGATCAAAATGAAAAGAATTGCTACTTTTCGTTTTCGTGGTTTAAGTGCTTTAGTTTTTCCTAATTTTCCTATTGTGCAAGTCTAGTTGCATATTCCTGCATAAGTGTAATTGAATTAAATCGTGGATGATCGGCATTATCTTCGTTCAGAGTGAAATAAATACTGTTTGCAATATTTCAGAGGCTGATGACGAAGAGCAATTGGTTGTTGCACCGAAAGTAATTCGATGGGCCAGTGGCGGCGACACTAAGGTGAAAAGGAAATTGAACAAGTCAAGAAGGAGAGAGTTTTATTTTAAATTTGATGAGAAATTCACCTGGGATGAAGCTTCTTCTAAGTGCTCTGAGTGGAAAAAGAATGGTCACCTGGCTGTTCTCGACAACATGAAACTTGTGAGAAAGGTCACGAATATGATCAGGAACCATACTGGAAAATCATATGGTGAGTTAACCACAAGAAGATCGGGCATGTCTTGGTAGGCAGGGTACTACATTTCCGTTTTTTAGGTCCCGGGACACCTAAGCCTAAGAACCGGTCATACCAAGTAAAGGTTTCTCTTAATGACGTGGATGAATGCATATTTTCATTCACCTATCACCGCCTTTTAAAGATGAATTCTTAATGGGAACGATCTCTGGCGCAACTTTAAGGAAATCCTGCACACAGAGATTCGGAAGAAATGATTTCTCTACCATTACCATTATTTGTCAAATTCGGGTGGTTATCTTCTACTCTTTAACCCTTAGCTGTATTATTCCAAATATTAAATGGCAATAGTGGTAAAATGTAGATCATGTCCGAGGTGAGATAATCTCATAACGATACCATTTTCCTCATTTCACAGACTTGTGGATCGGCGGAAAAGATGATGGCTCAAAGTGGCTGTGGAATTCAACCGGAGACACCATACCTCTTCAGAAAGTAGATGGAAGCTATCCACCGTGGAATGAACTACCCTTAACCCTTGAACACAAGTGTTTAGAACTCATCCCACCTACTACCTCGTGTCGGGAGTGTGACGCATTTTTTGGACAAAATGATTGCCTTCAGAAAAAAGGCTACGTTTGTCAGAAAGGTAGGATACATGAAGGAGATGGCCAATCATTAACATAATTCGCATCTCTACATCTTTGTAGTATACTGCAAGCCATTTCAAGACTGGCCCCTGCCACACACCCCTGACGTGGCTTGCAGGGTATTTTATAGATGTTTTGTAGATGAGTGTTTGACCACGGGTGAATTTACACCATTATTCACTTCACTAGTACTTAGATGCTTGAGTATAAAATCATTTTGAAACGACTTAAATGCACAAAGATACAAGAGTTATTCCTACAGGAAGAATGCTATATTTGCAGTTACTACTACTTAGCATATTCATACTGGACCATTAGTTAACAATTCAACTAATTTGCTTCGCTATCTGTTTAACACATTAATTATAAAGTCTCAATGTAAGCTGTTATAGTCTTTTATTGCTCGCCGAATGATGACAATTGACACGTGTTTGTTCTGCAGTCTATTTCCTCAATAATATGCTCATAATATAATTTACTGTAGTAATTCGGCTTTCGTAAAATGCGTTTGACGACGTCAGAGTAGGAAGCGAAGCAATGTGTAACGACTTTTAAGATATCGTGCCGACCTTTGCTGCGCGTGATATATTTTTATATTTTAACCCTCGCTCATAAAAATCCTAAATACTGGCCGCGTATTATAAATAAGGTCTAGTAAGGGAGATGTAGCTATGTTCCCTTACTTTATCGTCACATCTACCCAGTAACCTTTTAACAAGTACTAATTAACGAGTAGATTGACCAGATATTTTTCATATGCTTCCACCCATTGAGATACCTTGAGACAGTGTCGTGTGGTATAGAGAACATGAGGAGTTAATAAAAAAGTCATAATGATCGTCCTCAGTGAATGATATATCTAACATCAAAATTGAAATAGAAATTTTGGATAGCTAAGTAATTCACTTAAAGATCATCTTTTCTTATATGGAATTTCAAATACTCTCAGGCACTATGTCAGCAGATGCGTATTTTACACAAAGCAAGTATTGATGACCTGGCTCCCTATCAGGATAAATAGTTATATTTTCTTCAAGTAAACTAATGTTTACGCATTAATTTTACCTTATTAATTGCTAATCATTATTTTTTTCCAGTTGAAAGTGCATTAAAAAATCTCCTTTAACATTACTTCTCGGTTCAAATCCACATGGATTAGAACACCGTGGTTCTTTATTTTGAATCACATCTCGTCTTTAAATAGTTGACTTTGACAAATTAGGAGTCATATACCTTGAATCGAAATAATTTTCCAAAGTTGTAATTTGCGTCATTAGTTGAATAAATGGAGGCAAATCAACCATCTTACATTATTATTCTCCTTATCTGAACAATAGTCGTCATCGTTAAGTAATCTTGGTAATTTCGGATTGTTTAAAGTAAAGAATTTTTGTATTACCCCTTCAAAGTGATCCCATATCCAGGTAAATTTTCTATATAATTTATATTAATATTATTTTAATGTGAGTCAACAGCATATTTAGAAATACATAATTTCCCTAAGTATAAATTTTGATTTAGCAATGCGGTCAATAAAACCAAAATATTGATCTATGTTGATACCTTCGCGATTAATTTTACCCACCTGATCCTAATTTCTACTCTGTATTACATTTCTTCATACTTCCAAAAACAAGTAGAAACGCTGCTGTAACCTCAGGGCCAATACTTGGTACATAACTGGACAATGCTAGATACATGAATCAGCTTTGTTTTACTCTAATTTACTATAATTTCATGATTATGGACCAGTTGGCCATATATCATCGGGAGCACGCTCTGAATCTGAAAGTGAAAATATTGGCATCGTATGTGGCCAAACGCATTGCAACCGGAATATCCGTCTGATATGTAGACCATATTGTGCGGTAAAAAGTCCGTCATTTTGGATGGTCAACTCATTCCCAAAATAATTGTCCTTCTTATGTCGGTTCACCTTCGTCGTGCCCAAAATTCCATCAACACGTCGTGAACGGCCAAATTTTTTCTCGTTATTTTGCATCAGAAATCGACATTCAGTGGAATTTCGTGAAGCAATAAGCATGAATACTATGAATGTAAATAGTTTTTATCTTATTCCAAATGGTAAATTTCTGTTTCTCTTTTACCTGGAATTGAGTCGTTGAAGCTAACCTTAATGGCATTCCCTGAAGTAAACTTCCCTATAAGAAATGGTCTAGGACATGGAAAAATAAGAAAATAATTGAAAATTCCAATGAAAATTTCTTTCTTAAGGAAATGCCCAAAAACTCTTGGCAACTTTTTTCTTTGAAAATAATGGTTTTAATATTAACCACAAATAATATAATAAGTAATAATAGTATTGAAAATGAGTAATCACATTAGAAATTAGTAAACTGTTAGAATTATTCTGATTGACGATAATTTTCTTTCACTCGATTACTAATTCAATATTCAGCTAATCATATCTCTCCGAAATTGTCTACCCCATTATTAAATTTTGAACATAAAATAATATAGGTAGTATGGGATCCTTAGTTTACAAGTGAACGAAATGCTAACTTTGGGGTAGACCTTCAGGCATAGGAAACTTTACAGTTTTAGATGGACAGAATGCAGTGTGAAGTGCATGGAATGAATGATTATAGAGGAAAATATATATATACATTCAAAAAAAAAGATTATTCTGTATCGTTTAATTGATGCAAACAAAGAATTTTCACAATTATTTTTAATGAGATAGACAAAATATACCTCAGTAAAATACGATGTACAGCCATCATGAAAATCCACTAATCCCAGTCAACTACATTTGGTATCAAACAAAATATATTCTTAGCCACTGTAAACCACTTTCAAAAACATTGACCAGAGAAAATGCATTTAAGGTAAATTATATCCGAGAGGTATATTTTCTGGGGGTGTTCAGTTTTCTTTGGAAAACAAGGGTTTAATTTTCTAGGAAATTTTCCAACAGGGTTGCAATTTCCATGCTTTAATCTATAAAGTAGGGGTGTCATTTCCATATCCCACAAGCACTCGCTGAACCCTCCAGTGACACTTCCTGTCCACGCATGGCACCGGCAAGTTTCCCTCTTACCATTGTGTTATTTCACACTCCATGGGGCACGAGAATTTCTCCGCATGAAAACCAAAACGATAGTACTTATTGGTATTCACACCAGCGTTAGAATGCAGACAGACACTTCCAATGATGGATCGACATTTCCTCGAGGGCATGTGCATATTTTGCCTTGTGCGTAGTAATAAACCTCAATTAGTATTTAAACAAAACCTTAGTTCCATCAATTCGAATAGAAAAATCATTGAGGAAGAAATAGCTTTAATTTGTAAATATTAGCATGGGTGTAATAATCGAGACTATTATCGATATTTTTATTGAGTTATAATTTCCACTAGCATACTGACAAGGGTACACCGATCAAAATGAAAAGAATTGCTACTTTTCGTTTTCGTGGTTTAAGTGCTTTAGTTTTTCCTAATTTTCCTATTGTGCAAGTCTAGTTGCATATTCCTGCATAAGTGTAATTGAATTAAATCGTGGATGATCGGCATTATCTTCGTTCAGAGTGAAATAAATACTGTTTGCAATATTTCAGAGGCTGATGACGAAGAGCAATTGGTTGTTGCACCGAAAGTAATTCGATGGGCCAGTGGCGGCGACACTAAGGTGAAAAGGAAATTGAACAAGTCAAGAAGGAGAGAGTTTTATTTTAAATTTGATGAGAAATTCACCTGGGATGAAGCTTCTTCTAAGTGCTCTGAGTGGAAAAAGAATGGTCACCTGGCTGTTCTCGACAACATGAAACTTGTGAGAAAGGTCACGAATATGATCAGGAACCATACTGGAAAATCATATGGTGAGTTAACCACAAGAAGATCGGGCATGTCTTGGTAGGCAGGGTACTACATTTCCGTTTTTTAGGTCCCGGGACACCTAAGCCTAAGAACCGGTCATACCAAGTAAAGGTTTCTCTTAATGACGTGGATGAATGCATATTTTCATTCACCTATCACCGCCTTTTAAAGATGAATTCTTAATGGGAACGATCTCTGGCGCAACTTTAAGGAAATCCTGCACACAGAGATTCGGAAGAAATGATTTCTCTACCATTACCATTATTTGTCAAATTCGGGTGGTTATCTTCTACTCTTTAACCCTTAGCTGTATTATTCCAAATATTAAATGGCAATAGTGGTAAAATGTAGATCATGTCCGAGGTGAGATAATCTCATAACGATACCATTTTCCTCATTTCACAGACTTGTGGATCGGCGGAAAAGATGATGGCTCAAAGTGGCTGTGGAATTCAACCGGAGACACCATACCTCTTCAGAAAGTAGATGGAAGCTATCCACCGTGGAATGAACTACCCTTAACCCTTGAACACAAGTGTTTAGAACTCATCCCACCTACTACCTCGTGTCGGGAGTGTGACGCATTTTTTGGACAAAATGATTGCCTTCAGAAAAAAGGCTACGTTTGTCAGAAAGGTAGGATACGTGAAGGAGATGGCCAATCATTAACATAATTCGCATCTCTACATCTTTGTAGTATACTGCAAGCCATTTCAAGACTGGCCCCTACCACACACCCCTGACGTGGCTTGCAGGGTATTTTGTAGATGTTTTGTAGATGAGTGTTTGGCCACGGGTGAATTTACACCATTATTCACTTCACTAGTATATAGATGCTCGAGTATAAAATCATTTTGAAACAACATAAATGCACAAAGATACAAGAGTTATTCCTACAGGAAGAATGCTATATTTGCTGTTGCTACTACGTAGCATATTCATACAGGACCTTTAGTTAACAATTCAACTAATTTGCTTCGCTATTTGTTTAACACATTAATTATAAAGTCTCAATGTAAGCTGTTATAGTCTTTTATTGCTCGCCGAATGATGGCAATTGACACGTGTTTGTTCTGCAGTCTATTTCCTCAATAATATGCTCATAATATAATTTACAGTAGTAATTCGGCTTTCGTAAAATGCGTTTGACGACGTCAGAGTAGGAAGCGAAGCAATGTGTAACGACTTTTAAGATATCGTGCCGACCTTTGCTGCGCGTGATATATTTTTATATTTTAACCCTCGCTCATAAAAATCCTAAATACTGGCCGCGTATTTTAAATAAGGTCTAGTAAGGGAGATGTAGCTATGTTCTCTTACTTTATCGTCACATCTACCCAGTAACCTTTTAACAAGTACTAATTAACGAGTAGATTGACAAGTTATTTTTCATATGCTTCCACCCATTGAGATACGTTGTGACAGTGTCGTGTGGCTCAGAGAACATGAGGAGTTAATAAAAAAGGCATAATGACCGTCCTCAGTGAATGATATATCTAACATCAAAATTGAAATAGAAATTTTTGATAGCTAAGTAATTCACTTAAAGATCATCTTTTCATATATGGAATATCAAATACTCTCACGCACTATGTCAGCAGATGCGTATTTTACACAAAGCAAGTATTGATGACCTGGCTCCCTATCAGGATAAATAGTTATATTTTCCTCAAGTTAACTAATGTTTACGCATTAATTTTACCTTATTAATTGCTAATCATTATTTTTTTCCAGTTGAAAGTGCATTAAAAAATCTCCTTTAACATTACTTCTCGGTTCAAATCCACATGGATTAGAACACCGTGGTTCTTTATTTTGAATCACATCTCGTCTTTAAATAGTTGACTTTGACAAATTAGGAGTCATATACCTTTAATCGAAATAATTTTCCAAAGTTGTAATTTCCGTCATTAGTTGAATAAATGGTAGAAAATCAACCATCCTACATAAAAATTTTCCTTAACTGAAAAGTAATCGCCATCGGCTATTATCATTAAGTTTTCTTGGTAAATTCGGATTGTTTAAAGTAAAGACTTTTTGTATTACCCCTTCAAAGTGATCCCATATCCAGGTAAATTTTCTATATTATTATATTAATATTATTTTAATGTGAGTCAACAGCATATTTAGAAATACATAATTTCCCTAAGTATATATTTTGATTTAGCAATGCGGTCAATAAAACCAAAATATTGATCTATTTTGATATCTTCGAGTTTAATTTTACCCACCTGATCCTAATTACTACTCTGTATTACATTTCTTCATACTTCCAAAAACAAGTAGAAACGCTGCTGTAACCTCAGGGCCAACACTTGGTACATAACTTGACAATGCTAGATACATGAATCAGCTTTGTTTTACTCTAATTTACTATAATTTCATGATTATGGACCAGTTGGCCATATATCATCGGGAGCACGCTCTGAATCCGAAGGTGAAAATATTGGCATCGTATGTGGCCAAACACATTGCCACCGGAATATCCGTCTGATATGTAGAACATATTGTGCGGTAAAAAGTCCGTCATTTTGGATGGTCAACTCATTCCCAAAATAATTGTCCTTCTTATGTCGGTTCACCTTCGTCGTGCCCAAAATTCCATCAACACATCGTGAACGGCCACAGTTTTTCTCGTTATTTTGCATCAGAAATCGACATTCAGTGGAATTTCGTGAAGCAAAGAGCAAGAATACTATGAATGTAAAAAGTTTTTTCTTATTCCAAATGGTAAATTTCTGTTACTCTTTTACCTGGAATTTGTCGTTGAAGCTAACCCTAATGGCATTCCCTGAAGTAAACTTCTCTATAAGAAATGGTCTAGGACATGGAAAAATAAGAAAATAATTGAAAATTCCAATGAAAAATTTCTTTCTTAAGTAAATGCCCTAAAACTCTTGGCAACTTTTTTCTTTGAAAATAATGGTTTTAATATTAACTACAAATAATATAATAAGTAATAATAGTATTGAAAATGAGTAATCACATTATAAATTATTAAACTGTTAGAATTATTCTGATTGACGATAATTTTCTTTCACTCGATTACTAATTCAATATTCAGCTAATCATATCTCTCCGAAATTGTGTACCCCATTATTAACTTTTGAACATAAAATAATATAGGTAATATGGGATCCTTAGTTTACAAGTGAACGAAATGCTAACTTTGGGGAGACCTTCAGGCATAGGAAACTTTACAGTTTTAGATGGACAGAATGCAGTGTGAAGTGCATGGAATGAATGATTATAGAGGAAAATATATATATACATTAAAAAAAAAGATTATTCTGTATCGTTTAATTGATGCAAACAAAGAATTTTCACAATTATTTTTAATGAGATAGACAAAATATACCTAAGTAAAATACGATGTGCAGCCATCATGAAAATCCACTAATCCCAGTCAACTACATTAGGCATCAAAAAAAAATATATTCTTAGCCATTGTAAACCACTTTCAAAACCATTGATCAGAGAAAATGCATTTAAGGTAAACTATATCCGAGAGGTATATTTTCTGGGGGGGTTCAGTTTTCTTTGGAAAACAAGGGTTTAATTTTCTAGGAAATTTTCCAACAGGAATGCAATTTCCATGCTTTAATCTATAAAGTAGGGGTGTCATTTCCATATCCCACAAGCGCTCGCTGAACCCTCCAGTTACACTTCCTGTCCACGCATGGCACCGGCAAGTTTTCCTCTTACCATTGTGTTATTTCACACTCCATGGGCCACGAGAATTTCTCCGCAGGAAAACCCAAACGATAGTACTTATTGGTATTAACACCAGCGTTAGAATGCAATCATACACTTCCACTGAAGGATCGACATTTCCTCGAGGGCATGTGCATATTTTGCCTTGTGCGTAGTAATAAACCACCATAAGTATTTAAACATAACCTTAGTTCCATCAATTCAAATAGGAAAATCATTAAGGAAGAAATAGCTTTAATTTGTAAATATTAGCATGGGTGTAATAATCGAGACTATTATCGATATTTTTATTGAGTTATAATTTCCACTAGCATACTGACAAGGGTACACCGATCAAAATGAAAAGAATTGCTACTTTTCGTTTTCGTGGTTTAAGTTCTTTAGTTTTTCCTAATTTTCCTATTGTGCAAGTCTAGTTGCATATTCCTGCATAAGTGTAATTGAATTAAATCGTGGATGATCGGCATTATCTTCGTTCAGAGTGAAATAAATACTGTTTGCATTATTTCAGAGGCTGATGACGAAGAGCAATTGGTTGTTGCACCGAAAGTAATTCGATGGGCCAGTGGCGGCGACACTAAGGTGAAAAGGAAATTGAACAAGTCAAGAAGGAGAGAGTTTTATTTTAAATTTGATGAGAAATTCACCTGGGATGAAGCTTCTTCTAAGTGCTCTGAGTGGAAAAAGAATGGTCACCTGGCTGTTCTCGACAACATGAAACTTGTGAGAAAGGTCACGAATATGATCAGGAACCATACTGGAAAATCATATGGTGAGTTAACCACAAGAAGATCGGGCATGACTTGGTAGGCAGGGTACTACATTTCCGTTTTTTAGGTCCCGGGACACCTAAGCCTAAGAACCGGTCATACCAAGTAAAGGTTTCTCTTAATGACGTGGATGAATGCATATTTTCATTCACCTATCACCGCCTTTTAAAGATGAATTCCTAATGGGAACGATCTCTGGCGCAACTTTAAGGAAATCCTGCACACAGAGATTCGGAAGAAATGATTTCTCTACCATTACCATTATTTGTCAAATTCGGGTGGTTATCTTCTACTCTTTAACCCTTAGCTGTATTATTCCAAATATTAAATGGCAATAGTGGTAAAATCTAGATCAAGTTCGAGGTGAGATAATCTCATAACGATACCATTTTCCTCATTTCACAGACTTGTGGATCGGCGGAAAAAATGATGGCTCAAAGTGGCTGTGGAATTCAACCGGAGACACCATACCTCTTCAGAAAGTAGATGGAAGCTATCCACCGTGGAATGAACTACCCTTAACCCTTGAACACATGTGTTTAGAACTCATCCCACCTACTACCTCGTGTCGGGAGTGTGACGCATTTTTTGGACAAAATGATTGCCTTCAGAAAAAAGGCTACGTTTGTCAGAAAGGTAGGATACGTGAAGGAGATGGCCAATCATTAACATAATTCGCATCTCTACATCTTTGTAGTATATTGCAAGCCATTTCAAGACTGGCCCCTGCCACACACCCCTGACGTGGCTTGCAGGGTATTTTGTAGATGTTTTGTAGATGAGTGTTTGGCCACGGGTGAATTTACACCATTATTCACTTCACTAGTATATAGATGCTTGAGTATAAAATCATTTTGAAACGACTTAAATGCACAAAGATACAAGAGTTATTCCTACAGGAAGAATGCTATATTTGCTGTTACTACTACTTAGCATATTCATACAGGACTATTATTTATTAATTCAACTAATTTGCTTCGCTATCTGTTTAACACATTAAATATAAAGTCTCAATGTAAGCTGTTATAGTCTTTTATTGCTCGCCGAAAGATGACAATTGACACGTGTTTGTTCTGCAGTCTATTTCCTCAATAATATGCTCATAATATAATTTACAGTAGTAATTCGGCTTTCGTAAAATGCGTTTGACGACGTCAGAGTAGGAAGCGAAGCAATGTGTAACGACTTTTAAGATATCGTGCCGACCTTTGCTGCGCGTGATATATTTTTATATTTTAACCCTCGCTCATAAAAATCCTAAATACATGCCGCGTATTTTAAATAAGGTCTAGTAAGGGAGATGTAGCTATGTTCCCTTACTTTATCGTCACATCTACCCAGTAACCTTTTAACAAGTACTAATTAACGAGTAGATTGACCAGTTATTTTTCATATGCTACCACCCATTGAGATACCTTGAGACAGTGTCGTGTGGATAAGAGAACATGAGGAGTTAATAAAAAAGTCATAATGACCGTCCTCAGTGAATGAAATATCTAGCATCAAAATTGAAATAAAAATTTTGGATAGCTAAGTAATTCACTTAAAGATCATCTTTTCTTATATGAAATTTCAAATACTCTCAGGCACTATGTCAGCAGATGCGTATTTTACACAAAGCAAGTATTGATGACCTGGCTCCCTATCAGGATAAATAGTTATATTTTCCTCAAGTTATCAAATGTTTACGCATTAATTTTACCTTATTAATTGCTAATCATTATTTTTTCCAGTTGAAAGTGCATTAAAAATCTCCTTTAACATTACTTCTCGGTTCAAATCCACATGGATTAGAACACCGTGGTTCTTTATTTTGAATCACATCTCGTCTTTAAATAGTTGACTTTGACAAATTAGGAGTCATATACCTTGAATCGAAATAATTTTCCAAAGTTGTAATTTCCGTCATTAGTTGAATAAATGGAGGCAAATCAACCATCCTACATAAAAAATTTCCTTAACTGAAAAGTAATCGCCATCGGCTATTATCATTAAGTTTTCTTGGTAAATTCGGATTGTTTAAAGTAAAGACTTTTTGTATTACCCCTTCAAAGTGATCCCATATCCAGGTAAATTTTCTATATAATTTATATTAATATTATTTTAATGTGAGTCAACAGCATATTTAGAAATAAATAATTTCCCTAAGTATAAATTTTGATTTAGCAATGCGGTCAATAAAACCAAAATATTGATCTATTTTGATATCTTCGCGTTTAATTTTACCCACCTGATCCTAATTACTACTCTGTATTACATTTCTTCATACTTCCAAAAACAAGTAGAAACGCTGCTGTAACCTCAGGGCCAACACTTGGTACATAACTGGACAATGCTAGATACATGAATCAGCTTTGTTTTACTCTAATTTACTATAATTTCATGATTATGGACCAGTTGGCCATATACCATCGGGACCACGCTCTGAATCTGAAGGTGAAAATATTGGCATCGTATGTGGCCAAACACATTGCCACCGGAATATCCGTCTGATATGTAGAACATATTGTGCGGTAAAAAGTCCGTCATTTTGGATGGTCAACTCATTCCCAAAATAATTGTCCTTCTTATGTCGGTTCACCTTCGTCGTGCCCAAAATTCCATCAACACATCGTGAACGGCCACAGTTTTTCTCGTTATTTTGCATCAGAAATCGACATTCAGTGGAATTTCGTGAAGCAAAGAGCAAGAATACTATGAATGTAAAAAGTTTTTTCTTATTCCAAATGGTAAATTTCTGTTACTCTTTTACCTGGAATTTGTCGTTGAAGCTAACCCTAATGGCATTCCCTGAAGTAAACTTCTCTATAAGAAATGGTCTAGGACATGGAAAAATAAGAAAATAATTGAAAATTCCAATGAAAAATTTCTTTCTTAAGTAAATGCCCTAAAACTCTTGGCAACTTTTTTCTTTGAAAATAATGGTTTTAATATTAACTACAAATAATATAATAAGTAATAATAGTATTGAAAATGAGTAATCACATTATAAATTATTAAACTGTTAGAATTATTCTGATTGACGATAATTTTCTTTCACTCGATTACTAATTCAATATTCAGCTAATCATATCTCTCCGAAATTGTGTACCCCATTATTAACTTTTGAACATAAAATAATATAGGTAATATGGGATCCTTAGTTTACAAGTGAACGAAATGCTAACTTTGGGGAGACCTTCAGGCATAGGAAACTTTACAGTTTTAGATGGACAGAATGCAGTGTGAAGTGCATGGAATGAATGATTATAGAGGAAAATATATATATACATTAAAAAAAAAGATTATTCTGTATCGTTTAATTGATGCAAACAAAGAATTTTCACAATTATTTTTAATGAGATAGACAAAATATACCTAAGTAAAATACGATGTGCAGCCATCATGAAAATCCACTAATCCCAGTCAACTACATTAGGCATCAAAAAAAAATATATTCTTAGCCATTGTAAACCACTTTCAAAACCATTGATCAGAGAAAATGCATTTAAGGTAAACTATATCCGAGAGGTATATTTTCTGGGGGGGTTCAGTTTTCTTTGGAAAACAAGGGTTTAATTTTCTAGGAAATTTTCCAACAGGAATGCAATTTCCATGCTTTAATCTATAAAGTAGGGGTGTCATTTCCATATCCCACAAGCGCTCGCTGAACCCTCCAGTTACACTTCCTGTCCACGCATGGCACCGGCAAGTTTTCCTCTTACCATTGTGTTATTTCACACTCCATGGGCCACGAGAATTTCTCCGCAGGAAAACCCAAACGATAGTACTTATTGGTATTAACACCAGCGTTAGAATGCAATCATACACTTCCACTGAAGGATCGACATTTCCTCGAGGGCATGTGCATATTTTGCCTTGTGCGTAGTAATAAACCACCATAAGTATTTAAACATAACCTTAGTTCCATCAATTCAAATAGGAAAATCATTAAGGAAGAAATAGCTTTAATTTGTAAATATTAGCATGGGTGTAATAATCGAGACTATTATCGATATTTTTATTGAGTTATAATTTCCACTAGCATACTGACAAGGGTACACCGATCAAAATGAAAAGAATTGCTACTTTTCGTTTTCGTGGTTTAAGTTCTTTAGTTTTTCCTAATTTTCCTATTGTGCAAGTCTAGTTGCATATTCCTGCATAAGTGTAATTGAATTAAATCGTGGATGATCGGCATTATCTTCGTTCAGAGTGAAATAAATACTGTTTGCATTATTTCAGAGGCTGATGACGAAGAGCAATTGGTTGTTGCACCGAAAGTAATTCGATGGGCCAGTGGCGGCGACACTAAGGTGAAAAGGAAATTGAACAAGTCAAGAAGGAGAGAGTTTTATTTTAAATTTGATGAGAAATTCACCTGGGATGAAGCTTCTTCTAAGTGCTCTGAGTGGAAAAAGAATGGTCACCTGGCTGTTCTCGACAACATGAAACTTGTGAGAAAGGTCACGAATATGATCAGGAACCATACTGGAAAATCATATGGTGAGTTAACCACAAGAAGATCGGGCATGACTTGGTAGGCAGGGTACTACATTTCCGTTTTTTAGGTCCCGGGACACCTAAGCCTAAGAACCGGTCATACCAAGTAAAGGTTTCTCTTAATGACGTGGATGAATGCATATTTTCATTCACCTATCACCGCCTTTTAAAGATGAATTCCTAATGGGAACGATCTCTGGCGCAACTTTAAGGAAATCCTGCACACAGAGATTCGGAAGAAATGATTTCTCTACCATTACCATTATTTGTCAAATTCGGGTGGTTATCTTCTACTCTTTAACCCTTAGCTGTATTATTCCAAATATTAAATGGCAATAGTGGTAAAATCTAGATCAAGTTCGAGGTGAGATAATCTCATAACGATACCATTTTCCTCATTTCACAGACTTGTGGATCGGCGGAAAAAATGATGGCTCAAAGTGGCTGTGGAATTCAACCGGAGACACCATACCTCTTCAGAAAGTAGATGGAAGCTATCCACCGTGGAATGAACTACCCTTAACCCTTGAACACATGTGTTTAGAACTCATCCCACCTACTACCTCGTGTCGGGAGTGTGACGCATTTTTTGGACAAAATGATTGCCTTCAGAAAAAAGGCTACGTTTGTCAGAAAGGTAGGATACGTGAAGGAGATGGCCAATCATTAACATAATTCGCATCTCTACATCTTTGTAGTATATTGCAAGCCATTTCAAGACTGGCCCCTGCCACACACCCCTGACGTGGCTTGCAGGGTATTTTGTAGATGTTTTGTAGATGAGTGTTTGGCCACGGGTGAATTTACACCATTATTCACTTCACTAGTATATAGATGCTTGAGTATAAAATCATTTTGAAACGACTTAAATGCACAAAGATACAAGAGTTATTCCTACAGGAAGAATGCTATATTTGCTGTTACTACTACTTAGCATATTCATACAGGACTATTATTTATTAATTCAACTAATTTGCTTCGCTATCTGTTTAACACATTAAATATAAAGTCTCAATGTAAGCTGTTATAGTCTTTTATTGCTCGCCGAAAGATGACAATTGACACGTGTTTGTTCTGCAGTCTATTTCCTCAATAATATGCTCATAATATAATTTACAGTAGTAATTCGGCTTTCGTAAAATGCGTTTGACGACGTCAGAGTAGGAAGCGAAGCAATGTGTAACGACTTTTAAGATATCGTGCCGACCTTTGCTGCGCGTGATATATTTTTATATTTTAACCCTCGCTCATAAAAATCCTAAATACATGCCGCGTATTTTAAATAAGGTCTAGTAAGGGAGATGTAGCTATGTTCCCTTACTTTATCGTCACATCTACCCAGTAACCTTTTAACAAGTACTAATTAACGAGTAGATTGACCAGTTATTTTTCATATGCTACCACCCATTGAGATACCTTGAGACAGTGTCGTGTGGATAAGAGAACATGAGGAGTTAATAAAAAAGTCATAATGACCGTCCTCAGTGAATGAAATATCTAGCATCAAAATTGAAATAAAAATTTTGGATAGCTAAGTAATTCACTTAAAGATCATCTTTTCTTATATGAAATTTCAAATACTCTCAGGCACTATGTCAGCAGATGCGTATTTTACACAAAGCAAGTATTGATGACCTGGCTCCCTATCAGGATAAATAGTTATATTTTCCTCAAGTTATCAAATGTTTACGCATTAATTTTACCTTATTAATTGCTAATCATTATTTTTTCCAGTTGAAAGTGCATTAAAAATCTCCTTTAACATTACTTCTCGGTTCAAATCCACATGGATTAGAACACCGTGGTTCTTTATTTTGAATCACATCTCGTCTTTAAATAGTTGACTTTGACAAATTAGGAGTCATATACCTTGAATCGAAATAATTTTCCAAAGTTGTAATTTCCGTCATTAGTTGAATAAATGGAGGCAAATCAACCATCCTACATAAAAAATTTCCTTAACTGAAAAGTAATCGCCATCGGCTATTATCATTAAGTTTTCTTGGTAAATTCGGATTGTTTAAAGTAAAGACTTTTTGTATTACCCCTTCAAAGTGATCCCATATCCAGGTAAATTTTCTATATAATTTATATTAATATTATTTTAATGTGAGTCAACAGCATATTTAGAAATAAATAATTTCCCTAAGTATAAATTTTGATTTAGCAATGCGGTCAATAAAACCAAAATATTGATCTATTTTGATATCTTCGCGTTTAATTTTACCCACCTGATCCTAATTACTACTCTGTATTACATTTCTTCATACTTCCAAAAACAAGTAGAAACGCTGCTGTAACCTCAGGGCCAACACTTGGTACATAACTGGACAATGCTAGATACATGAATCAGCTTTGTTTTACTCTAATTTACTATAATTTCATGATTATGGACCAGTTGGCCATATACCATCGGGACCACGCTCTGAATCTGAAGGTGAAAATATTGGCATCGTATGTGGCCAAACACATTGCCACCGGAATATCCGTCTGATATGTAGAACATATTGTGCGGTAAAAAGTCCGTCATTTTGGATGGTCAACTCATTCCCAAAATAATTGTCCTTCTTATGTCGGTTCACCTTCGTCGTGCCCAAAATTCCATCAACACATCGTGCACGGCCACAGTTTTTCTCGTTATTTTGCATCAGAAATCGACATTCAGTGGAATTTCGTGAAGCAATAAGCAAGAATACTATGAATGTAAAAAGTTTTTTCTTATTCCAAATGGTAAATTTCTGTTACTCTTTTACCTGGAATTTGTCGTTGAAGCTAACCCTAATGGCATTCCCTGAAGTAAACTTCTCTATAAGAAATGGTCTAGGACATGGAAAAATAAGAAAATAATTGAAAATTCCAATGAAAAATTTCTTTCTTAAGTAAATGTCCTAAAACTCTTGGCAACTTTTTTCTTTGAAAATAATGGTTTTAATATTAACTACAAATAATATAATAAGTAATAATAGTATTGAAAATGATTAATCACATTAGAAATTATTAAACTGTTAGAATTATTCTGATTGACGATAATTTTCTTTCACTCGATTACTAATTCAATATTCAGCTAATCATATCTCTCCGAAATTGTGTACCCCATTATTAACTTTTGAACATAAAATAATATAGGTAATATGGGATCCTTAGTTTACAAGTGAACGAAATGCTAACTTTGGGGAGACCTTCAGGCATAGGAAACTTTACAGTTTTAGATGGACAGAATGCAGTGTGAAGTGCATGGAATGAATGATTATAGAGGAAAATATATATATACATTAAAAAAAAAGATTATTCTGTATCGTTTAATTGATGCAAACAAAGAATTTTCACAATTATTTTTAATGAGATAGACAAAATATACCTAAGTAAAATACGATGTGCAGCCATCATGAAAATCCACTAATCCCAGTCAACTACATTAGGCATCAAAAAAAATATATTCTTAGCCATTGTAAACCACTTTCAAAACCATTGATCAGAGAAAATGCATTTAAGGTAAACTATATCCGAGAGGTATATTTTCTGGGGGGGTTCAGTTTTCTTTGGAAAACAAGGGTTTAATTTTCTAGGAAATTTTCCAACAGGAATGCAATTTCCATGCTTTAATCTATAAAGTAGGGGTGTCATTTCCATATTCCACAAGCACTCGCTGAACCCTCCAGTTACACTTCCTGTCCACGCATGGCACCGGCAAGTTTTCCTCTTACCATTGTGTTATTTCACACTCCATGGGCCACGAGAATTTCTCCGCAGGAAAACCCAAACGATAGTACTTATTGGTATTAACACCAGCGTTAGAATGCAATCACACACTTCCACTGAAGGATCGACATTTCCTCGAGGGCATGTATATATTTTGCCTTGTGCGTAGTAATAAACCTCAATTAGTACTTAAACAAAACCTTAGTTCCATCAATTCGAATAGAAAAATCATTGAGGAAGAAATAGCTTTAATTTGTAAATATTAGCATGGGTGTAATAATCGAGACTATTATCGATATTTTTATTGAGTTATAATTTCCACTAGCATACTGACAAGGGTACACCGATCAAAATGAAAAGAATTGCTACTTTTCGTTTTCGTGGTTTAAGTTCTTTAGTTTTTCCTAATTTTCCTATTGTGCAAGTCTAGTTGCATATTCCTGCATAAGTGTAATTGAATTAAATCGTGGATGATCGGCATTATCTTCGTTCAGAGTGAAATAAATACTGTTTGCATTATTTCAGAGGCTGATGACGAAGAGCAATTGGTTGTTGCACCGAAAGTAATTCGATGGGCCAGTGGCGGCGACACTAAGGTGAAAAGGAAATTGAACAAGTCAAGAAGGAGAGAGTTTTATTTTAAATTTGATGAGAAATTCACCTGGGATGAAGCTTCTTCTAAGTGCTCTGAGTGGAAAAAGAATGGTCACCTGGCTGTTCTCGACAACATGAAACTTGTGAGAAAGGTCACGAATATGATCAGGAACCATACTGGAAAATCATATGGTGAGTTAACCACAAGAAGATCGGGCATGTCTTGGTAGGCAGGGTACTACATTTCCGTTTTTTAGGTCCCGGGACACCTAAGCCTAAGAACCGGTCATACCAAGTAAATGTTTCTCTTAATGACGTGGATGAATGCATATTTTCATTCACCTATCACCGCCTTTTAAAGATGAATTCCTAATGGGAACGATCTCTGGCGCAACTTTAAGGAAATCCTGCACACAGAGATTCGGAAGAAATGATTTCTTAACCATTACCATTATTTGTCAAATTCGGGTGGTTATCTTCTACTCTTTAACCCTTAGCTGTATTATTCCAAATATTAAATGGCAATAGTGGTAAAATCTAGATCAAGTTCGAGGTGAGATAATCTCATAACGATACCATTTTCCTCATTTCACAGACTTGTGGATCGGCGGAAAAAATGATGGCTCAAAGTGGCTGTGGAATTCAACCGGAGACACCATACCTCTTCAGAAAGTAGATGGAAGCTATCCACCGTGGAATGAACTACCCTTAACCCTTGAACACATGTGTTTAGAACTCATCCCACCTACTACCTCGTGTCGGGAGTGTGACGCATTTTTTGGACAAAATGATTGCCTTCAGAAAAAAGGCTACGTTTGTCAGAAAGGTAGGATACGTGAAGGAGATGGCCAATCATTAACATAATTCGCATCTCTACATCTTTGTAGTATATTGCAAGCCATTTCAAGACTGGCCCCTGCCACACACCCCTGACGTGGCTTGCAGGGTATTTTGTAGATGTTTTGTAGATGTGTGTTTGGCCACGGGTGAATTTACACCATTATTCACTTCACTAGTATATAGATGCTTGAGTAAAAAATCATTTTGAAACGACTTAAATGCACAAAGATACAAGAGTTATTCCTACAGGAAGAATGCTAAATTTGCTGTTACTACTACTTAGCATATTCATACAGGACTATTATTTATTAATTCAACTAATTTGCTTCGCTATCTGTTTAACACATTAAATATAAAGTCTCAATGTAAGCTGTTATAGTCTTTTATTGCTCGCCGAATGATGACAATTGACACGTGTTTGTTCTGCAGTCTATTTCCTCAATAATATGCTCATAATATAATTTACTGTAGTAATTCGGCTTTCGTAAAATGCGTTTGACGACGTCAGAGTAGGAAGCGAAGCAATGTGTAACGACTTTTAAGATATCGTGCCGACCTTTGCTGCGCGTGATATATTTTTATATTTTAACCCTCGCTCATAAAAATCCTAAATACATGCCGCGTATTTTAAAGAAGGTCTAGTAAGGGAGATGTAGCTATGTTCCCTTACTTTATCGTAACATCTACCCAGTAACCTTTTAACAAGTACTAATTAACGAGTAGATTGACCAGTTATTTTTCATATGCTTCCACCCATTGAGATACCTTGAGACAGTGTCGTGTGAATAAGAGAACATGAGGAGTTAATAAAAAAGTCATAATGATCGTCCTCAGTGAATGATATATCTAACATCGAAATTGAAATAAAAATTTTGGATAGCTAAGTAATTCACTTAAAGATCATCTTTTCTTATATGAAATTTCAAATACTCTCAGGCACTATGTCAGCAGATGCGTATTTTACACAAAGCAAGTATTGATGACCTGGCTCCCTATCAGGATAAATAGTTATATTTTCCCTAAGTTAACAAATGTTTACGCATTAATTTTACCTTATTAATTGCTAATCATTATTTTTTTCCAGTTGAAAGTGCATTAAAAATCTCCTTTAACATTACTTCATGGTTCAAATCCACATGGATTAGAACACCGTGGTTCTTTATTTTGAATCACATCTCGTCTTTAAATAGTTGACTTTGACAAATTAGGAGTCATATACCTTGAATCGAAATAATTTTCCAAAGTTGTAATTTCCGTCATTAGTTGAATAAATGGTAGCAAATCAACCATCCTACATAAAAATTTTCCTTAACTGAAAAGTAATCGCCATCGGCTATTATCATTAAGTTTTCTTGGTAATTTCGGATTGTTTAAAGTAAAGACTTTTTGTATTACCCCTTCAAAGTGATCCCATATCCAGGTAAATTTTTTGCATAATTTATATTTATATTATTTTAATGTGAGTCAACAGCATATTTAGAAATACATAATTTCCCCAAGTATAAATTTTGATTTAGCAATACGGTCAATAAAACCAAAATATTGATCTATGTTGATACCTTAGCGTTTAATTTTACCCACCTGATCCTAATTTCTACTCTGTATTACATTTCTTCATACTTCCAAAAACAAGTAGAAACGCTGCTGTAACCTCAGGGCCAACACTTGGTACATAACTGGACAATGCTAGATACATGAATCAGCTTTGTTTTACTCTAATTTACTATAATTTCATGATTATGGACCAGTTGGCCATATATCATCGGGAGCACGCTCTGAATCTGAAGGTGAAAATATTGGCATCGTATGTGGCCAAACACATTGCCACCGGAAAATCCGTCTGATATGTAGAACATATTGTGCGGTAAAAAGTCCGTCATTTTGGATGGTAAACTCATTCCCATAATAATATTCCTTCTTATGTCGGTTCACCTTCGTCGTGCCCAAAATTCCATCAACAAATCGCGAACGGCCACAGTTTTTCTCGTTATTTCGCATTAGAAATCGACATTCAGTGGAATTTCATGAAGCAATAAGCAAGAATACTATGAATTTAAAAAGTTTTTCATTATTCCAAATGGTAAATTTCAGTTAGTCTTTTACCTGGAATTGAGTCGTTAAAGCTAACCCTAATGGCATTCCCTGAAGTAAACTTCTCTATAATAAATGGTCTAGGACATGGAAAAATAAGAAAATAATTGAAAATTCCAATGAAAAATTTCTTTCTTAAGTAAATGCCCTAAAACTCTTGGCAACTTTTTTCTTTGAAAATAATGGTCTAAATATTAACCACAAATAATATAATAAGTAATAATAGTATTGAAAATGAGTAATCAAATTAGAAATTGGTAAACTGTTAGAATTATTCTGATTGACGACAATTTTCTTTCACTCGATTACTAATTCAATATTCAGCTAATCATATCTCTCCGAAATTGTGTACCCCATTATTAACTTTTGAACATAAAATAATATAGGTAGTATGGGATCCTTAGTTTACAAGTGAACGAAATGCTAACTTTGGGGAGACCTTCAGGCATAGGAAACTTTACAGTTTTAGATGGACAGAATGTAGTGTGAAGTGCATGGAATGAATGATTATAGAGGAAAATATATATATACATTCAAAAAAAAAGATTATTCTGTATCGTTTAATTGATGCAAACAAAGAATTTTCACAATTATTTTTAATGAAATAGACAAAATATACCTCAGTAAAATACGATGTACAGCCATCATGAAAATCCACTAATCCCAGTCAACTACATTTGTCATCAAACAAAATATATTCTTAGCCACTGTAAACCACTTTCAAAAACATTGACCAGTGAAAATGCATTTAAGGTAAATTATATCCGAGAGGTATATTTTCTGGGGGGGTTCAGTTTTCTTTGGAAAACAAGGGTTTAATTTTCTAGGAAATTTTCCAACAGGGTTGCAATTTCCATGCTTTAATCTATAAAGTAGGGGTGTCATTTCCATATCCCACAAGCACTCGCTGAACCCTCCAGTTACACTTCCTGTCCACGCATGGCACCGGCAAGTTTCCCTCCTACCATCGTGTTATTTCACACTCCATGGGCCACGAGAATTTCTCCGCAGTAAAACCCAAACGATAGTACTTATTGGTATTAACACCAGCGTTAGAATGCAATCACACTCTTCCACTAAAGGAACGACATTTCCTCGAAGGCATGTGCATATTTTGCCTTGTGCGTAGTAATAAACCACCATTAGTATTTAAACAGAACCTTAGTTCCATCAATTCGAATAGGAAAATAATTGAGGAAGAAATAGCTTTAATTTGTAAATATTAGCATGGGTGTAATAATCGAGACTATTATCGATATTTTTATTGAGTTATAATTTCCACTAGCATACTGACAAGGGTACACCGATCAAAATGAAAAGAATTGCTACTTTTCGTTTTCGTGGTTAAGTGCTTTAGTTTTTCCTAATTTTCCTATTGTGCAAGTCTAGTTGCATATTCCTGCATAAAAGTAATTAAATAAAATCGTGTATGATCGGCATTATCTTCGTTCAGAGTGAAATAAATACTGTTTGCATTATTTCAGAGGCTGATGACGAAGAGCAATTGGTTGTTGCACCGAAAGTAATTCGATGGGCCAGTGGCGGCGACACTAAGGTGAAAAGGAAATTGAACAAGTCAAGAAGGAGAGAGTTTTATTTTAAATTTGATGAGAAATTCACCTGGGATGAAGCTTCTTCTAAGTGCTCTGAGTGGAAAAAGAATGGTCACCTGGCTGTTCTCGACAACATGAAACTTGTGAGAAAGGTCACGAATATGATCAGGAACCATACTGGAAAATCATATGGTGAGTTAACCACAAGAAGATCGGGCATGACTTGGTAGGCAGGGTACTACATTTCCGTTTTTTAGGTCCCGGGACACCTAAGCCTAAGAACCGGTCATACCAAGTAAAGGTTTCTCTTAATGACGTGGATGAATGCATATTTTCATTCACCTATCACCGCCTTTTAAAGATGAATTCCTAATGGGAACGATCTCTGGCGCAACTTTAAGGAAATCCTGCACACAGAGATTCGGAAGAAATGATTTCTCTACCATTACCATTATTTGTCAAATTCGGGTGGTTATCTTCTACTCTTTAACCCTTAGCTGTATTATTCCAAATATTAAATGGCAATAGTGGTAAAATCTAGATCAAGTTCGAGGTGAGATAATCTCATAACGATACCATTTTCCTCATTTCACAGACTTGTGGATCGGCGGAAAAAATGATGGCTCAAAGTGGCTGTGGAATTCAACCGGAGACACCATACCTCTTCAGAAAGTAGATGGAAGCTATCCACCGTGGAATGAACTACCCTTAACCCTTGAACACATGTGTTTAGAACTCATCCCACCTACTACCTCGTGTCGGGAGTGTGACGCATTTTTTGGACAAAATGATTGCCTTCAGAAAAAAGGCTACGTTTGTCAGAAAGGTAGGATACGTGAAGGAGATGGCCAATCATTAACATAATTCGCATCTCTACATCTTTGTAGTATATTGCAAGCCATTTCAAGACTGGCCCCTGCCACACACCCCTGACGTGGCTTGCAGGGTATTTTGTAGATGTTTTGTAGATGAGTGTTTGGCCACGGGTGAATTTACACCATTATTCACTTCACTAGTATATAGATGCTTGAGTATAAAATCATTTTGAAACGACTTAAATGCACAAAGATACAAGAGTTATTCCTACAGGAAGAATGCTATATTTGCTGTTACTACTACTTAGCATATTCATACAGGACTATTATTTATTAATTCAACTAATTTGCTTCGCTATCTGTTTAACACATTAAATATAAAGTCTCAATGTAAGCTGTTATAGTCTTTTATTGCTCGCCGAAAGATGACAATTGACACGTGTTTGTTCTGCAGTCTATTTCCTCAATAATATGCTCATAATATAATTTACAGTAGTAATTCGGCTTTCGTAAAATGCGTTTGACGACGTCAGAGTAGGAAGCGAAGCAATGTGTAACGACTTTTAAGATATCGTGCCGACCTTTGCTGCGCGTGATATATTTTTATATTTTAACCCTCGCTCATAAAAATCCTAAATACATGCCGCGTATTTTAAATAAGGTCTAGTAAGGGAGATGTAGCTATGTTCCCTTACTTTATCGTCACATCTACCCAGTAACCTTTTAACAAGTACTAATTAACGAGTAGATTGACCAGTTATTTTTCATATGCTACCACCCATTGAGATACCTTGAGACAGTGTCGTGTGGATAAGAGAACATGAGGAGTTAATAAAAAAGTCATAATGACCGTCCTCAGTGAATGAAATATCTAGCATCAAAATTGAAATAAAAATTTTGGATAGCTAAGTAATTCACTTAAAGATCATCTTTTCTTATATGAAATTTCAAATACTCTCAGGCACTATGTCAGCAGATGCGTATTTTACACAAAGCAAGTATTGATGACCTGGCTCCCTATCAGGATAAATAGTTATATTTTCCTCAAGTTATCAAATGTTTACGCATTAATTTTACCTTATTAATTGCTAATCATTATTTTTTCCAGTTGAAAGTGCATTAAAAATCTCCTTTAACATTACTTCTCGGTTCAAATCCACATGGATTAGAACACCGTGGTTCTTTATTTTGAATCACATCTCGTCTTTAAATAGTTGACTTTGACAAATTAGGAGTCATATACCTTGAATCGAAATAATTTTCCAAAGTTGTAATTTGCGTCATTAGTTGAATAAATGGAGGCAAATCAACCATCCTACATAAAAAATTTCCTTAACTGAAAAGTAATCGCCATCGGCTATTATCATTAAGTTTTCTTGGTAAATTCGGATTGTTTAAAGTAAAGACTTTTTGTATTACCCCTTCAAAGTGATCCCATATCCAGGTAAATTTTCTATATAATTTATATTAATATTATTTTAATGTGAGTCAACAGCATATTTAGAAATAAATAATTTCCCTAAGTATAAATTTTGATTTAGCAATGCGGTCAATAAAACCAAAATATTGATCTATTTTGATATCTTCGCGTTTAATTTTACCCACCTGATCCTAATTACTACTCTGTATTACATTTCTTCATACTTCCAAAAACAAGTAGAAACGCTGCTGTAACCTCAGGGCCAACACTTGGTACATAACTG
This sequence comes from Pyrrhosoma nymphula, assembly GCA_963573305.1. Taxonomy (NCBI): domain Eukaryota; kingdom Metazoa; phylum Arthropoda; class Insecta; order Odonata; family Coenagrionidae; genus Pyrrhosoma; species Pyrrhosoma nymphula. The sequence goes on from OY754332.1 coordinate 45,714,794, forward strand.
GACAATGCTAGATACATGAATCAGCTTTGTTTTACTCTAATTTACTATAATTTCATGATTATGGACCAGTTGGCCATATACCATCGGGAGCACGCTCTGAATCTGAAGGTGAAAATATTGGCATCGTATGTGGCCAAACACATTGCCACCGGAATATCCGTCTGATATGTAGAACATATTGTGCGGTAAAAAGTCCGTCATTTTGGATGGTCAACTCATTCCCAAAATAATTGTCCTTCTTATGTCGGTTCACCTTCGTCGTGCCCAAAATTCCATCAACACATCGTGCACGGCCACAGTTTTTCTCGTTATTTTGCATCAGAAATCGACATTCAGTGGAATTTCGTGAAGCAATAAGCAAGAATACTATGAATGTAAAAAGTTTTTTCTTATTCCAAATGGTAAATTTCTGTTACTCTTTTACCTGGAATTTGTCGTTGAAGCTAACCCTAATGGCATTCCCTGAAGTAAACTTCTCTATAAGAAATGGTCTAGGACATGGAAAAATAAGAAAATAATTGAAAATTCCAATGAAAAATTTCTTTCTTAAGTAAATGTCCTAAAACTCTTGGCAACTTTTTTCTTTGAAAATAATGGTTTTAATATTAACTACAAATAATATAATAAGTAATAATAGTATTGAAAATGATTAATCACATTAGAAATTATTAAACTGTTAGAATTATTCTGATTGACGATAATTTTCTTTCACTCGATTACTAATTCAATATTCAGCTAATCATATCTCTCCGAAATTGTGTACCCCATTATTAACTTTTGAACATAAAATAATATAGGTAATATGGGATCCTTAGTTTACAAGTGAACGAAATGCTAACTTTGGGGAGACCTTCAGGCATAGGAAACTTTACAGTTTTAGATGGACAGAATGCAGTGTGAAGTGCATGGAATGAATGATTATAGAGGAAAATATATATATACATTAAAAAAAAAGATTATTCTGTATCGTTTAATTGATGCAAACAAAGAATTTTCACAATTATTTTTAATGAGATAGACAAAATATACCTAAGTAAAATACGATGTGCAGCCATCATGAAAATCCACTAATCCCAGTCAACTACATTAGGCATCAAAAAAAAATATATTCTTAGCCATTGTAAACCACTTTCAAAACCATTGATCAGAGAAAATGCATTTAAGGTAAACTATATCCGAGAGGTATATTTTCTGGGGGGGTTCAGTTTTCTTTGGAAAACAAGGGTTTAATTTTCTAGGAAATTTTCCAACAGGGTTGCAATTTCCATGCTTTAATCTATAAAGTAGGGGTGTCATTTCCATATCCCACAAGCGCTCGCTGAACCCTCCAGTTACACTTCCTGTCCACGCATGGCACCGGCAAGTTTTCCTCTTACCATTGTGTTATTTCACACTCCATGGGCCACGAGAATTTCTCCGCAGGAAAACCCAAACGATAGTACTTATTGGTATTAACACCAGCGTTAGAATGCAATCACACACTTCCACTGAAGGATCGACATTTCCTCGAGGGCATGTATATATTTTGCCTTGTGCGTAGTAATAAACCACCATAAGTGTTTAAACATAACCTTAGTTCCATCAATTCAAATAGGAAAATCATTAAGGAAGAAATAGCTTTAATTTGTAAATATTAGCATGGGTGTAATAATCGAGACTATTATCGATATTTTTATTGAGTTATAATTTCCACTAGCATACTGACAAGGGTACACCGATCAAAATGAAAAGAATTGCTACTTTTCGTTTTCGTGGTTTAAGTTCTTTAGTTTTTCCTAATTTTCCTATTGTGCAAGTCTAGTTGCATATTCCTGCATAAGTGTAATTGAATTAAATCGTGGATGATCGGCATTATCTTCGTTCAGAGTGAAATAAATACTGTTTGCATTATTTCAGAGGCTGATGACGAAGAGCAATTGGTTGTTGCACCGAAAGTAATTCGATGGGCCAGTGGCGGCGACACTAAGGTGAAAAGGAAATTGAACAAGTCAAGAAGGAGAGAGTTTTATTTTAAATTTGATGAGAAATTCACCTGGGATGAAGCTTCTTCTAAGTGCTCTGAGTGGAAAAAGAATGGTCACCTGGCTGTTCTCGACAACATGAAACTTGTGAGAAAGGTCACGAATATGATCGGGAACCATACTGGAAAATCATATGGTGAGTTAACCACAAGAAGATCGGGCATGTCTTGGTAGGCAGGGTACTACATTTCCGTTTTTTAGGTCCCGGGACACCTAAGCCTAAGAACCGGTCATACCAAGTAAATGTTTCTCTTAATGACGTGGATGAATGCATATTTTCATTCACCTATCACCGCCTTTTAAAGATGAATTCCTAATGGGAACGATCTCTGGCGCAACTTTAAGGAAATCCTGCACACAGAGATTCGGAAGAAATGATTTCTCTACCATTACCATTATTTGTCAAATTCGGGTGGTTATCTTCTACTCTTTAACCCTTAGCTGTATTATTCCAAATATTAAATGGCAATAGTGGTAAAATCTAGATCAAGTTCGAGGTGAGATAATCTCATAACGATACCATTTTCCTCATTTCACAGACTTGTGGATCGGCGGAAAAAATGATGGCTCAAAGTGGCTGTGGAATTCAACCGGAGACACCATACCTCTTCAGAAAGTAGATGGAAGCTATCCACCGTGGAATGAACTACCCTTAACCCTTGAACACATGTGTTTAGAACTCATCCCACCTACTACCTCGTGTCGGGAGTGTGACGCATTTTTTGGACAAAATGATTGCCTTCAGAAAAAAGGCTACGTTTGTCAGAAAGGTAGGATACGTGAAGGAGATGGCCAATCATTAACATAATTCGCATCTCTACATCTTTGTAGTATATTGCAAGCCATTTCAAGACTGGCCCCTGCCACACACCCCTGACGTGGCTTGCAGGGTATTTTGTAGATGTTTTGTAGATTAGTGTTTGGCCACGGGTGAATTTACACCATTATTCACTTCACTAGTATATAGATGCTTGAGTAAAAAATCATTTTGAAACGACTTAAATGCACAAAGATACAAGAGTTATTCCTACAGGAAGAATGCTAAATTTGCTGTTACTACTACTTAGCATATTCATACAGGACTATTATTTATTAATTCAACTAATTTGCTTCGCTATCTGTTTAACACATTAAATATAAAGTCTCAATGTAAGCTGTTATAGTCTTTTATTGCTCGCCGAATGATGACAATTGACACGTGTTTGTTCTGCAGTCTATTTCCTCATTAATATGCTCATAATATAATTTACTGTAGTAATTCGGCTTTCGTAAAATGCGTTTGACGACGTCAGAGTAGGAAGCGAAGCAATGTGTAACGACTTTTAAGATATCGTGCCGACCTTTGCTGCGCGTGATATATTTTTATATTTTAACCCTCGCTCATAAAAATCCTAAATACTGGCCGCGTATTTTAAAGAAGGTCTAGTAAGGGAGATATAGCTATGTTCCCTTACTTTATCGTAACATCTACCCAGTAACCTTTTAACAAGTACTAATTAACGAGTAGATTGACCAGTTATTTTTCATATGCTTCCACCCATTGAGATACCTTGAGACAGTGTCGTGTGAATAAGAGAACATGAGGAGTTAATAAAAAAGTCATAATGATCGTCCTCAGTGAATGATATATCTAACATCAAAATTGAAATAAAAATTTTGGATAGCTAAGTAATTCACTTAAAGATCATCTTTTCTTATATGAAATTTCAAATACTCTCAGGCACTATGTCAGCAGATGCGTATTTTACACAAAGCAAGTATTGATGACCTGGCTCCCTATCAGGATAAATAGTTATATTTTCCTCAAGTTATCAAATGTTTACGCATTAATTTTACCTTATTAATTGCTAATCATTATTTTTTTCCAGTTGAAAGTGCATTAAAAATCTCCTTTAACATTACTTCATGGTTAAAATCCACATGGATTAGAACACCGTGGTTCTTTATTTTGAATCACATCTCGTCTTTAAATAGTTGACTTTGACAAATTAGGAGTCATATACCTTGAATCGAAATAATTTTCCAAAGTTGTAATTTCCGTCATTAGTTGAATAAATGGTAGCAAATCAACCATCCTACATAAAAATTTTCCTTAACTGAAAAGTAATCGCCATCGGCTATTATCATTAAGTTTTCTTGGTAAATTCGGATTGTTTAAAGTAAAGACTTTTTGTATTACCCCTTCAAAGTGATCCCATATCCAGGTAAATTTTTTGCATAATTTATATTTATATTATTTTAATGTGAGTCAACAGCATATTTAGAAATACATAATTTCCCCAAGTATAAATTTTGATTTAGCAATACGGTCAATAAAACCAAAATATTGATCTATGTTGATACCTTAGCGTTTAATTTTACCCACCTGATCCTAATTTCTACTCTGTATTACATTTCTTCATACTTCCAAAAACAAGTAGAAACGCTGCTGTAACCTCAGGGCAACACTTGGTACATAACTGGACAATGCTAGATACATGAATCAGCTTTGTTTTACTCTAATTTACGATAATTTCATGATTATGGACCAGTTGGCCATATATCATCGGGAGCACGCTCTGAATCTGAAGGTGAAAATATTGGCATCGTATGTGGCCAAACACATTGCCACCGGAAAATCCGTCTGATATGTAGAACATATTGTGCGGTAAAAAGTCCGTCATTTGGATGGTAAACTCATTCCCATAATAATATTCCTTCTTATGTCGGTTCACCTTCGTCGTGCCCAAAATTCCATCAACAAATCGCGAACGGCCACAGTTTTTCTCGTTATTTCGCATCAGAAATCGACATTCAGTGGAATTTCATGAAGCAATAAGCAAGAATACTATGAATGTAAAAAGTTTTTTATTATTCCAAATGGTAAATTTCAGTTAGTCTTTTACCTGGAATTGAGTCGTTGAAGCTAACCCTAATGGCATTCCCTGAAGTAAACTTCTCTATAATAAATGGTCTAGGACATGGAAAAATAAGAAAATAATTGAAAATTCCAATGAAAAATTTCTTTCTTAAGTAAATGCCCTAAAACTCTTGGCAACTTTTTTCTTTGAAAATAATGGTCTAAATATTAACCACAAATAATATAATAAGTAATAATAGTATTGAAAATGAGTAATCACATTAGAAATTGGTAAACTGTTAGAATTATTCTGATTGACGACAATTTTCTTTCACTCGATTACTAATTCAATATTCAGCTAATCATATCTCTCCGAAATTGTGTACCCCATTATTAACTTTTGAACATAAAATAATATAGGTAGTATGGGATCCTTAGTTTACAAGTGAACGAAATGCTAACTTTGGGGAGACCTTCAGGCATAGGAAACTTTACAGTTTTAGATGGACAGAATGTAGTGTGAAGTGCATGGAATGAATGATTATAGAGGAAAATATATATATACATTCAAAAAAAAAGATTATTCTGTATCGTTTAATTGATGCAAACAAAGAATTTTCACAATTATTTTTAATGAAATAGACAAAATATACCTCAGTAAAATACGATGTACAGCCATCATGAAAATCCACTAATCCCAGTCAACTACATTTGTCATCAAACAAAATATATTCTTAGCCACTGTAAACCACTTTCAAAAACATTGACCAGTGAAAATGCATTTAAGGTAAATTATATCCGAGAGGTATATTTTCTGGGGGGGTTCAGTTTTCTTTGGAAAACAAGGGTTTAATTTTCTAGGAAATTTTCCAACAGGGTTGCAATTTCCATGCTTTAATCTATAAAGTAGGGGTGTCATTTCCATATCCCACAAGCACTCGCTGAACCCTCCAGTTACACTTCCTGTCCACGCATGGCACCGGCAAGTTTCCCTCCTACCATCGTGTTATTTCACACTCCATGGGCCACGAGAATTTCTCCGCAGTAAAACCCAAACGATAGTACTTATTGGTATTAACACCAGCGTTAGAATGCAATCACACTCTTCCACTAAAGGAACGACATTTCCTCGAAGGCATGTGCATATTTTGCCTTGTGCGTAGTAATAAACCACCATTAGTATTTAAACAGAACCTTAGTTCCATCAATTCGAATAGGAAAATAATTGAGGAAGAAATAGCTTTAATTTGTAAATATTAGCATGGGTGTAATAATCGAGACTATTATCGATATTTTTATTGAGTTATAATTTCCACTAGCATACTGACAAGGGTACACCGATCAAAATGAAAAGAATTGCTACTTTTCGTTTTCGTGGTTAAGTGCTTTAGTTTTTCCTAATTTTCCTATTGTGCAAGTCTAGTTGCATATTCCTGCATAAAAGTAATTAAATAAAATCGTGTATGATCGGCATTATCTTCGTTCAGAGTGAAATAAATACTGTTTGCATTATTTCAGAGGCTGATGACGAAGAGCAAATGGTTGTTGCACCGAAAGTAAGTCGATGGGCCAGTGGCGGCGACACTAAGGTGAAAAGGAAATTGAACAAGTCAAGAAGGAGAGAGTTTTATTTTAAATTTGATGAGAAATTCACCTGGGATGAAGCTTCTTCTAAGTGCTCTGAGTGGAAAAAGAATGGTCACCTGGCTGTTCTCGACAACATGAAACTTGTGAGAAAGGTCACGAATATGATCAGGAACCATACTGGAAAATCATATGGTGAGTTAACCACAAGAAGATCGGGCATGTCTTGGTAGGCAGGGTACTACATTTCCGTTTTTTAGGTCCCGGGACACCTAAGCCTAAGAACCGGTCATACCAAGTAAAGGTTTCTCTTAATGACGTGGATGAATGCATATTTTCATTCACCTATCACCGCCTTTTAAAGATGAATTCTTAATGGGAACGATCTCTGGCGCAACTTTAAGGAAATCCTGCACACAGAGATTCGGAAGAAATGATTTCTCTACCATTACCATTATTTGTCAAATTTGGGTGGTTATCATCTACTCTTTAACCCTTAGCTGTATTATTCCAAATATTAAATGGCAATAGTGGTAAAATCTAGAGCATGTTCGAGGTGAGATAATCTCATAACGATACCATTTTCCTCATTTCACAGACTTGTGGATCGGCGGAAAAGATGATGGCTCAAAGTGGCTGTGGAATTCAACCGGAGACACCATACCTCTTCAGAAAGTAGATGGAAGCTATCCACCGTGGAATGAACTACCCTTAACCCTTGAACACATGTGTTTAGAACTCATCCCACCTACTACCTCGTGTCGAGAGTGTGACGCATTTTTTGGACAAAATGATTGCCTTCAGAAAAAAGGCTACGTTTGTCAGAAAGGTAGGATACGTGAAGGAGATGGCCAATCATTAACATAATTCGCATCTCTACATCTTTGTAGTATACTGCAAGCCATTTCAAGACTGGCCCCTGCCACACACCCCTGACGTGGCTTGCAGGGTATTTTGTAGATGTTTTGTAGATGAGTGTTTGGCCACGGGTGAATTTACAACATTATTCACTTCACTAGTATATAGATGCTCGAGTATAAAATCATTTTGAAACGACATAAATGCACAATGATACAAGAGTTATTCCTACAGGAAGAATGCTATATTTGCTGTTACTACTACTAAGCATATTCATACAGGACCATTAGTTAACAATTCAACTAATTTGCTTCGCTATCTGTTTAACACATTAATTATAAATTCTCAATGTAAGCTGTTATAGTCTTTTATTGCTCGCCGAATGATGACAATTGACACGTGTTTGTTCTGCAGTCTATTTCCTCAATAATATGCTCATAATATAATTTACAGTAGTAATTCGGCTTTCGTAAAATGCGTTTGGTGACGTCAGAGTAGGAAGCGAAGCAATGTGTAACGACTCTTAAGATATCGTGCCGACCTTTGCTGCGCGTGATATATTTTTATATTTTAACCCTCGCTCATAAAAATCCTAAATACTGGCCGCGTATTTTAAAGAAGGTCTAGTAAGGGAGATGTAGCTATGTTCCCTTACTTTATCGTCACATCTACCCAGTAACCTTTTAACAAGTACTAATTAACGAGTAGATTGACCAGTTATTTTTCATATGCTTCCACCCATTGAGATACCTTGAGACAGTGTCGTGTGGTTGAGAGAACATGAGGAGTTAATAAAAAAGTCATAATGACTGTCTTCAGTGAATGATATATCTAACATCAAAATTGAAATAGAAATTTTGGATAGCTAAGTAATTCACTTAAAGATCATCTTTTCTAATATGGAATTTCAAATACTCTCAGGCACTATGTCAGCAGATGCGTATTTTACACAAAGCAAGTATTGATGACCTGGCTCCCTATCAGGATAAATAATTATATTTTCCTCAAGTTAACAAATTTAACGCATTAATTTTACCTTATTAATTGCTAATCATTATTTTTTTCCAGTTGAAATTGCATTAAAAAATCTCCTTTAACATTACTTCTTGGTTCAAATCCACATGGATTAGAACACCGTGGTTCTTTATTTTGAATCACATCTCGTCTTTAAATAGTTGACTTTGACAAATTATGAGTTCTATACCTTGAATCGAAATAATTTTCCAAAGTTGTAATTTGCGTCATTAGTTGAATAAATGGAGGCAAATAACCATCTTACATTACCATTCTCCTTATCTGAACAATAGTCGTCATCGTTAAGTTATCTTGGTAATTTCGGATTGTTTAAAGTAAAGACTTTTTGTATTACCCCTTCAAAGTGATCCCATATCCAGGTAAATTTTCTGCATAATTTATATTAATATTATTTTAATGTGAGTCAACAGCATATTTAGAAATACATAATTTCCCTAAGTATAAATTTTGATTTAGCAATGCGGTCAATAAAACAAAAATATTGATCTATGTTGATACCTTCGCGTTTAATTTTACCCACCTGATCCTAATTTCTACTCTGTATTACATTTCTTCATACTTCCAAAAACAAGTAGAAACGCTGCTGTAACCTCAGGGCCAACACTTGGTACATAACTGGACAATGCTAGATACATGAATCAGCTTTGTTTTACTCTAATTTACTATAATTTCATGATTATGGACCAGTTGGCCATATATCATCGGGAGCACGCTCTGAATCTGAAGGTGAAAAAATTGGCATCGTATGTAGCCAAACAAATTGCCACCGGAAAAACCGTCTGATATGTAGATCATATTGTGCGGTAAACAATGCGTCATTTTGGATGGTCAACTCATTTCCAAAATAATTGTCCTTCTTATGTCGGTTCACCTTCGTCGTGCCCAAAATTCCATCAACACATCGTGCACGGCCACAGTTTTTCTCGTTATTTTGCATCAGAAATCGACATTCAGTGGAATTTCGTGAAGCAATAAGCATGAATACTATGAATGTAAATAGTTTTTTTCTTATTCCAAATGGGAAATTTCTGTTTCTCTTTTACCTGGAATTGAGTCGTTGAAGCTAACCTTAATGGCATTCCCTGAAGTAAACTTCCCTATAAGAAATGGTCTAGGACATGGAAAAATAAGAAAATAATTGAAAATTCCAATGAAAATTTCTTTCTTAAGGAAATGCCCTAAAACTATTGGCAACTTTTTTCTTTGAAAATAAAGGTCTAAATATGAACCACAAATAATATAATAAGTAATAATAGTATTGAAAATGAGTAATCACATTAGAAATTGGTAAACTGTTAGAATTATTCTGATTGACGATAATTTTCTTTCACTCGATTACTAATTCAATATTCAGCTAATCATATCTCTCCGAAATTGTGTACCCCATTATTAACTTTTGAACATAAAATAATATAGGTAATATGGGATCCTTAGTTTACAAGTGAACGAAATGCTAACTTTGGGGATACCTTCAGGCATAGGAAACTTTACAGTTTTAGATGGACAGAATGCAGTGTGAAGTGCATGGAATGAATGATTATAGAGGAAAATATATATATACATTCAAAAAAAAAGATTATTCTGTATCGTTTAATTGATGCAAACAAAGAATTTTCACAATTATTTTTAATGAGATAGACAAAATATACCTCAGTAAAATACGATGTACAGCCATCATGAAAATCCACTAATCCCAGTCAACTACATTTGGTATCAAACAAAATATATTCTTAACCACTGTAAACCACTTTCAAAAACATTGACCAGAGAAAATGCATTTAAGGTAAATTATATCCGAGAGGTATATTTTCTGGGGGGAGTCAGTTTTCTTTAGAAAACAAGGGTTTAATTTTCTAGGAAATTTTCCAACAGGGTTGCAATTTCCATGCTTTAATCTATAAAGTAGGGGTGTCATTTCCATATCCCACAAGCACTCGATGAAACCTCCAGTTACACTTCCTGTCCACGCATGGCACCGGCAAGGTTCCCTCCTACCATTGTGTTATTTCACACTCCATGGGCCACGAGAATTTCTCCGCAGGAAAACCCAAACGATAGTACTTATTGGTATTAACACCAGCGTTAGAATGCAATCACACACTTCCACTGAAGGATCGACATTTCCTCGAGGGCATGTGCATATTTTGCCTTGTGCGTAGTAATAAACCACCATTAGTATATTAACATAACCTTAGTTCCATCAATTCGAATAGGAAAATAATTGAGGAAGAAATAGCTTTAATTTGTAAATATTAGCATGGGTGTAATAATCGAGACTATTATCGATATTTTTATTGAGTTATAATTTCCACTAGCATACTGACAAGGGAACACCGATCAAAATGAAAAGAATTGCTACTTTTCGTTTTCGTGGTTTAAGTGCTTTAGTTTTTCCTAATTTTCCTATTGTGCAAGTCTAGTTGCATATTCCTGCATAAGTGTAATTGAATTAAATCGTGGATGATCGGCATTATCTTCGTTCAGAGTGAAATAAATACTCTTTGCATTATTTCAGAGGCTGATGACGAAGAGCAATTGGTTGTTGCACCGAAAGTAATTCGATGGGCCAGTGGCGGCGACACTAAGGTGAAAAGGAAATTGAACAAGTCAAGAAGGAGAGAGTTTTATTTTAAATTTGATGAGAAATTCACCTGGGATGAAGCTTCTTCTAAGTGCTCTGAGTGGAAAAAGAATGGTCACCTGGCTGTTCTCGACAACATGAAACTTGTGAGAAAGGTCACGAATATGATCAGGAACCATACTGGAAAATCATATGGTGAGTTAACCACAAGAAGATCGGGTTGGTCTTGGTAGGCAGGGTACTACATTTCCATTTTTAGGTCCCGGGACACCTAAGCCTAAGAACCGGTCATACCTAGTAAAGGTTTCTCTTAATGACGTGGATGAATGCATATTTTCATTCACCTATCACCGCCTTTTAAAGATGAATTCTTAATGGGAACGATCTCTGGCGCAACTTTAAGGAAATCCTGCACACAGAGATTCGGAAGAAATGATTTCTCTACCATTACCATTATTTGTCAAATTCGGGTGGTTATCTTCTACTCTTTAACCCTTAGCTGTATTATTCCAAATATTAAATGGCAATAGTGGTAAAATCTAGATCATGTTCGAGGTGAGATAATCTCATAACGATACCATTTTCCTCATTTCACAGACTTGTGGATCGGCGGAAAAGATGATGGCTCAAAGTGGCTGTGGAATTCAACCGGAGACACCATACCTCTTCAGAAAGTAGATGGAAGCTATCCACCGTGGAATGAACTACCCTTAACCCTTGAACACAAGTGTTTAGAACTCATCCCACCTACTACCTCGTGTCGGGAGTGTGACGCATTTTTTGGACAAAATGATTGCCTTCAGAAAAAAGGCTACGTTTGTCAGAAAGGTAGGATACGTGAAAGAGATGGCCAATCATTAACATAATTCGCATCTCTACATCTTTGTAGTATACTGCAAGCCATTTCAAGACTGGCCCCTGCCACACACCCCTGACGTGGCTTGCAGGGTATTTTGTAGATGTTTTGTAGATGAGTGTTTGGCCACGGGTGAATTTACACCATTATTCACTTCACTAGTATATAGATGCTTGAGTATAAAATCATTTTGAAACGACATAAATGCACAAAGATACAAGAGTTATTCCTACAGGAAGAATGCTAAATTTGCTGTTACTACTACTTAGCATATTCATACAGGACTATTATTTATTAATTCAACTAATTTGCTTCGCTATCTGTTTAACACATTAAATATAAAGTCTCAATGTAAGCTGTTATAGTCTTTTATTGCTCGCCGAATGATGACAATTGACACGTGTTTGTTCTGCAGTCTATTTCCTCAATAATATGCTCATAATATAATTTACAGTAATAATTCGGCTTTCGTAAAAATGCGTTTGGTGACGTCAGAGTAGGAAGCGAAGCAATGTGTAACGACTTTTAAGATATCGTGCCGACCTTTGCTGCGCGTGATATATTTTTATATTTTAACCCTCGCTCATAAAAATCCTAAATACTGGCCGCGTATTTTAAAGAAGGTCTAGTAAGGGAGATGTAGCTATGTTCCCTTACTTTATCATCACATCTAACCAGTAACCTTTTAACAAGTACTAATTAACGAGTAGATTGACCAGTTATTTTTCATATGCTTCCACCCATTGAGATACCTTGAGACAGTGTCGTGTGAATAAGAGAACATGAGGAGTTAATAAAAAAGTCATAATGACTGTCCTCAGTGAATGATATATCTAACATCAAAATTGAAATAGAAATTTTGGATAGCTAAGTAATTCACTTAAAGTTCATCTTTTCTTATATGGAATTTCAAATACTCTCAGGCACTATGTCAGCAGATGCGTATTTTACACAAAGCAAGTATTGATGACCTGGCTCCCTATCAGGATAAATAGTTATATTTTCCTCAAGTTAACTAATGTTTACGCATTAATTTTACCTTATTAATTGCTAATCATTATTTTTTTACAGTTGAAAGTGCATTAAAAAATCTCCTTTAACATTACTTCTCGGTTCAAATCCACATGGATTAGAACACCGTGGTTCTTTATTTTGAATCACATCTCGTCTTTAAATAGTTGACTTTGACAAATTAGGAGTCATATACCTTGAATCGAAATAATTTTCCAAAGTTGTAATTTGCGTCATTAGTTGAATAAATGGAGGCAAATCAACCATCTTACATTAACATTCTCCTTATCTGAACAATAGTCGTCATCGTTAAGTAATCTTGGTAATTTCGGATTGTTTAAAGTAAAGACTTTTTGTATTACCCCTTCAAAGTGATCCCATATCCAGGTAAATTTTCTATATAATTTATATTAATATTATTTTAATGTGAGTCAACAGCATATTTAGAAATACATAATTTCCCTAAGTATAAATTTTGATTTAGCAATGCGGTCAATAAAACCAAAATATTGATCTATGTTGATACCTTCGCGTTTAATTTTACCCACCTGATCCTAATTTCTACTCTGTATTACATTTCTTCATACTTCCAAAAACAAGTAGAAACGCTGCTGTAACCTCAGGGCAACACTTGGTACATAACTTGACAATGCTAGATACATGAATCAGCTTTGTTTTACTCTAATTTACTATAATTTCATGATTATGGACCAGTTGGCCATATATCATCGGGAGCACGCTCTGAATCTGAAACTGAAAATATTGGCATCGTATGTGGCCAAACACATTGCAACCGGAATATCCGTAGGATATGTAGACCATATTGTGCGGTAAAAAGTCCGTCATTTTGGATGGTCAACTCATTCCCAAAATAATTGTCCTTCTTATGTCGGTTCACCTTCGTCGTGCCCAAAATTCCATCAACACGTCGTGAACGGCCACATTTTTTCTCGTTATTTTGCATCAGAAATCGACATTCAGTGGAATTTCGTGAAGCAATAAGCATGAATACTATGAATGTAAATAGTTTTTTTCTTATTCCAAATGGGAAATTTCTGTTTCTCTTTTACCTGGAATTGAGTCGTTGAAGCTAACCTTAATGGCATTCCCTGAAGTAAACTTCCCTATAAGAAATGGTCTAGGACATGGAAAAATAAGAAAATAATTGAAAATTCCAATGAAAATTTCTTTCTTAAGGAAATGCCCTAAAACTATTGGCAACTTTTTTCTTTGAAAATAATGGTCTAAATATTAACCACAAATAATATAATAAGTAATAATAGTATTGAAAATGAGTAATCACATTAGACATTGGTAAACTGTTAGAATTATTCTGATTGACGATAATTTTCTTTCACTCGATTACTAATTCAATATTCAGCTAATCATATCTCTCCGAAATGGTGTACCCCATTATTAACTTTTGAACATAAAATAATATGGGTAATATGGGATCCTTAGTTTACAAGTGAACGAAATGCTAACTTTGGGGATACCTTCAGGCATAGGAAACTTTACAGTTTTAGATGGACAGAATGCAGTGTGAAGTGCATGGAATGAATGATTATAGAGGAAAATATATATATACATTCAAAAAAAAAGATTATTCTGTATCGTTTAATTGATGCAAACTAAGAATTTTCACAATTATTTTTAATGAGATAGACAAAATATACCAAAGTAAAATACGATGTGCAGCCATCATGAAAATCCACTAATCCCAGTCAACTACATTTGGTATCAAACAAAATATATTCCTTGCCACTGTAAACCACTTTCAAAACCTTGACCAGAGAAAATGCATTTAAGGTAAATTATATCCGAGAGGTATATTTTCTGGGGGGGTTCAGTTTTCTTTGGAAAACAAGGGTTTAATTTTCTAGGAAATTTTCCAACAGGGTTGCAATTTCCATGCTTTAATCTATAAAGTAGGGGTGTCATTTCCATATCCCACAAGCACTCGCTGAACCCTCCAGTTACACTTCCTGTCCACGCATGGCACCGGCAAGTTTCCCTCCTACCATTGTGTTATTTCACACTCCTTGGGCCACGAGAATTTCTCCGCAGCAAAACCCAGACGATAGTACTTATTGGTATTAACACCAGCGTTAGAATGCAATCACACACTTCCACTGAAGGATCGACATTTCCTCGAGGGCATGTGCATATTTTGCCTTGTGCGTAGTAATAAACCACCATTAGTATTTAAACATAACCTTAGTTCCATCAATTCGAATAGGAAAATAATTGAGGAAGAAATAGCTTTAATTTGTAAATATTAGCATGGGTGTAATAATCGAGACTATTATCGATATTTTTATTGAGTTATAATTTCCACTAGCATACTGACAAGGGTACACCGATCAAAATGAAAAGAATTGCTACTTTTCGTTTTCGTGGTTTAAGTGCTTTAGTTTTTCCTAATTTTCCTATTGTGCAAGTCTAGTTGCATATTCCTGCATAAGTGTAATTGAATTAAATCGTGGATGATCGGCATTATCTTCGTTCAGAGTGAAATAAATACTGTTTGCATTATTTCAGAGGCTGATGACGAAGAGCAAATGGTTGTTGCACCGAAAGTAATTCGATGGGCCAGTGGCGGCGATACTAAGGTGAAAAGGAAATTGAACAAGTCAAGAAGGAGAGAGTTTTATTTTAAATTTGATGAGAAATTCACCTGGGATGAAGCTTCTTCTAAGTGCTCTGAGTGGAAAAAGAATGGTCACCTGGCTGTTCTCGACAACATGAAACTTGTGAGAAAGGTCACGAATATGATCAGGAACCATACTGGAAAATCATATGGTGAGTTAACCACAAGAAGATCGGGTTGGTCTTGGTAGGCAGGGTACTACATTTCCATTTTTAGGTCCCGGGACACCTAAGCCTAAGAACCGGTCATACCAAGTAAAGGTTTCTCTTAATGACGTGGATGAATGCATATTTTCATTCACCTATCACCGCCTTTTAAAGATGAATTCTTAATGGGAACGATCTCTGGCGCAACTTTAAGGAAATCCTGCACACAGAGATTCGGAAGAAATGATTTCTCTACCATAACCATTATTTGTCAAATTCGGGTGGTTATCTTCTACTCTTTAACCCTTAGCTGTATTATTCCAAATATTAAATGGCAATAGTGGTAAAATCTAGATCATGTTCGAGGTGAGATAATCTCATAACGATACCATTTTCCTCATTTCACAGACTTGTGGATCGGCGGAAAAGATGATGGCTCAAAGTGGCTGTGGAATTCAACCGGAGACACCATACCTCTTCAGAAAGTAGATGGAAGCTATCCACCGTGGAATGAACTACCCTTAACCCTTGAACACAAGTGTTTAGAACTCATCCCACCTACTACCTCGTGTCGGGAGTGTGACGCATTTTTTGGACAAAATGATTGCCTTCAGAAAAAAGGCTACGTTTGTCAGAAAGGTAGGATACGTGAAGGAGATGGCCAATCATTAACATAATTCGCATCTCTACATCTTTGTAGTATACTGCAAGCCATTTCAAGACTGGCCCCTGCCACACACCCCTGACGTGGCTTGCAGGGTATTTTGTAGATGTTTTGTAGATGAGTGTTTGGCCACGGGTGAATTTACACCATTATTCACTTCACTAGTATATAGATGCTTGAGTATAAAATCATTTTGAAACGACTTAAATGCACAAAGATACAAGAGTTATTCCTACAGGAAGAATGCTATATTTGCTGTTACTACTACTTAGCATATTCATACTGGACCATTAGTTAACAATTCAACTAATTTGCTTCGCTATCTGTTTAACACATTAATTATAAAGTCTCAATGTAAGCTGTTATAGTCTTTTATTGCTCGCCGAATGATGACAATTGACACGTGTTTGTTCTGCAGTCTATTTCCTCAATAATATGCTCATAATATAATTTACAGTAGTAATTCGGCTTTTGTAAATTGCGTTTGGTGACGTCAGAGTAGGAAGCGAAGCAATGTGTAACGACTTTTAAGATATCGTGCCGACCTATGCTGCGCGTGATATATTTTTATATTTTAACCCTCGCTCATAAAAATCCTAAATACTGGCCGCGTATTTTAAATAAGGTCTAGTAAGGGAGATGTAGCTATGTTCCCTTACTTTATCGTCACATCTACCCAGTAACCTTTTAACAAGTACTAATTAACGAGTAGATTGACCAGTTATTTTTCATATGCTTCCACCCATTGAGATACCTTGAGACAGTGTCGTGTAGTTGAGAGAACATGGGGAGTTAATAAAAAAGTCATAATGACCGTCCTCAGTGAATGATAAATCTAGCATCAAAATTGAAATAAAAATTTTGGATAGCTAAGTAATTCACTTAAAGATCATCTTTTCTTATATGAAATTTCAAATACTCTCAGGCACTATGTCAGCAGATGCGTATTTTACACAAAGCAAGTATTGATGACCTGGCTCCCTATCAGGATAAATAGTTATATTTTCCCTAAGTTAACAAATGTTTACGCATTAATTTTACCTTATTAATTGCTAATCATTATTTTTTTCCAGTTGAAAGTGCATTAAAAATCTCCTTTAACATTACTTCATGGTTCAAATCCACATGGATTAGAACACCGTGGTTCTTTATTTTGAATCACATCTCGTCTTTAAATAGTTGACTTTGACAAATTAGGAGTCATATACCTTGAATCGAAATAATTTTCCAAAGTTGTAATTTCCGTCATTAGTTGAATAAATGGTAGCAAATCAACCATCCTACATTAAAATTTTCTTTAACTGAAAAGTAATCGCCATCGGCTATTATCATTAAGTTTTCTTGGTAAATTCAGATTGTTTAAAGTAAAGACTTTTTGTATTACCCCTTCAAAGTGATCCCATATCCAGGTAAATTTTTTGCATAATTTATATTTATATTATTTTAATGTGAGTCAACAGCATATTAAGAAATACATAATTTCCCTAAGTATAAATTTTGATTTAGCAATGCGGTCAATAAAACCAAAATATTGATCTATGTTGATACCTTCGCGTTTAATTTTACCCACCTGATCCTAATTTCTACTCTATATTACATTTCTTCACACTTCCAAAAACAAGTAGAAACGCTGCTGTAACCTCAGGGCCAACACTTGGTACATAACTGGACAATGCTAGATACATGAATCAGCTTTGTTTTACTCTAATTTACTATAATTTCATGATTATGGACCAGTTGGCCATATATCATCGGGAGCACGCTCTGAATCTGAAGGTGAAAATATTGGCTCAGTATGTGGCCAAACAAATTGCCACCGGAATATCCGTCTGATATGTAGAACATATTGTGCGGTAAAAAGTCCGTCATTTTGGATGGTAAACTCATTCCCAAAATAATTGTCCTTCTTATGTCGGTTCACCTTCGTCGTGCCCAAAATTCCATCATCAAATCGTGAACGGCCACAGTTTTTCTCGTTATTTTGCATCAGAAATCGACATTCAGTGGAATTTCATGAAGCAATATGCAAGAATACTATAAATGTAAAAAGTTTTTTCTTATTCCAAATGGTAAATTTCTGTTACTCTTTTACCTGGAATTGAGTCGTTGAAGCTAACCCTAATGGCATTCCCTGAAGTAAACTTCTCTATAATAAATGGTGTAGGACATGGAAAAATAAGAAAATAATTGAAAATTCCAATGAAAAATTTCTTTCTTAAGTAAATGCCCTAAAACTCTTGGCAACTTTTTTCTTTGAAAATAATGGTTTTAATATTAACCACAAATAATAAAATAAGTAATAATAGTATTGATAATGAGTAATCACATTAGATATTGGTAAACTGTTAGAATTATTCTGAATGACGATAATTTTCTTTCACTCGATTACTAATTCAATATTCAGCTAATCATATCTCTCCGAAATTGTGTACCCCATTATTAAATTTTGAACATAAAATAATATAGGTAGTATGGGATCCTTAGTTTACAAGTGAACGAAATGCTAACTTTGGGGAGACCTTCAGGCATAGGAAACTTTACAGTTTTAGATGGACAGAATGCAGTGTGAAGTGCATGGAATGAATGATTATAGAGGAAAATATATATATACATTCAAAAAAAAAGATTATTCTGTATCGTTTAATTGATGCAAACTAAGAATTTTCACAATTATTTTTAATGAGATAGACAAAATATACCAAAGTAAAATACGATGTGCAGCCATCATGAAAATCCACTAATCCCAGTCAACTACATTTGGTATCAAACAAAATATATTCCTTGCCACTGTAAACCACTTTCAAAACCTTGACCAGAGAAAATGCATTTAAGGTAAATTATATCCGAGAGGTATATTTTCTGGGGGGGTTCAGTTTTCTTTGGAAAACAAGGGTTTAATTTTCTAGGAAATTTTCCAACAGGGTTGCAATTTCCATGCTTTAATCTATAAAGTAGGGGTGTCATTTCCATATCCCACAAGCACTCGCTGAACCCTCCAGTTACACTTCCTGTCCACGCATGGCACCGGCAAGTTTCCCTCCTACCATTGTGTTATTTCACACTCCTTGGGCCACGAGAATTTCTCCGCAGCAAAACCCAGACGATAGTACTTATTGGTATTAACACCAGCGTTAGAATGCAATCACACACTTCCACTGAAGGATCGACATTTCCTCGAGGGCATGTGCATATTTTGCCTTGTGCGTAGTAATAAACCACCATTAGTATTTAAACATAACCTTAGTTCCATCAATTCGAATAGGAAAATAATTGAGGAAGAAATAGCTTTAATTTGTAAATATTAGCATGGGTGTAATAATCGAGACTATTATCGATATTTTTATTGAGTTATAATTTCCACTAGCATACTGACAAGGGTACACCGATCAAAATGAAAAGAATTGCTACTTTTCGTTTTCGTGGTTTAAGTGCTTTAGTTTTTCCTAATTTTCCTATTGTGCAAGTCTAGTTGCATATTCCTGCATAAGTGTAATTGAATTAAATCGTGGATGATCGGCATTATCTTCGTTCAGAGTGAAATAAATACTGTTTGCATTATTTCAGAGGCTGATGACGAAGAGCAAATGGTTGTTGCACCGAAAGTAATTCGATGGGCCAGTGGCGGCGATACTAAGGTGAAAAGGAAATTGAACAAGTCAAGAAGGAGAGAGTTTTATTTTAAATTTGATGAGAAATTCACCTGGGATGAAGCTTCTTCTAAGTGCTCTGAGTGGAAAAAGAATGGTCACCTGGCTGTTCTCGACAACATGAAACTTGTGAGAAAGGTCACGAATATGATCAGGAACCATACTGGAAAATCATATGGTGAGTTAACCACAAGAAGATCGGGTTGGTCTTGGTAGGCAGGGTACTACATTTCCATTTTTAGGTCCCGGGACACCTAAGCCTAAGAACCGGTCATACCAAGTAAAGGTTTCTCTTAATGACGTGGATGAATGCATATTTTCATTCACCTATCACCGCCTTTTAAAGATGAATTCTTAATGGGAACGATCTCTGGCGCAACTTTAAGGAAATCCTGCACACAGAGATTCGGAAGAAATGATTTCTCTACCATAACCATTATTTGTCAAATTCGGGTGGTTATCTTCTACTCTTTAACCCTTAGCTGTATTATTCCAAATATTAAATGGCAATAGTGGTAAAATCTAGATCATGTTCGAGGTGAGATAATCTCATAACGATACCATTTTCCTCATTTCACAGACTTGTGGATCGGCGGAAAAGATGATGGCTCAAAGTGGCTGTGGAATTCAACCGGAGACACCATACCTCTTCAGAAAGTAGATGGAAGCTATCCACCGTGGAATGAACTACCCTTAACCCTTGAACACAAGTGTTTAGAACTCATCCCACCTACTACCTCGTGTCGGGAGTGTGACGCATTTTTTGGACAAAATGATTGCCTTCAGAAAAAAGGCTACGTTTGTCAGAAAGGTAGGATACGTGAAGGAGATGGCCAATCATTAACATAATTCGCATCTCTACATCTTTGTAGTATACTGCAAGCCATTTCAAGACTGGCCCCTGCCACACACCCCTGACGTGGCTTGCAGGGTATTTTGTAGATGTTTTGTAGATGAGTGTTTGGCCACGGGTGAATTTACACCATTATTCACTTCACTAGTACTTAGATGCTTGAGTATAAAATCATTTTGAAACGACTTAAATGCACAAAGATACAAGAGTTATTCCTACAGGAAGAATGCTATATTTGCTGTTACTACTACTTAGCATATTCATACTGGACCATTAGTTAACAATTCAACTAATTTGCTTCGCTATCTGTTTAACACATTAATTATAAAGTCTCAATGTAAGCTGTTATAGTCTTTTATTGCTCGCCGAATGATGACAATTGACACGTGTTTGTTCTGCAGTCTATTTCCTCAATAATATGCTCATAATATAATTTACAGTAGTAATTCGGCTTTTGTAAATTGCGTTTGGTGACGTCAGAGTAGGAAGCGAAGCAATGTGTAACGACTTTTAAGATATCGTGCCGACCTATGCTGCGCGTGATATATTTTTATATTTTAACCCTCGCTCATAAAAATCCTAAATACTGGCCGCGTATTTTAAATAAGGTCTAGTAAGGGAGATGTAGCTATGTTCCCTTACTTTATCGTCACATCTACCCAGTAACCTTTTAACAAGTACTAATTAACGAGTAGATTGACCAGTTATTTTTCATATGCTTCCACCCATTGAGATACCTTGAGACAGTGTCGTGTAGTTGAGAGAACATGAGGAGTAATAAAAAAGTCATAATGACCGTCCTCAGTGAATGATAAATCTAGCATCAAAATTGAAATAAAAATTTTGGATAGCTAAGTAATTCACTTAAAGATCATCTTTTCTTATATGAAATTTCAAATACTCTCAGGCACTATGTCAGCAGATGCGTATTTTACACAAAGCAAGTATTGATGACCTGGCTCCCTATCAGGATAAATAGTTATATTTTCCCTAAGTTAACAAATGTTTACGCATTAATTTTACCTTATTAATTGCTAATCATTATTTTTTTCCAGTTGAAAGTGCATTAAAAATCTCCTTTAACATTACTTCATGGTTCAAATCCACATGGATTAGAACACCGTGGTTCTTTATTTTGAATCACATCTCGTCTTTAAATAGTTGACTTTGACAAATTAGGAGTCATATACCTTGAATCGAAATAATTTTCCAAAGTTGTAATTTCCGTCATTAGTTGAATAAATGGTAGCAAATCAACCATCCTACATTAAAATTTTCTTTAACTGAAAAGTAATCGCCATCGGCTATTATCATTAAGTTTTCTTGGTAAATTCGGATTGTTTAAAGTAAAGACTTTTTGTATTACCCCTTCAAAGTGATCCCATATCCAGGTAAATTTTCTATATAATTTATATTAATATTATTTTAATGTGAGTCAACAGCATATTAAGAAATACATAATTTCCCTAAGTATAAATTTTGATTTAGCAATGCGGTCAATAAAACCAAAATATTGATCTATGTTGATACCTTCGCGTTTAATTTTACCCACCTGATCCTAATTTCTACTCTATATTACATTTCTTCACACTTCCAAAAACAAGTAGAAACGCTGCTGTAACCTCAGGGCCAACACTTGGTACATAACTGGACAATGCTAGATACATGAATCAGCTTTGTTTTACTCTAATTTACTATAATTTCATGATTATGGACCAGTTGGCCATATATCATCGGGAGCACGCTCTGAATCTGAAGGTGAAAATATTGGCTCAGTATGTGGCCAAACAAATTGCCACCGGAATATCCGTCTGATATGTAGAACATATTGTGCGGTAAAAAGTCCGTCATTTTGGATGGTAAACTCATTCCCAAAATAATTGTCCTTCTTATGTCGGTTCACCTTCGTCGTGCCCAAAATTCCATCATCAAATCGTGAACGGCCACAGTTTTTCTCGTTATTTTGCATCAGAAATCGACATTCAGTGGAATTTCATGAAGCAATATGCAAGAATACTATAAATGTAAAAAGTTTTTTCTTATTCCAAATGGTAAATTTCTGTTACTCTTTTACCTGGAATTGAGTCGTTGAAGCTAACCCTAATGGCATTCCCTGAAGTAAACTTCTCTATAATAAATGGTGTAGGACATGGAAAAATAAGAAAATAATTGAAAATTCCAATGAAAAATTTCTTTCTTAAGTAAATGCCCTAAAACTCTTGGCAACTTTTTTCTTTGAAAATAATGGTTTTAATATTAACCACAAATAATAAAATAAGTAATAATAGTATTGAAAATGAGTAATCACATTAGATATTGGTAAACTGTTAGAATTATTCTGAATGACGATAATTTTCTTTCACTCGATTACTAATTCAATATTCAGCTAATCATATCTCTCCGAAATTGTGTACCCCATTATTAAATTTTGAACATAAAATAATATAGGTAGTATGGGATCCTTAGTTTACAAGTGAACGAAATGCTAACTTTGGGGAGACCTTCAGGCATAGGAAACTTTACAGTTTTAGATGGACAGAATGCAGTGTGAAGTGCATGGAATGAATGATTATAGAGGAAAATATATATATACATTCAAAAAAAAAGATTATTCTGTATCGTTTAATTGATGCAAACTAAGAATTTTCACAATTATTTTTAATGAGATAGACAAAATATACCAAAGTAAAATACGATGTGCAGCCATCATGAAAATCCACTAATCCCAGTCAACTACATTTGGTATCAAACAAAATATATTCCTTGCCACTGTAAACCACTTTCAAAACCTTGACCAGAGAAAATGCATTTAAGGTAAATTATATCCGAGAGGTATATTTTCTGGGGGGGTTCAGTTTTCTTTGGAAAACAAGGGTTTAATTTTCTAGGAAATTTTCCAACAGGGTTGCAATTTCCATGCTTTAATCTATAAAGTAGGGGTGTCATTTCCATATCCCACAAGCACTCGCTGAACCCTCCAGTTACACTTCCTGTCCACGCATGGCACCGGCAAGTTTCCCTCCTACCATTGTGTTATTTCACACTCCTTGGGCCACGAGAATTTCTCCGCAGCAAAACCCAGACGATAGTACTTATTGGTATTAACACCAGCGTTAGAATGCAATCACACACTTCCACTGAAGGATCGACATTTCCTCGAGGGCATGTGCATATTTTGCCTTGTGCGTAGTAATAAACCACCATTAGTATTTAAACATAACCTTAGTTCCATCAATTCGAATAGGAAAATAATTGAGGAAGAAATAGCTTTAATTTGTAAATATTAGCATGGGTGTAATAATCGAGACTATTATCGATATTTTTATTGAGTTATAATTTCCACTAGCATACTGACAAGGGTACACCGATCAAAATGAAAAGAATTGCTACTTTTCGTTTTCGTGGTTTAAGTGCTTTAGTTTTTCCTAATTTTCCTATTGTGCAAGTCTAGTTGCATATTCCTGCATAAGTGTAATTGAATTAAATCGTGGATGATCGGCATTATCTTCGTTCAGAGTGAAATAAATACTGTTTGCATTATTTCAGAGGCTGATGACGAAGAGCAAATGGTTGTTGCACCGAAAGTAATTCGATGGGCCAGTGGCGGCGATACTAAGGTGAAAAGGAAATTGAACAAGTCAAGAAGGAGAGAGTTTTATTTTAAATTTGATGAGAAATTCACCTGGGATGAAGCTTCTTCTAAGTGCTCTGAGTGGAAAAAGAATGGTCACCTGGCTGTTCTCGACAACATGAAACTTGTGAGAAAGGTCACGAATATGATCAGGAACCATACTGGAAAATCATATGGTGAGTTAACCACAAGAAGATCGGGTTGGTCTTGGTAGGCAGGGTACTACATTTCCATTTTTAGGTCCCGGGACACCTAAGCCTAAGAACCGGTCATACCAAGTAAAGGTTTCTCTTAATGACGTGGATGAATGCATATTTTCATTCACCTATCACCGCCTTTTAAAGATGAATTCTTAATGGGAACGATCTCTGGCGCAACTTTAAGGAAATCCTGCACACAGAGATTCGGAAGAAATGATTTCTCTACCATTACCATTATTTGTCAAATTCGGGTGGTTATCTTCTACTCTTTAACCCTTAGCTGTATTATTCCAAATATTAAATGGCAATAGTGGTAAAATCTAGATCATGTTCGAGGTGAGATAATCTCATAACGATACCATTTTCCTCATTTCACAGACTTGTGGATCGGCGGAAAAGATGATGGCTCAAAGTGGCTGTGGAATTCAACCGGAGACACCATACCTCTTCAGAAAGTAGATGGAAGCTATCCACCGTGGAATGAACTACCCTTAACCCTTGAACACAAGTGTTTAGAACTCATCCCACCTACTACCTCGTGTCGGGAGTGTGACGCATTTTTTGGACAAAATGATTGCCTTCAGAAAAAAGGCTACGTTTGTCAGAAAGGTAGGATACGTGAAGGAGATGGCCAATCATTAACATAATTCGCATCTCTACATCTTTGTAGTATACTGCAAGCCATTTCAAGACTGGCCCCTGCCACACACCCCTGACGTGGCTTGCAGGGTATTTTGTAGATGTTTTGTAGATGAGTGTTTGGCCACGGGTGAATTTACACCATTATTCACTTCACTAGTATATAGATGCTTGAGTATAAAATCATTTTGAAACGACATAAATGCACAAAGATACAAGAGTTATTCCTACAGGAAGAATGCTAAATTTGCTGTTACTACTACTTAGCATATTCATACAGGACTATTATTTATTAATTCAACTAATTTGCTTCGCTATCTGTTTAACACATTAAATATAAAGTCTCAATGTAAGCTGTTATAGTCTTTTATTGCTCGCCGAATGATGACAATTGACACGTGTTTGTTCTGCAGTCTATTTCCTCAATAATATGCTCATAATATAATTTACAGTAGTAATTCGGCTTTCGTAAAATGCGTTTGGTGACGTCAGAGTAGGAAGCGAAGCAATGTGTAACGACTTTTAAGATATCGTGCCGACCTTTGCTGCGCGTGATATATTTTTATATTTTAACCCTCGCTCATAAAAATCCTAAATACTGGCCGCGTATTTTAAAGAAGGTCTAGTAAGGGAGATGTAGCTATGTTCCCTTACTTTATCGTCACATCTAACCAGTAACCTTTTAACAAGTACTAATTAACGAGTAGATTGACCAGTTATTTTTCATATGCTTCCACCCATTGAGATACCTTGAGACAGTGTCGTGTGAATAAGAGAACATGAGGAGTTAATAAAAAAGTCATAATGACCGTCCTCAGTGAATGATATATCTAACATCAAAATTGAAATAGAAATTTTGGATAGCTAAGTAATTCACTTAAAGATCATCTTTTCTTATATGGAATTTCAAATACTCTCAGGCACTATGTCAGCAGATGCGTATTTTACACAAAGCAAGTATTGATGACCTGGCTCCTTATCAGGATAAATAGTTATATTTTCCTCAAGTTAACTAATGTTTACGCATTAATTTTACCTTATTAATTGCTAATCATTATTTTTTTACAGTTGAAAGTGCATTAAAAAATCTCCTTTAACATTACTTCTCGGTTCAAATCCACATGGATTAGAACACCGTGGTTCTTTATTTTGAATCACATCTCGTCTTTAAATAGTTGACTTTGACAAATTAGGAGTCATATACCTTGAATCGAAATAATTTTCCAAAATTGTAATTTGCGTCATTAGTTGAATAAATGGAGGCAAATCAACCATCTTACATTAACATTCTCCTTATCCGAACAATAGTCGTCATCGTTAAGTAATCTTGGTAATTTCGGATTGTTTAAAGTAAAGACTTTTTGTATTACCCCTTCAAAGTGATCCCATATCCAGGTAAATTTTCTATATAATTTATATTAATATTATTTTAATGTGAGTCAACAGCATATTTAGAAATACATAATTTCCCTAAGTATAAATTTTGATTTAGCAATGCGGTCAATAAAACCAAAATATTGATCTATGTTGATACCTTCGCGTTTAATTTTACCCACCTGATCCTAATTTCTACTCTGTATTACATTTCTTCATACTTCCAAAAACAAGTAGAAACGCTGCTGTAACCTCAGGGCAACACTTGGTACATAACTTGACAATGCTAGATACATGAATCAGCTTTGTTTTACTCTAATTTACTATAATTTCATGATTATGGACCAGTTGGCCATATATCATCGGGAGCACGCTCTGAATCTGAAACTGAAAATATTGGCATCGTATGTGGCCAAACACATTGCAACCGGAATATCCGTAGGATATGTAGACCATATTGTGCGGTAAAAAGTCCGTCATTTTGGATGGTCAACTCATTCCCAAAATAATTGTCCTTCTTATGTCGGTTCACCTTCGTCGTGCCCAAAATTCCATCAACACATTGTGAACGGCCACAGTTTTTCTCTTTATGTTGCATCAGAAATCGACATTCAGTGGAATTTCGTGAAGCAATAAGCATGAATACTATGAATGTAAATTGCTTTATCTTATTCAAAATGGCAAGTTTCTTTTACTCTTTTACCTGAAATTTAGTCGTTGAAGCTAACCTTAATGGCATTCCCTGAAGTAAACTTCCCTATAAGAAATGGTCTAGGACATGGAAAAATAAGAAAATAATTGAAAATTCCATTGAAAAATGTCTTTCACAAGGAAATGCCTTAAACTCTAGGGAACCCTTTTCTTTGAAAATAATGGTTTTATTATTAACCACAAATAATATTATAAGTAATAATAATATTGAAAATGAGTAATCACATTAGAAATTGGTAAACTGTTAGAATTATTGTGATAGACGGTAATTTTCTTTCACTCGATTACTAATTCAATATTCAGCTAATCATATCTCTCCGAAATTGTGCACCCCATGATTAACTTTTGAACATAAAATAATAAAGGTAATATGGGATCCTTAGTTTACAAGTGAACGAAATGCTAACTTTGGGGAGACCATCAGGCTTAGGAAACTTTACAGTTTTAGTTGGACAGAATGCAGTGTGAAGTGCATGGAATGAATGATTATAGAGGAAAATATATATATATATTCATAAAAAACGATTATTCTGTATCGTTTAATTAACGCAAACAAAGAATTTTCACAATTATTTTTAATAGGATAGACAAAATATGCCTCAGTAAAATACGAAGTGCAGCCATCATAAATATCCACTAATCCCAGTCAACTACATTTGGTATCAAACAAAATATATTCATAGCCACTGTAAACCACTTTCAAAAACATTGACCAGAGAAAATGCATTTAAGGTAAATTATATCCGAGAGGTATATTTTCTGGGGAAGTTCAGTTTTCTTTGGAAAACAAGGGTTTAATTTTCTAGGAAACTTTCCAACAGGGTTGCAATTTCCATGCTTTAATCTATAAAGTAGGGGTGTCATTTCCATATCCCACAAGCACTCGCTGAACCCTCCAGATACACTTCCTGTCCACGCATGGCACCGGCAAGTTTCCCTCCTACCTTTGTGTTATTTCACACTCCATGGGCCACGAGAATTTCTCCGCATGAAAACCCAAACGATAGTACTTATTGGTATTCACACCAGCGTTAGAATGTAGTCAGACACTTCCAATAATGGATCGACATTTCCTCGAGGGCATGTGCATATTTTACCTTGTGCGTAGTAATAAACCTCAATTAGTATTTAAACAAAACCTTAGGTCCATCAATTCGAAAAGAAAAATCATTGAGGTAGAAATAGCTTTAATTTGAAAATATTAGCATGGGTGTAATAATCGAGACTATTACCGATATTTTTAATTAGTTATAATTTCCACTAGCATACTGACAAGGGTACACCGATCAAAATGAAAAGAAAATCTACTTTTCGTTTTCGTGGTTTAAGTGCATGAGTTTTTCCTAATTTTCCTATTGTGCAAGTCTAGTTGCATATTCCTGCATAAGTGTAATTGAATTAAATCGTGGATGATCGGCACTATCTTCGTTCAGAGTGAAATAAATACTGTTTGCATTATTTCAGAGGCTGATGACGAAGAGCAATTGGTTGTTGCACCGAAAGTAAGTCGATGGGCCAGTGGCGGCGACACTAAGGTGAAAAGGAAATACAACAAGTCAAGAAGGAGAGAGTTTTATTTTAAATTTGATGAGAAATTCACCTGGGATGAAGCTTCTTCTAAGTGCTCTGAGTGGAAAAAGAATGGTCACCTGGCTGTTCTCGACAACATGAAACTTGTGAGAAAGGTCACGAATATGATCAGGAACTATACTGGAAAATCATATGGTGAGTTAACCGCAAGAAGATCGGGTTGGTCTTAGTAGGCAGGGTACTATATTACCGTTTTTTAGGTCCCGGGACACGTAAGCCTAAAAACCGGTCATACCAAGTAAAGATTTATCTTAATGACGTGGATGAATGCATATTTTCATTCACCTATCACCGCCTTTAAAAGATGAATTCTTAATGGGAACGATCGCTGGCGCAACTTTAAGGAAATCCTGCACACAGAGATTCGGAAGAAATGATTTCTCTACCATTACCATTATTTGTCAAATTCGGGTGGTTATCTTCTACTCTTTAACCCTTAGCTGTATTATTCTAAATATTAAATGGCAATAGTGGTAAAATCTAGATCATGATCGAGGTGAGATAGTCTCATAACGATACCATTTTCCTCATTTCACAGACCTTTGGATCGACGGAAAAGATGATGGCACAAAGTGGCTGTGGAATTCTACCGGAGACACCATACCTCTTCAGAAAGTAGATGGAAGCTATCCACCGTGGAATGAACTACCCTTAAACCTTAAACACAAGTGTTTAGAACTCATCCCACCTACTAACTCGTGTGGGGAGTGTGACGCATTTTTTGGACAAAATGATTGCCTTCAGAAAAAAGGCTACGTTTGTCAGAAAGGTAGGATACGTGGAAAAGATGGCCAATCATTTACATAATTCGCATCCCTACATCTTTGTAATGTACTGCAAGCCATTTCAAGACAGGCCCCTGCCATACACCCCTGAGGTGGCTTGCAGGGTATTTTTTGTAGATGTTTTGTAGATGAGTGTTTGGCCACGGGTGAATTTACATCATTATTCACTTCACTAGTATATAGATGCTTGAGTATAAAATCATTTTGAAACGACATAAATGCACAAAGATACAAGAGTTATTCCTACAGGAAGAATGCTAAATTTGCTGTTACTACTACTTATCATATTCATACAGGACCAGTAGTTAACAGTTCAACTAATTTGCTTCGCTATCTGTTTAACACATTAATTATAAAGTCTCAATGTAAGCTGTTATAGTCTTTTATTGCTCGCCGAATAATGACAATTGACACGTGTTTGTTCTGCACTCTATTTCCTCAATAATATGCTCATAATATAATTTACTGTAGTAATTCGGCTTTCATAAAATGCGTTTGACGACGTCAGAGTAGGAAGCGAAGCAATGTGTAACGACTTTTAAGATATCGTGCCGACCTTTGCTGCGCGTGATATATTTTTATATTTGAACCCTCGCTCATAAAAATCCCAAATACCGGCCGCGTATTATAAATAAGGTCTAGTAAGGGAGATGCAGCTATGTTCCCTTACTTTATCGTAACATCTACCCAGTAACCTTTTAACAAGTACTAATTAACGAGTAGATTGACCAGTTATTTTTCATATGCTTCCACCCATTGAGATACCTTGAGACAGTGTCCTGTGAATAAGAGAACATGAGGAGTTAATAAAAAAGTCATAATGACCGTCCTCAGTGACCGAGATGTCTAACGTCAAAATTGAAGATAAAAATATTGGAAAGCTAAGTAATTCGCTTAAAGATCATCTTTTCTTATATGAAATATCAATCACTCTCATGGCCCGCTATGTCAGCAGATGCGTATTTTACACAAAGCAAGTATTGATGACCATGCTCCCTATCAGGATAAATAGTTATATTTTCCTCAAGTTAACAAATGTTTACGCATTAATTTTACCTTATGATTGCTAATCATTATTTTTTTCCAGTTGAAAGTTCATTAAAAAATCTCCTTTAACATTACTTCTTGGTTCAAATCCACTTGGATGAGAACACCTTGGTTCTTTATTTTGAATCACATCTCGTCTTTAAATAGTTGACTTTGACAAATTAGGAGTCATATACCTTGAATCGAAATAATTTTCCAAAGTTGTAATTTGCGTCATTAGTTGAATAAATGGTAGCAAATCAACCATCTTACATTAACATTATCCTTATCTGAACAATAGTCGTCATCGTTAAGTTATCTTGGTAATTTCGGATTGTTTGAAGTAAAGACTTTTTGTATTACCCCTTCAAAGTGATCCCATAACAAGGTAAATTTTCTGCAAAATTTATATTAATATTATTTTAATGTGAGTCAACAACATATTTAGAAATACTTACTTTCCCTAAGTATAAATTTTGATTAAGCAATGCGGTCAATAAAACCAAAATATTGATCTATGTTGATACCTTAGCGTTTAATTTTACCCACATGATCCTAATTTCTACTCTGTATTACATTTCTTCATACTTCCAAAAACAAGTAGAAACGCTGGTGTAACCAACACTTTGTACATAATTGGACACTGTTAGATATATGAATCAGCTTTGTTTTACCCTAATTTACTATAGTTTTTTGATTATTGACCAGTTGGCCATATATCATCGGGAGCACGCTCTGAATCTGAAGGTGAAAAAATTGGCATCGTATGTAGCCAAACAAATTGCCACCGGAAAAACCGTCTGATATATGGAAATATTGTGCGGTAAACAGTCCGTCATTTTGGATGGTCAACTCATTTCCAAAATAATTGCCCTTCTTATGTCGGTTCACCTTCGTCGTGCCCAAAATTCCATCAACACGTCGTGAACGGCCACAGTTTTTCCCGTTATTTTGCATCAGAAATCGACATTCAGTGGAATTTCGTGAAGCAATAAGCAATGATACTATGATCGTAAATAGATTTTTCTTTATTCCAAATGGTAAGTTTCCGTTACTGTTTTACCTGTAATTAAGTCCTTGAAGCTAACCTTAATGGCATTCCATGAGGAAAATTTCCCAATAAGAAATGGTCTAGGACGTGGGGCAAAGTAAGGAAAAAATTGAAAATTCCATTGAAAAATGTCTTTCACAAGGAAATGCCTTAAACTCTAGGGAACCTTTTTCTTTGAAAATAACGGTTTTATTTTTAACCACAAATAATATAATAAGTAATAATAATATTGAAAATGAGTATTCACATTAGAAATTGGTAAACTGTTAGAATTATTGTGATAGACGATAATTTTCTTTCACTCGATTACTAATTCAATATTCAGCTAATCATATCTCTCCGAAATTGTCTACCCCATTATTAAATTTTGAACATAAAATAATATAGGTAATATGGGATCCTTAGTTTACAGGTGAACGAAATGCTTACTTTGGGGAGACCTTCAGGCATAGGAAACTTTACAACTTTAATTGCACAGAATGCAGTGTGAAGTGCATGGAATGAATGACTGTAGAGGAAAATATATATATATTCATATAAAAAAAGATTATTCTGTATCGTTTAATTGATGCAAACAAAGAATTTTCACAATTGTTTTTAATAAGATAGGCAAAAAATACCTCAGTAAAATACGATGTGCAGCCATCATAAATATCCACTAATCCCAGTCAACTACATTTGGTATCAAACAAAATATATTCTTAGCCACTGCAAACCACTTCCAAAAACGTTGACCAGAGAAAATGCATTTAAGGTAAACTATATCCGAGGGGTTTATTTTCTGGGGGGGTTCAGTATTCTTTGGAAAACGGGGGTTTAATTTTCTAGGAAATTTTCCAACAGGGTTGCAATTTCCATGCTATAATCTATAAAGTAGGGGTGTCATTCCCATATCCCACAAGCACTCGCTGAACCCTCCAGTTACACTTCCTGTCCACGCATGGCACCGGCAAGTTTCTCTCCTACCTTTGTGTTATTTCACACTCCATGGGCCACGAGAATTTCTCCGCAGTAAAACCCAAACGATAGTACTTATTGGTATTTACACCAGCGTTAGAATGCAGACAGACACTTCCAATGAAGGATCGACATTTCCTCGAGGGCATGTGCATATTTTGCCTTGTGCGTAGTAATAAACCTCAATTAGTATTTAAACAAAACCTTAGTTCCATCAATTCGAATAGAAAAATCATTGAGGAAGAAATAGCTTTAATTTGTAAATATTAGCATGGGTGTAATAATCGAGACTAATATCGATATTTTTATTGAGTTATAATTTTACACTAGCATACTGACAAGGGTACACCGATCAAAATGAAAAGAATTGCTACTTTTCGTTTTCGTGGTTTAAGTTCTTTAGTTTTTCCTAATTTTCCTATTGTGCAAGTCTAGTTGCATATTCCTGCTTAAGTGTAATTGAATTAAATCGTGGATGATCGGCATTATCTTCGTTCAGAGTGAAATAAATACTGTTTGCATTATTTCAGAGGCTGATGATGAAGAGCAATTGGTTGTTGCACCGAAAGTAAGTCGATGGGCCAGTGGCGGCGACACTAAGGTGAAAAGGAAATACAACAAGTCAAGAAGGAGAGAGTTTTATTTTAAATTTGATGAGAAATTCACCTGGGATGAAGCTTCTTCTAAGTGCTCTGAGTGGAAAAAGAATGGTCACCTGGCTGTTCTCGACAACATGAAACTTGTGAGAAAGGTCACGAATATGATCAGGAACCATACTGGAAAATCATATGGTGAGTTAACCGCAAGAAGATCGGGTTGGTCTTGGTAGGCAGGGTACTATATTTCCGTTTTTTAGGTCCCGGGACACGTAAGCCTAAAAACCGGTCATACCAAGTAAAGGTTTATCTTAATGACGTGGATGAATGCATATTTTCATTCACCTATCACCGCTTTTAAAAGATGAATTCTTAATGGGAACGATCTCTGGCGCAACTTTAAGGAAATCCTGCACACAGAGATTCGGAAGAAATGATTTCTCTACCATTACCATTATTTGTCAAATTCGGGTGGTTATCTTCTACTCTTTAACCCTTAGCTGTATTATTCTAAATATTAAATGGCAATAGTGGTAAAATCTAGATCATGTTCGAGGTGAGATAGTCTCATAACGATACCATTTTCCTCATTTCACAGACCTTTGGATCGACGGAAAAGATGATGGCACAAAGTGGCTGTGGAATTCTACCGGAGACACCATACCTCTTCAGAAAGTAGATGGAAGCTATCCACCGTGGAATGAACTACCCTTAAACCTTGAACACAAGTGTTTAGAACTCATCCCACCTACTAACTCGTGTGGGGAGTGTGACGCATTTTTTGGACAAAATGATTGCCTTCAGAAAAAAGGCTACGTTTGTCAGAAAGGTAGGATACGTGGAGGAGATGGCCAATCATTAACATAATTCGCATCTCTACATCTTTGTAGTGTACTGCAAGCCATTTCAAGAAAGGCCCCTGCCATACACCCCTGAGGTGGCTTGCAGGGTATTTTTTGTAGATGTTTTGTAGATGAGTGTTTGGCCACGGGTGAATTTACACCATTATCCACTTCACTAGTATATAGATGCTTGAGTATAAAATCATTTTGAAACGACATAAATGCACAAAGATACAAGAGTTATTCCTACAGGAAGAATGCTAAATTTGCTGTTACTACTACTTATCATATTCATACAGGACCAGTAGTTAACAGTTCAACTAATTTGCTTCGCTATCTGTTTAACACATTAATTATAAAGTCTCAATGTAAGCTGTTATAGTCTTTTATTGCTCGCCGAATGATGACAATTGACACGTGTTTGTTCTGCAGTCTATTTCCTCAATAATATGCTCATAATATAATTTACTGTAGTAATTCGGCTTTCGTAAAATGCGTTTGACGACTTCAGAGTAGGAAGCGAAGCAATGTGTAACGACTTTTAAGATATCGTGCCGACCTTTGCTGCGCGTGATATATTTTTATATTTGAACCCTCGCTCATAAAAATCCCAAATACCGGCCGCGTATTATAAATAAGGTCTAATAAGGGAGATGTAGCTATGTTCCCTTACTTTATCGTAACATCTACCCAGTAACCTTTTAACAAGTACTAATTAAGGAGTAGATTGACCAGTTATTTTTCATATGCTTCCACCCATTGAGATATCTTGAGACAGTGTCGTTTGGTTGAGAGAACATGAGGAGTTAATAAAAAAGTCATAATGACCGTCCTCAGTGAACGAGATGTCTAACGTCAAAATTGAAGATAAAAATATTGGAAAGCTAAATAATTCGCTTAAAGATCATCTTTTCTTATATGAAATATCAATCACTCTCATGGCCCGCTATGTCAGCAGATGCGTATTTTACACAAAGCAAGTATTGATGACCATGCTCCCTATCAGGATAAATAGTTATATTTTCCTCAAGTTAACAAATGTTTACGCATTAATTTTACCTTATGATTGTTATCATTATTTTTTTCCAGTTGAAAGTTCATTAAAAAATCTCCTTTAACATTACTTCTTGGTTCAAATCCACTTGGATGAGAACACCTTGGTTCTTTATTTTGAATCACATCTCGTCTTTAAATAGTTGACTTTGACAAATTAGGAGTCATATACCTTGAATCGAAATAATTTTCCAAAGTTGTAATTTGCGTCATTAGTTTAATAAATGGTAGCAAATCAACCATCTTACATTAACATTTTCCTTATCTGAACAATAGTCGTCATCGTTAAGTTATCTTGGTAATTTCGGATTGTTTAAACTAAAGACTTTTTGTATTACCCCTTCAAAGTGATCACATAACAAGGTATATTTTCTGCAAAATTTATATTAATATTATTTTAATGTGAGTCAACTACATATTTAGAAATACATACTTTCCCTAAGTATAAATTTTGATTTAGCAATGCGGTCAATAAAACCAAAATATTGATCTATGTTGATACCTAAGCGTTTAATTTTACCCACATGATCCTAATTTCTACTCTGTATTACATTTCTTCATACTTCCAAAAAAAAGTATAAACGCTGGTGTAACCTCAAGGCCAACACTTTGTACATAATTGGACACTGTTAGATACATGAATCAGCTTTGTTTTACTCTAATTTACTATAGTTTTTTGATTATGGACCAGTTGCCCATATATCATCGGGAGCACGCTCTGAATCTGAAGGTGAAAAAATTGGCATCGTATGTAGCCAAACAAATTGCCACCGGAAAAACCGTCTGATATGTAGAAATATTGTGCGGTAAACAGTCCGTCATTTTGGATGGTCAACTCATTTCCAAAATAATTGTCCTTCTTATGTCGGTTCACCTTCGTCGTGCCCAAAATTCCATCAATACGTCGTGAACGGCCACAGTTTTTCCCGTTATTTTGCATCAGAAATCGACATTCAGTGGAATTTCGTGAAGCAATAAGCAATGATACTATGATCGTAAATAGATTTTTCTTTATTCCAAATGGTAAGTTTCCGTTACTGTTTTACCTGTAATTAAGTCCTTGAAGCTAACCTTAATGGCATTCCATGAGGAAAATTTCCCAATAAGAAATGGTCAAGGACGTGGGGCAAAGTAAGGAAAAAATTGAAAATTCCATTGAAAAATGTCTTTCACAAGGAAATGCCTTAAACTCTAGGGAACCTTTTTCTTTGAAAATAATGGTTTTATTATTAACCACAAATAATATAATAAGTATTAATAATATTGAAAATGAGTAATCACATTAGAAATTGGTAAACTGTTAGAATTATTATGGTAGACGATAATTGTCTTTCACTCGATTACTAATTCAATATTCAGCTAATCATATCTCTCCGAAATTGTGTACCCCATTATTAACTTTTGAACATAAAATAATATAGGTAATATGGGATCCTTAGTTACAAGTGAACGGAATGCTTACTTTGGGGAGACCTTCAGGCATAGGAAACTTTACAACTTTAGTTGCACAGAATGCAGTGTGAAGTGCATGGAATGAATGACTGTAGAGGAAAATATATATATATATTAAAAAAAAAAGATTATTCTGTATCGTTTAATTGATGCAAAACAAGGAATTTTCACAATTGTTTTTAATGAGATAGACAAAAAATACCTCAGTAAAATACGATGTGCAGCCATCATAAATATCCACTAATCCCAGTCAACTACATTTGGTATCAAACAAAATATATTCTTAGCAACTGCAAACCACTTCCAAAAACGTTGACCAGAGAAAATGCATTTAAGGTAAACTATATCCGAGAGGTTTATTTTCTGGGGGGGTTCAGTATTCTTTGGAAAACGGGGGATTAATTTTCTAGGAAATTTTCCAACAGGGTTGCAATTTCCATGCTTTAATCTATAAAGTTGGGGTGTCATTTCCATATTCCACAAGCACTCGCTGAACCCTCCAGTTACACTTCCTGTCCACGCATGGCACCGGCAAGTTTCTCTCCTACCTTTGTGTTATTTCACACTCCATGGGCCACGAGAATTTCTCCGCAGTAAAACCCAAACGATAGTACTTATTGGTATTTACACCAGCGTTAGAATGCAGACAGACACTTCCAATGAAGGATCGACATTTCCTCGAGGGCATGTGCATATTTTGCCTTGTGCGTAGTAATAAACCTCAATTAGTATTTAAACAAAACCTTAGTTCCATCAATCCGAATAGAAAAATCATTGAGGAAGAAATAGCTTTAATTTGTAAATATTAGCATGGGTGTAATAATCGAGACTAATATCGATATTTTTTTGAGTTATAATTTCCACTAGCATACTGACAAGGGTACACCGATCAAAATGAAAAGAATTGCTACTTTTCGTTTTCGTGGTTTAAGTGCTTTAGTTTTTCCTAATTTTCCTATTGTGCAAGTCTAGTTGCATATTCCTGCTTAAGTGTAATTGAATTAAATCGTGGATGATCGTCATTATCTTCGTTCAGAGTGAAATAAATACTGTTTGCATTATTTCAGAGGCTGATGACGAAGAGCAATTGGTTGTTGCACCGAAAGTAAGTCGATGGGCCAGTGGCGGCGACACTAAGGTGAAAAGGAAATACAACAAGTCAAGAAGGAGAGAGTTTTATTTTAAATTTGATGAGAAATTCACCTGGGATGAAGCTTCTTCTAAGTGCTCTGAGTGGAAAAAGAATGGTCACCTGGCTGTTCTCGACAACATGAAACTTGTGAGAAAGGTCACGAATATGATCAGGAACCATACTGGAAAATCATATGGTGAGTTAACCGCAAGAAGATCGGGTTGGTCTTGGTAGGCAGGGTACTATATTTCCGTTTTTTAGGTCCCGGGACACGTAAGCCTAAAAACCGGTCATACCAAGTAAAGGTTTATCCTAATGACGTGGATGAATGCATATTTTCATTCACCTATCACCGCCTTTAAAAGATGAATTCTTAATGGGAACGATCTCTGGCGCAACTTTAAGGAAATCCTGCACACAGAGATTCGGAAGAAATGATTTCTCTACCATTACCATTATTTGTCAAATTCGGGTGGTTATCTTCTACTCTTTAACCCTTAGCTGTATTATTCTAAATATTAAATGGCAATAGTGGTAAAATCTAGATCATGATCGAGGTGAGATAGTCTCATAACGATACCATTTTCCTCATTTCACAGACCTTTGGATCGACGGAAAAGATGATGGCACAAAGTGGCTGTGGAATTCTACCGGAGACACCATACCTCTTCAGAAAGTAGATGGAAGCTATCCACCGTGGAATGAACTACCCTTAACCCTTGAACACAAGTGTTTAGAACTCATCCCACCTACTAACTCCTGTGGGGAGTGTGACGCATTTTTTGGACAAAATGATTGCCTTCAGAAAAAAGGCTACGTTTGTCAGAAAGGTAGGATACGTGGAGGAGATGGCCAATCATTAACATAATTCGCATCTCTACATCTTTGTAGTGTACTGCAAGCCATTTCAAGAAAGGCCCCTGCCATACACCCCTGAGGTGGCTTGCAGGGTATTTTTTGTAGATGTTTTGTAGATGAGTGTTTGGCCACGGGTGAATTTACACCATTATCCACTTCACTAGTATATAGATGCTTGAGTATAAAATCATTTTGAAACGACATAAATGCACAAAGATACAAGAGTTATTCCTACAGGAAGAATGCTAAATTTGCTGTTACTACTACTTATCATATTCATACAGGACCAGTAGTTAACAGTTCAACTAATTTGCTTCGCTATCTGTTTAACACATTAATTATAAAGTCTCAATGTAAGCTGTTATAGTCTTTTATTGCTCGCCGAATGATGACAATTGACACGTGTTTGTTCTGCAGTCTATTTCCTCAATAATATGCTCATAATATAATTTACTGTAGTAATTCGGCTTTCGTAAAATGCGTTTGACGACTTCAGAGTAGGAAGCGAAGCAATGTGTAACGACTTTTAAGATATCGTGCCGACCTTTGCTGCGCGTGATATATTTTTATATTTGAACCCTCGCTCATAAAAATCCCAAATACCGGCCGCGTATTATAAATAAGGTCTAATAAGGGAGATGTAGCTATGTTCCCTTACTTTATCGTAACATCTACCCAGTAACCTTTTAACAAGTACTAATTAAGGAGTAGATTGACCAGTTATTTTTCATATGCTTCCACCCATTGAGATATCTTGAGACAGTGTCGTTTGGTTGAGAGAACATGAGGAGTTAATAAAAAAGTCATAATGACCGTCCTCAGTGAACGAGATGTCTAACGTCAAAATTGAAGATAAAAATATTGGAAAGCTAAATAATTCGCTTAAAGATCATCTTTTCTTATATGAAATATCAATCACTCTCATGGCCCGCTATGTCAGCAGATGCGTATTTTACACAAAGCAAGTATTGATGACCATGCTCCCTATCAGGATAAATAGTTATATTTTCCTCAAGTTAACAAATGTTTACGCATTAATTTTACCTTATGATTGTTATCATTATTTTTTTCCAGTTGAAAGTTCATTAAAAAATCTCCTTTAACATTACTTCTTGGTTCAAATCCACTTGGATGAGAACACCTTGGTTCTTTATTTTGAATCACATCTCGTCTTTAAATAGTTGACTTTGACAAATTAGGAGTCATATACCTTGAATCGAAATAATTTTCCAAAGTTGTAATTTGCGTCATTAGTTTAATAAATGGTAGCAAATCAACCATCTTACATTAACATTTTCCTTATCTGAACAATAGTCGTCATCGTTAAGTTATCTTGGTAATTTCGGATTGTTTAAACTAAAGACTTTTTGTATTACCCCTTCAAAGTGATCACATAACAAGGTATATTTTCTGCAAAATTTATATTAATATTATTTTAATGTGAGTCAACTACATATTTAGAAATACATACTTTCCCTAAGTATAAATTTTGATTTAGCAATGCGGTCAATAAAACCAAAATATTGATCTATGTTGATACCTAAGCGTTTAATTTTACCCACATGATCCTAATTTCTACTCTGTATTACATTTCTTCATACTTCCAAAAAAAAGTATAAACGCTGGTGTAACCTCAAGGCCAACACTTTGTACATAATTGGACACTGTTAGATACATGAATCAGCTTTGTTTTACTCTAATTTACTATAGTTTTTTGATTATGGACCAGTTGCCCATATATCATCGGGAGCACGCTCTGAATCTGAAGGTGAAAAAATTGGCATCGTATGTAGCCAAACAAATTGCCACCGGAAAAACCGTCTGATATGTAGAAATATTGTGCGGTAAACAGTCCGTCATTTTGGATGGTCAACT
This sequence comes from Pyrrhosoma nymphula, assembly GCA_963573305.1. NCBI lineage: Eukaryota > Metazoa > Arthropoda > Insecta > Odonata > Coenagrionidae > Pyrrhosoma > Pyrrhosoma nymphula. Next base: position 45,755,311 of record OY754332.1, read on the forward strand.
CATTTCCAAAATAATTGTCCTTCTTATGTCGGTTCACCTTCGTCGTGCCCAAAATTCCATCAATACGTCGTGAACGGCCACAGTTTTTCCCGTTATTTTGCATCAGAAATCGACATTCAGTGGAATTTCGTGAAGCAATAAGCAATGATACTATGATCGTAAATAGATTTTTCTTTATTCCAAATGGTAAGTTTCCGTTACTGTTTTACCTGTAATTAAGTCCTTGAAGCTAACCTTAATGGCATTCCATGAGGAAAATTTCCCAATAAGAAATGGTCAAGGACGTGGGGCAAAGTAAGGAAAAAATTGAAAATTCCATTGAAAAATGTCTTTCACAAGGAAATGCCTTAAACTCTAGGGAACCTTTTTCTTTGAAAATAATGGTTTTATTATTAACCACAAATAATATAATAAGTATTAATAATATTGAAAATGAGTAATCACATTAGAAATTGGTAAACTGTTAGAATTATTATGGTAGACGATAATTGTCTTTCACTCGATTACTAATTCAATATTCAGCTAATCATATCTCTCCGAAATTGTGTACCCCATTATTAACTTTTGAACATAAAATAATATAGGTAATATGGGATCCTTAGTTACAAGTGAACGGAATGCTTACTTTGGGGAGACCTTCAGGCATAGGAAACTTTACAACTTTAGTTGCACAGAATGCAGTGTGAAGTGCATGGAATGAATGACTGTAGAGGAAAATATATATATATATTAAAAAAAAAAGATTATTCTGTATCGTTTAATTGATGCAAAACAAGGAATTTTCACAATTGTTTTTAATGAGATAGACAAAAAATACCTCAGTAAAATACGATGTGCAGCCATCATAAATATCCACTAATCCCAGTCAACTACATTTGGTATCAAACAAAATATATTCTTAGCAACTGCAAACCACTTCCAAAAACGTTGACCAGAGAAAATGCATTTAAGGTAAACTATATCCGAGAGGTTTATTTTCTGGGGGGGTTCAGTATTCTTTGGAAAACGGGGGATTAATTTTCTAGGAAATTTTCCCACAGGGTTGCAATTTCCATGCTTTAATCTATAAAGTTGGGGTGTCATTTCCATATTCCACAAGCACTCGCTGAACCCTCCAGTTACACTTCCTGTCCACGCATGGCACCGGCAAGTTTCTCTCCTACCTTTGTGTTATTTCACACTCCATGGGCCACGAGAATTTCTCCGCAGTAAAACCCAAACGATAGTACTTATTGGTATTTACACCAGCGTTAGAATGCAGACAGACACTTCCAATGAAGGATCGACATTTCCTCGAGGGCATGTGCATATTTTGCCTTGTGCGTAGTAATAAACCTCAATTAGTATTTAAACAAAACCTTAGTTCCATCAATCCGAATAGAAAAATCATTGAGGAAGAAATAGCTTTAATTTGTAAATATTAGCATGAGTGTAATAATCGAGACTAATATCGATATTTTTTTGAGTTATAATTTCCACTAGCATACTGACAAGGGTACACCGATCAAAATGAAAAGAATTGCTACTTTTCGTTTTCGTGGTTTAAGTGCTTTAGTTTTTCCTAATTTTCCTATTGTGCAAGTCTAGTTGCATATTCCTGCTTAAGTGTAATTGAATTAAATCGTGGATGATCGTCATTATCTTCGTTCAGAGTGAAATAAATACTGTTTGCATTATTTCAGAGGCTGATGACGAAGAGCAATTGGTTGTTGCACCGAAAGTAAGTCGATGGGCCAGTGGCGGCGACACTAAGGTGAAAAGGAAATACAACAAGTCAAGAAGGAGAGAGTTTTATTTTAAATTTGATGAGAAATTCACCTGGGATGAAGCTTCTTCTAAGTGCTCTGAGTGGAAAAAGAATGGTCACCTGGCTGTTCTCGACAACATGAAACTTGTGAGAAAGGTCACGAATATGATCAGGAACCATACTGGAAAATCATATGGTGAGTTAACCGCAAGAAGATCGGGTTGGTCTTGGTAGGCAGGGTACTATATTTCCGTTTTTTAGGTCCCGGGACACGTAAGCCTAAAAACCGGTCATACCAAGTAAAGGTTTATCCTAATGACGTGGATGAATGCATATTTTCATTCACCTATCACCGCCTTTAAAAGATGAATTCTTAATGGGAACGATCTCTGGCGCAACTTTAAGGAAATCCTTCACACAGAGATTCGGAAGAAATGATTTCTCTACCATTACCATTATTTGTCAAATTCGGGTGGTTATCTTCTACTCTTTAACCCTTAGCTGTATTATTCTAAATATTAAATGGCAATAGTGGTAAAATCTAGATCATGATCGAGGTGAGATAGTCTCATAACGATACCATTTTCCTCATTTCACAGACCTTTGGATCGACGGAAAAGATGATGGCACAAAGTGGCTGTGGAATTCTACCGGAGACACCATACCTCTTCAGAAAGTAGATGGAAGCTATCCACCGTGGAATGAACTACCCTTAACCCTTGAACACAAGTGTTTAGAACTCATCCCACCTACTAACTCCTGTGGGGAGTGTGACGCATTTTTTGGACAAAATGATTGCCTTCAGAATAAAGGCTACGTTTGTCAGAAAGGTAGGATACGTGGAGGAGATGGCCAATCATTAACATAATTCGCATCTCTACATCTTTGTAGTATACTGCAAGCCATTTCAAGACAGACCCCTGCCATACACCCCTGAGGTGGCTTGCAGGGTATTTTTTGTAGATGAGTGTTTGGCCACGGGTCAATTTACACCATTATTCACTTCATTAGTATATAGATGCTTGAGTATAAAATCATTTTGAAACGACATAAATGCACAAAGATACAAGAGTTATTCCTACAGGAAGAATGCTAAATTTGCTGTTACTACTACTTAGCATATTCATACAGGACTATTATTTATTAATTCAACTAATTTGCTTCGCTATCTGTTTAACACATTAAATATAAAGTCTCAATGTAAGCTGTTATAGTCTTTTATTGCTCGCCGAATGATGACAATTGACACGTGTTTGTTCTGCAGTCTATTTCCTCAATAATATGCTCATAATATAATTTACAGTAGTAATTCGGCTTTTGTAAAATGCGTTTGGCGACGTCAGAGTAGGAAGCGAAGGAATGTGTAACGACTTTTAAGATATCGTGCCGACCTTTGCTGCGCGTGATATATATTTTTATATTTGCATTCTCGCTCATAAAAATCCCAAATACCAGCCGCGTATTATAAATAAGGTCTAGTAGGGGAGATGTAGCTATGTTCCCTTACTTTATCGTAACATCTACCCAGTAACCTTTTAACAAGTACTAATTAACGAGTAGATTGACCAGTTATTTTTCATATGCTTCCACCCATTGAGATATCTTGAGACAGTGTCGTGTGGTTGAGAGAACATGAGGAGTTAATAAAAAAGTCATAATGGCCGTCCTCAGTGAACGAGATGTCTAACGTCAAAATTGAAGATAAAAATATTGGATAGCTAAATAATTCGCTTAAAGATCATCTTTTCTTATATGAAATATCAATCACTGTCAGGGCCCGCTATGTCAGCAGATGCGTATTTTACACAAAGCAAGTATTGATGACCTGGCTCCCTATCAGGATAAATAGTTATATTTTCCTCAAGTTAACTAATGTTTACGCATTAATTTTACCTTATGATTGCTAATCATTATTTTTTTCCAGTTGAAAGTTCACTAAAAAATCTCCTTTAACATTACTTCTTGGTTCAAATCCACTTGGATGAGAACACCTTGGTTCTTTATTTTGAATCACATCTCGTCTTTAAATAGTTGACTTTGACAAATTAGGAGTCCTATACCTTGAATCGAAATAATTTTCCAAAGTTGTAATTTGCGTCATTAGTTGAATAAATGGTAGCAAATCAACCTTCTTACATTAACATTTTCCTTATCTGAACAATAGTCGTCATCGTTAAGTTATCTTGGTAATTTCGGATTGTTTGAAGTAAAGACTTTTTGTATTACCCCTTCAAAGTGATCCCATAACAAGGTAAATTTTCTGCAAAATTTATATTAATATTATTTTAATGTGAGTCAACAACATATTTAGAAAAACATACTTTCCCTAAGCATAAATTTTGATTTAGCAATGCGGTCAATAAAACCGAAATATTGATCTATGTTTATACCTTAGCGTTTAATTTTACCCACATGATCCTAATTTTTACTCTGTATTATATTTCTTCATACTTCCAAATACAAGTATGAACGCTGGTGTAACCTCAGGGCCAACACTTTGTTCATAATTGGACACTGTTAGATACATGAATCAGCTTTACTTTACTCTAATTTACTATAGTTTTTTGATTATGGACCAGTTGGCCATATATCATCGGGAGCACGCTCTGAATCTGAAGGTGAAAAAATTGGCATCGTATGTAGCCAAACAAATTGCCACCGGAAAAACCGTCTGATATGTAGAAATATTGTGCTGTAAACAGTCCGTCATTTTGGATGGTCAACTCATTTCCAAAATAATTGTCCTTCTTATGTCGGTTCACCTTCGTCGTGCCCAAAATTCCATCAACACGTCGTGGACGGCCACAGTTTTTCCCGTTATTTTGCATCAGAAATCGACATTCAGTGGAATTTCGTGAAGCAATAAGAAATGATACTATGATCGTAAATAGATTTTTCTTTATTCCAAATGGTAAGTATCCGTTACTCTTTTACCTGTAATTAAGTCCTTGAAGCTAACCTTAATGGCATTCCATGAGGAAAATTTCCCAATAAGAAATGGTCTAGGACGTGGGGCAAAGTAAGGAAAAAATTGAAAATTTCATTGAAAAATGTCTTTCACAAGGAAATGCCTTAAACTCTAGGGAACCTTTTTCTTTGAAAATAATGGTTTTATTATTAACCACAAATAATATAATAAGTAATAATAATATTGAAAATGAGTAATCACATTAGAAATTGGTAAACTGTTAGAATTTTTGTGATAGACGATAATTGTCTTTCACTCGATTACTAATTCAATATTCAGCTAATCATATCTCTCCGAAATTGTGTACCCCATTATTAAATTTTGAACATAAAATAATATAGGTAATATGGGATCCTTAGTTTACAAGTGAACGAAATGCTTACTTTGGGGAGACCTTCAGGCATAGGAAACTTTACAACTTTAGTTGCACAGAATGCAGTGTGAAGTGCATGGAATGAATGACTGTAGAGGAAAATATATATATATTAAAAAAAAAAGATTATTCTGTATCGTTTAATTGATGCAAACAAAGAATTTTCACAATTGTTTTTAATGAGATAGACAAAAAATACCTCAGTAAAATACGATGTGCAGCCATCATAAATATCCACTAATCCCAGTCAACTACATTTGGTATCAAACAAAATATATTCTTAGCCACTGCAAACCACTTCCAAAAACGTTGACCAGAGAAAATGCATTTAAGGTAAACTATATCCGAGGGGTTTATTTTCTGGGGGGGTTCAGTATTCTTTGGAAAACGGGGGTTAAATTTTCTAGGAAATTTTCCAACAGGGTTGCAATTTCCATGCTATAATCTATAAAGTAGGGGTGTCATTCCCATGTCCCACAAGCACTCGCTGAACCCTCCAGTTACACTTCCTGTCCACGCATGGCACCGGCAAGTTTCCCTCCTACCTTTGTGTTATTTCACACTCCATGGGCCACGAGAATTTCTCCGCATGAAAACCCAAACGATAGTACTTATTGGTATTCACACCAGCGTTAGAATGCAGAGAGACACTTCCAATGAAGGATCGACATTTCCTCGAGGGCATGTGCATATTTTTCCTTGTGCGTAGTAATAAACCTCAATTAGTATTTAAACAAAACCTTAGTTCCATCAATTCGAATAGAAAAATCATTGAGGAAGATATAGCTTTAATTTGTAAATATTAGCATGGGTGTAATAATCGAGACTAATATCGATATTTTTATTGAGTTATAATTTCCACTAGCATACTGACAAGGGTACACCGATCAAAATGAAAAGAATTGCTACTTTTCGTTTTCGTGGTTTAAGTTCTTTAGTTTTTCCTAATTTTCCTATTGTGCAAGTCTAGTTGCATATTCCTGCATAAGTGTAATTGAATTAAATCGTGGATGATCGGCATTATCTTCGTTCAGAGTGAAATAAATACTGTTTGCATTATTTCAGAGGCTGATGACGAAGAGCAATTGGTTGTTGCACCGAAAGTAAGTCGATGGGCCAGTGGCGGCGACACTAAGGTGAAAAGGAAATACAACAAGTCAAGAAGGAGAGAGTTTTATTTTAAATTTGATGAGAAATTCACCTGGGATGAAGCTTCTTCTAAGTGCTCTGAGTGGAAAAAGAATGGTCACCTGGCTGTTCTCGACAACATGAAACTTGTGAGAAAGGTCACGAATATGATCAGGAACCATACTGGAAAATCATATGGTGAGTTAACCGCAAGAAGATCGGGTTGGTCTTGGTAGGCAGGGTACTATATTTCCGGTTTTTTAGGTCCCGGGACACGTAAGCCTAAAAACCGGTCATACCAAGTAAAGGTTTATCTTAATGACGTGGATGAATGCATATTTTCATTCACCTATCACCGCCTTTTAAAGATGAATGCTTAATGGGAACGATCGCTGGCGCAACTTTAAGGAAATCCTGCACACAGAGATTCGGAAGAAATGATTTCTCTACCATTACCATTATTTGTCAAATTCGGGTGGTTATCTTCTACTCTTTAACCCTTAGCTGTATTATTCTAAATATTAAATGGCAATAGTGGTAAAATCTAGATCATGATCGAGGTGAGATAGTCTCATAACGATACCATTTTCCTCATTTCACAGACCTTTGGATCGACGGAAAAGATGATGGCACAAAGTGGCTGTGGAATTCTACCGGAGACACCATACCTCTTCAGAAAGTAGATGGAAGCTATCCACCGTGGAATGAACTACCCTTAAACCTTGAACACAAGTGTTTAGAACTCATCCCACCTACAAACTCGTGTGGGGAGTGTGACGCATTTTTTGGACAAAATGATTGCCTTCAGAAAAAAGGCTACGTTTGTCAGAAAGGTAGGATACGTGGAGGAGATGGCCAATCATTAACATAATTCGCATCTCTACATCTTTGTAGTATACTGCAAGCCATTTCAAGACAGGTCCCTGCCATACACCCCTGAGGTGGCTTGCAGGGTATTTTTTGTAGATGTTTTGTAGATGAGTGTTTGGCCACGGATGAATTTTCACCATTATTCACTTCACTAGTATATAGATGCTTGAGTATAAAATCATTTTGAAACGACATAAATGCACAAAGATACAAGAGTTATTCCTACAGGAAGAATGCTAAATTTGCTGTTACTACTACTTATCATATTCATACAGGACCAGTAGTTAACAGTTCAACTAATTTGCTTCGCTATCTGTTTAACACATTAATTATAAAGTGTCAATGTAAGCTGTTATAGTCTTTTATTGCTCGCCGAATGATGACAATTGACACGTGTTTGTTCTGCAGTCTATTTCCTCAATAATATGCTCATAATATAATTTACAGTAGTAATTCGGCTTTCGTAAAATGCGTTTGACGACGTCAGAGTAGGAAGCGAAGCAATGTGTGCTTTGCAATGTGTGTGCAATGACAGACTTTTAAGATATCGTGCCGACCTTTGCTGCGCGTTATATATTTTTATATTTGAACCCTCGCTCATAAAAATCCCAAATACCGGCCCCGTATTATAAATAAGGTCTAGTAAGGGAGATGTAGCTATGTTCCCTTACTTTATCGTAACATCTACCCAGTAACCTTTTTACAAGTACTAATTAACGAGTAGATTGACCAGTTATTTTTCATATGCTTCCACCCATTGAGATATCTTGAGACAGTGTCGTGTGGTTGAGAGAACATGAGGAGTTAATAAAAAAGTCATAATGACCGTCCTCAGTGAACGAGATGTCTAACGTCAAAATTGAAGATAAAAATATTGGATAGCTAAGTAATTCACTTAAAGATCATCTTTTCTTATATGAAATATCAATCACTGTCAGGGCCCGCTATGTCAGCAGATGCGTATTTTACACAAAGCAAGTATTGATGACCTGGCTCCCTATCAGGATAAATAGTTATATTTTCCTCAAGTTAACAAATGTTTACGCATTAATTTTACCTTATGATTGCTAATCATTATTTTTTTCCAGTTGAAAGTTCACTAAAAAATCTCCTTTAACATTACTTCTTGGTTCAAATCCACTTGGATGAGAACACCTTGGTTCTTTATTTTGAATCACATCTCGTCTTTAAATAGTTGACTTTGACAAATTAGGAGTATTATACCTTGAATCGAAATAATTTTCCAAAGTTGTAATTTGCGTCATTAGTTGAATAAATGGTAGCAAATCAACCTTCTTACATTAACATTTTCCTTATCTGAACAATAGTCGTCATCGTTAAGTTATCTTGGTAATTTCGGATTGTTTAAAGTAATGACTTTTTGTATTACCCCTTCAAAGTGATCCCATAACAAGGTAAATTTTCTGCAAAATTTATATTAATAGTATTTTAATGTGAGTCAATAGCATATTTAGAAATACTTACTTTCCCTAAGTATAAATTTTGATTTAGCAATGCGGTCAATAAAACCAAAATATTGATCTATGTTGATACCTTAGCGTTTAATTTTATAGACATGATCCTAATTTCTACTCTGTACTACATTTCTTCATACTTCCAAAAACAAGTAGAAACGCTGGTGTAACCAACACTTTGTACATAATTGGACACTGTTAGATACAAGAATCAGCTTTGTTTTACTCTAATTTACTATAGTTTTTTGATTATGGACAAGTTGCCCATATATCATCGGGAGCACGCTCTGAATCTGAAGGTGAAAAAATTGGCATCGTATGTAGCCAAACAAATTGCCACCGGAAAAACCGTCTGATATGTAGAACATATTGTGCGGTAAAAAGTCCGTCATTTTGGATGGTCAACTCATTTCCAAAATAATTGTCCTTCTTATGTCGGTTCACCTTCGTCGTGCCCAAAATTCCATCAACACGTCGTGAACGGCCACAGTTTTTCCCGTTATTTTGCATCAGAAATCGACATTCAGTGGAATTTCGTGAAGCAATAAGCAATGATACTATGATCTTAAATAGATTTTTCTTTATTCCAAATGGTAAGTTTCCGTTACTCTTTTACCTGTAATTAAGTCCTTGAAGCTAACCTTAATGGCATTCCATGAGGAAAATTTCCCAATAAGAAATGGTCTAGGACGTGGGGCAAAGTAAGGAAAAAATTGAAAATTCCATTGAAAAATGTCTTTCACAAGGAAATGCCTTAAACTCTAGGGAACCTTTTTCTTTGAAAATAATGGTTTTATTATTAACCACAAATAATTTAATAAGTAATAATTATATTGAAAATGAGTAATCACATTAGAAATTGGTAAACTGTTAGAATTATTCTGATTGACGATAATTGTCTTTCACTCGATTACTAATTCAATATTCAGCTAATCATATCTCTCCGAAATTGTGTACCCCATTATTAAATTTTGAACATAAAATAATAAAGGTAATATGGGATCCTTAGTTTACAAGTGAACGAAATGCTTACTTTGGGGAGACCTTCAGGCATAGGAAACTTTACAACTTTAGTTGCACAGAATGCAGTGTGAAGTGCATGGAATGAATGACTGTAGAGGAAAATATATATATATTCATAAAAAAAAGATTATTCTGTATCGTTAAATTGATGCAAACAAAGAATTTTCACAATTGTTTTTAATGAGATAGACAACAAATACCTCAGTAAAATACGATGTGCAGCCATCATAAATATCCACTAATCCCAGTCAACTACATTTGGTATCAAACAAAATATATTCTTAGCCACTGCAAACCACTTCCAAAAACGTTGACCAGAGAAAATGCATTTAAGGTAAACTATATCCGAGAGGTTTATTTTCTGGGGGGTTCAGTATTCTTTGGAAAACGGGGGTTAAATTTTCTAGGAAATTTTCCAACAGGGTTGCAATTTCCATGCTATAATCTATAAAGTAGGGGTGTCATTCCCATGTCCCACAAGCACTCGCTGAACCCTCCAGTTACACTTCCTGTCCACGCATGGCACCGGCAAGTTTCCCTCCTACCTTTGTGTTATTTCACACTCCATGGGCCACGAGAATTTCTCCGCATGAAAACCCAAACGATAGTACTTATTGGTATTTACACCAGCGTTAGAATGCAGTCAGACACTTCCAATGAAGGATCGACATTTCCTCGAGGGTATGTGCATATTTTGCCTTGTGCGTAGTAATAAACCTCAATTAGTATTTAAACAAAGCCTTAGTTCCATCAATTCGAATAGAAAAATCATTGAGGAAGAAATAGCTTTAATTTGTAAATATTAGCATGGGTGTAATAATCGAGACTATTATCGATATTTTTATTGAGTTACAATTTCCACTAGCATACTGACAAGGGTACACCGATCAAAATGAAAAGAATTGCTACTTTTCGTTTTCGTGGTTTAAGTGCTTTAGTTTTTCCTAATTTTCCTATTGTGCAAGTCTAGTTGCATATTCCTGCATAAGTGTAATTGAATTAAATCGTGGATGATCGGCATTATCTTCGTTCAGAGTGAAATAAATACTGTTTGCATTATTTCAGAGGCTGATGACGAAGAGCAATTGGTTGTTGCACCGAAAGTAAGTCGATGGGCCAGTGGCGGCGACACTAAGGTGAAAAGGAAATACAACAAGTCAAGAAGGAGAGAGTTTTATTTTAAATTTGATGAGAAATTCACCTGGGATGAAGCTTCTTCTAAGTGCTCTGAGTGGAAAAAGAATGGTCACCTGGCTGTTCTCGACAACATGAAACTTGTGAGAAAGGTCACGAATATGATCAGGAACCATACTGGAAAATCATATGGTGAGTTAACCGCAAGAAGATCGGGTTGGTCTTGGTAGGCAGGGTACTATATTTCCGTTTTTTAGGTCCCGGGACACGTAAGCCTAAAAACCGGTCATACCAAGTAAAGGTTTATCTTAATGATGTGGATGAATGCATATTTTCATTCACCTATCACCGCCTTTTAAAGATGAATTCCTAATGGGAACGATCTCTGGCGCAACTTTAAGGAAATCCTGCACACAGAGATTCGGAAGAAATGATTTCTCTACCATTACCATTATTTGTCAAATTCGGGTGGTTATCTTCTACTCTTTAACCCTTAGCTGTATTATTCTAAATATTAAATGGCAATAGTGGTAAAATCTAGATCATGTTCGAGGTGAGATAGTCTCATAACGATACCATTTTCCTCATTTCACAGACCTTTGGATCGACGGAAAAGATGATGGCACAAAGTGGCTGTGGAATTCTACCGGAGACACCATACCTCTTCAGAAAGTAGATGGAAGCTATCCACCGTGGAATGAACTACCCTTAAACCTTGAACACAAGTGTTTAGAACTCATCCCACCTACTAACTCGTGTGGGGAGTGTGACGCATTTTTTGGACAAAATGATTGCCTTCAGAAAAAAGGCTACGTTTGTCAGAAAGGTAGGATACGTGGAGGAGATGGCCAATCATTTACATAATTCGCATCTCTACATCTTTGTAGTATACTGCAAGCCATTTCAAGACAGGCCCCTGCCATACACCCCTGAGGTGGCTTGCAGGGTATTTTTTGTAGATGTTTTGTAGATGAGTGTTTGGCCACGGGTGAATTTACACCATTATTCACTTCACTAGTATGTAGATGCTTGAGTATAAAATCATTTTGAAACGACTTAAATGCACAAAGATACAAGAGTTATTCCTACAGGAAGAATGCTAAATTTGCTGTTACTACTACTTATCATATTCATACAGGACCAGTAGTTAACAGTTCAACTAATTTGCTTCGCTATCTGTTTAACACATTAATTATAAAGTCTCAATGTAAGCTGTTATAGTCTTTTATTGCTCGCCGAATGATGACAATTGACACGTGTTTGTTCTGCAGTCTATTTCCTCAATAATATGCTCATAATATAATTTACAGTAGTAATTCGGCTTTCGTAAAATGCGTTTGACGACGTCAGAGTAGGAAGCGAAGCAATGTGTAACGACTTTTAAGATATCGTGCCGACCTTTGCTGCGCGTGATATATTTTTATATTTGAACCCTCGCTCATAAAAATCCCAAATACCGGACGCGTATTATAAATAAGGTCTAGTAAGGGAGATGTAGCTATGTTCCCTTACTTTATCGTAACATCTACCCAGTAACCTTTTAACAAGTACTAATTAACGAGTAGATTGACCAGTTATTTTTCATATGCTTCCACCCATTGAGATATCTTGAGACAGTCTCGTGTGGTTGAGAGAACATGAGGAGTTAATAAAAAAGTCATAATGACCGTCCTCAGTGAACGAGATGTCTAACGTCAAAATTGAAGATAAAAATATTGGATAGCTAAGTAATTCACTTAAAGATCATCTTTTCTTATATGAAATATAAATCACTGTCAGGGCCCGCTATGTCAGATGATGCGTATTTTACACAAAGCAAGTATTGATGACCTGGCTCCGTATCAGGTTAAATAGTTATATTTTCCTCAAGTTAACTAATGTTTACGCATTAATTTTACCTTATGATTGCTAATCATTATTTTTTTCCAGTTGAAAGTTCACTAAAAAATCTCCTTTAACATTACTTCTTGGTTCAAATCCACTTGGATGAGAACACCTTGGTTCTTTATTTTGAATCACATCTCGTCTTTCAATAGTTGACTTTGACAAATTAGGAGTCATATACCTTGAATCGAAATAATTTTCCAAAGTTGTTTTTTACGTCATTAGTTGAATAAATGGTAGCAAATCAACCATCTTACATTAACATTTTCCTTATCTGAACAATAGTCGTCATCGTTAAGTTATCTTGGTAATTTCGGATTGTTTAAAGTAAAGACTTTTTGTATAACCCCGTCAAAGTTATCCCATAACAAGGTAAATGTTCTGCAAAATTTATATTAATATTATTTTAATGTGAGTCAACAGCATATTTAGAAATACATACTTTCCCTAAGTATAAATTTTGATTTAGCAATGCGGTCAATAAAACCAAAATATTGATCTATGTTGATACCTTAGCGTTTAATTTTACCCACATGATCCTAATTTCTACTCTGTACTACATTTCTTCATAATTCCAAAAACAAGTAGAAACGCTGGTGTAACCAACACTTTGTACATAATTGGACACTGTTAGATACATGAATCAGCTTTGTTTTACTCTAATTTACTATAGTTTTTTGATTATGGACCAGTTGCCCATATATCATCGGGAGCACGCTCTGAATCTGAAGGTGAAAAAATTGGCATCGTATGTAGCCAAACAAATTGCCACCGGAAAAGCCGTCTGATATGTAGAACATATTGTGCGGTAAAAAGTCCGTCATTTTGGATGGTCAACTCATTTCCAAAATAATTGTCCTTCTTATGTCGGTTCACCTTCGTCGTGCCCAAAATTCCATCAACACGTCGTGAACGGCCACAGTTTTTCCCGTTATTTTGCATCAGAAATCGACATTCAGTGGAATTTCGTGAAGCAATAAGCAATGATACTATGATCGTAAATAGATTTTTCTTTATTCCAAATGGTAAGTTTCCGTTACTCTTTTACCTGTAATTAAGTCCTTGAAGCTAACCTTAATGGCATTCCATGAGGAAAATTTCCCAATAAGAAATGGTCTAGGACGTGGGGCAAAGTAAGGAAAAAATTGAAAATTCCATTGAAAAATGTCTTTCACAAGGAAATGCCTTAAACTCTAGGGAACCTTTTTCTTTGAAAATAATGGTTTTATTATTAACCACAAATAATTTAATAAGTAATAATTATATTGAAAATGAGTAATCACATTAGAAATTGGTAAACTGTTAGAATTATTCTGATTGACGATAATTGTCTTTCACTCGATTACTAATTCAATATTCAGCTAATCATATCTCTCCGAAATTGTGTACCCCATTATTAAATTATGAACATAAAATAATATAGGTAATATGGGATCCTTAGTTTACAAGTGAACGAAATGCTTACTTTGGGGAGACCTTCAGGCATAGGAAACTTTACAACTTTAGTTGCACAGAATGCAGTGTGAAGTGCATGGAATGAATGACTGTAGAGGAAAATATATATATATTCATAAAAAAAAGATTATTCTGTATCGTTTAATTGATGCAAACAAAGAATTTTCACAATTGTTTTTAATGAGATAGACAACAAATACCTCAGTAAAATACGATGTGCAGCCATCATAAATATCCACTAATCCCAGTCAACTACATTTGGTATCAAACAAAATATATTCTTAGCCACTGCAAACCACTTCCAAAAACGTTGACCAGAGAAAATGCATTTAAGGTAAACTATATCCGAGAGGTTTATTTTCTGGGGGGTTCAGTATTCTTTGGAAAACGGGGGTTAAATTTTCTAGGAAATTTTCCAACAGGGTTGCAATTTCCATGCTATAATCTATAAAGTAGGGGTGTCATTCCCATGTCCCACAAGCACTCGCTGAACCCTCCAGTTACACTTCCTGTCCACGCATGGCACCGGCAAGTTTCCCTCCTACCTTTGTGTTATTTCACACTCCATGGGCCACGAGAATTTCTCCGCATGAAAACCCAAACGATAGTACTTATTGGTATTTACACCAGCGTTAGAATGCAGTCAGACACTTCCAATGAAGGATCGACATTTCCTCGAGGGCATGTGCATATTTTGCCTTGTGCGTAGTAATAAACCTCAATTAGTATTTAAAAAAAACCTTAGTTCCATCAATTCGAATAGAAAAATCATTGAGGAAGAAATAGCTTTAATTTGTAAATATTAGCATGGGTGTAATAATCGAGACTATTATCGATATTTTTATTGAGTTATAATTTCCACTAGCATACTGACAAGGGTACACCGATCAAAATGAAAAGAATTGCTACTTTTCGTTTTCGTGGTTTAAGTGCTTTAGTTTTTCCTAATTTTCCTATTGTGCCAGTCTAGTTGCATATTCCTGCATAAGTGTAATTGAATTAAATCGTGGATGATCGGCATTATCTTCGTTCAGAGTGAAATAAATACTGTTTGCATTATTTCAGAGGCTGATGACGAAGAGCAATTGGTTGTTGCACCGAAAGTAAGTCGATGGGCCAGTGGCGGCGACACTAAGGTGAAAAGGAAATACAACAAGTCAAGAAGGAGAGAGTTTTATTTTAAATTTGATGAGAAATTCACCTGGGATGAAGCTTCTTCTAAGTGCTCTGAGTGGAAAAAGAATGGTCACCTGGCTGTTCTCGACAACATGAAACTTGTGAGAAAGGTCACGAATATGATCAGGAACCATACTGGAAAATCATATGGTGAGTTAACCGCAAGAAGATCGGGTTGGTCTTGGTAGGCAGGGTACTATATTTCCGTTTTTTAGGTCCCGGGACACGTAAGCCTAAAAACCGGTCATACCAAGTAAAGGTTTATCTTAATGACGTGGATGAATGCATATTTTCATTCACCTATCACCGCCTTTTAAAGATGAATTCTTAATGGGAACGATCTCTGGCGCAACTTTAAGGAAATCCTGCACACAGAGATTCGGAAGAAATGATTTCTCTACCATTACCATTATTTGTCAAATTCGGGTGGTTATCTTCTACTCTTTAACCCTTAGCTGTATTATTCTAAATATTAAATGGTAATAGTGGTAAAATCTAGATCATGATCGAGGTGAGATAGTCTCATAACGATACCATTTTCCTCATTTCACAGACCTTTGGATCGACGGAAAAGATGATGGCACAAAGTGGCTGTGGAATTCTACCGGAGACACCATACCTCTTCAGAAAGTAGATGGAAGCTATCCACCGTGGAATGAACTACCCTTAAACCTTGAACACAAGTGTTTAGAACTCATCCCACCTACAAACTCGTGTGGGGAGTGTGACGCATTTTTTGGACAAAATGATTGCCTTCAGAAAAAAGGCTACGTTTGTCAGAAAGGTAGGATACGTGTAGGAGATGGCCAATCATTTACATAATTCGCATCTCTACATCTTTGTAGTATACTGCAAGCCATTTCAAGACAGGCCCCTGCCATACACCCCTGAGGTGGCTTGCAGGGTATTTTTTGTAGATGTTTTGTAGATGAGTGTTTGGCCACGGGTGAATTTACACCATTATTCACTTCACTAGTATATAGATGCTCGAGTATAAAATCATTTTGAAACGACATAAATGCACAAAGATACAAGAGTTATTCCTACAGGAAGAATGCTAAATTTGCTGTTACTACTACTTATCATATTCATACAGGACCAGTAGTTAACAGTTCAACTAATTTGCTTCGCTATCTGTTTAACACATTAATTATAAAGTGTCAATGTAAGCTGTTATAGTCTTTTATTGCTCGCCGAATGATGACAATTGACACGTGTTTGTTCTGCAGTCTATTTCCTCAATAATATGCTCATAATATAATTTACAGTAGTAATTCGGCTTTCGTAAAATGCGTTTGACGACGTCAGAGTAGGAAGCGAAGCAATGTGTAACGACTTTTAAGATATCGTGCCGACCTTTGCTGCGCGTGATATATTTTTATATTTGAACCCTCGCTCATAAAAATCCCAAATACCGGCCGCGTATTATAAATAAGGTCTAGTAAGGGAGATGTAGCTATGTTCCCTTACTTTATCGTAACATCTACCCAGTAACCTTTTAACAAGTACTAATTAACGAGTAGAATGACCAGTTATTTTTCATATGCTTCCACCCATTGAGATATCTTGAGACAGTGTCGTGTGGTTGAGAGAACATGAGGAGTTAATAAAAAAGTCATAATGACCGTCCTCAGTGAACGAGATGTCTAACGTCAAAATTGAAGATAAAAATATTGGATAGCTAAGTAATTCACTTAAAGATCATCTTTTCTTATATGAAATATCAATCACTGTCAGGGCCCGCTATGTCAGATGATGCGTATTTTACACAAAGCAAGTATTGATGACCTGGCTCCGTATCAGGATAAATAGTTATATTTTCCTCAAGTTAACAAATGTTTACGCATTAATTTTACCTTATGATTGCTAATCATTATTTTTTTCCAGTTGAAAGTTCACTAAAAAATCTCCTCTAACATTACTTCTTGGTTCAAATCCACTTGGATGAGAACACCTTGGTTCTTTATTTTGAATCACATCTCGTCTTTAAATAGTTGACTTTGACAAATTAGGAGTCCTATACCTTGAATCGAAATAATTTTCCAAAGTTGTAATTTGCGTCATTAGTTGAATAAATGGTAGCAAATCAACCATCTTACATTAACATTTTCCTTATCTGAATAATAGTCGTCATCGTTAAGTTATCTTGGTAATTTCGGATTGTTTAAAGTAAAGACTTTTTGTATAACCCCGTCAAAGTTATCCCATAACAAGGTAAATGTTCTGCAAAATTTATATTAATATTATTTTAATGTGAGTCAACAGCATATTTAGAAATACATACTTTCCCTAAGTATAAATTTTGATTTAGCAATGCGGTCAATAAAACCAAAATATTGATCTATGTTGATACCTTAGCGTTTAATTTTACCCACATGATCCTAATTTCTACTCTGTACTACATTTCTTCATAATTCCAAAAACAAGTAGAAACGCTGGTGTAACCAACACTTTGTACATAATTGGACACTGTTAGATACATGAATCAGCTTTGTTTTACTCTAATTTACTATAGTTTTTTGATTATGGACCAGTTGCCCATATATCATCGGGAGCACGCTCTGAATCTGAAGGTGAAAAAATTGGCATCGTATGTAGCCAAACAAATTGCCACCGGAAAAGCCGTCTGATATGTAGAACATATTGTGCGGTAAAAAGTCCGTCATTTTGGATGGTCAACTCATTTCCAAAATAATTGTCCTTCTTATGTCGGTTCACCTTCGTCGTGCCCAAAATTCCATCAACACGTCGTGAACGGCCACAGTTTTTCCCGTTATTTTGCATCAGAAATCGACATTCAGTGGAATTTCGTGAAGCAATAAGCAATGATACTATGATCGTAAATAGATTTTTCTTTATTCCAAATGGTAAGTTTCCGTTACTCTTTTACCTGTAATTAAGTCCTTGAAGCTAACCTTAATGGCATTCCATGAGGAAAATTTCCCAATAAGAAATGGTCTAGGACGTGGGGCAAAGTAAGGAAAAAATTGAAAATTCCATTGAAAAATGTCTTTCACAAGGAAATGCCTTAAACTCTAGGGAACCTTTTTCTTTGAAAATAATGGTTTTATTATTAACCACAAATAATTTAATAAGTAATAATTATATTGAAAATGAGTAATCACATTAGAAATTGGTAAACTGTTAGAATTATTCTGATTGACGATAATTGTCTTTCACTCGATTACTAATTCAATATTCAGCTAATCATATCTCTCCGAAATTGTGTACCCCATTATTAAATTATGAACATAAAATAATATAGGTAATATGGGATCCTTAGTTTACAAGTGAACGAAATGCTTACTTTGGGGAGACCTTCAGGCATAGGAAACTTTACAACTTTAGTTGCACAGAATGCAGTGTGAAGTGCATGGAATGAATGACTGTAGAGGAAAATATATATATATTCATAAAAAAAAGATTATTCTGTATCGTTTAATTGATGCAAACAAAGAATTTTCACAATTGTTTTTAATGAGATAGACAACAAATACCTCAGTAAAATACGATGTGCAGCCATCATAAATATCCACTAATCCCAGTCAACTACATTTGGTATCAAACAAAATATATTCTTAGCCACTGCAAACCACTTCCAAAAACGTTGACCAGAGAAAATGCATTTAAGGTAAACTATATCCGAGAGGTTTATTTTCTGGGGGGTTCAGTATTCTTTGGAAAACGGGGGTTAAATTTTCTAGGAAATTTTCCAACAGGGTTGCAATTTCCATGCTATAATCTATAAAGTAGGGGTGTCATTCCCATGTCCCACAAGCACTCGCTGAACCCTCCAGTTACACTTCCTGTCCACGCATGGCACCGGCAAGTTTCCCTCCTACCTTTGTGTTATTTCACACTCCATGGGCCACGAGAATTTCTCCGCATGAAAACCCAAACGATAGTACTTATTGGTATTTACACCAGCGTTAGAATGCAGTCAGACACTTCCAATGAAGGATCGACATTTCCTCGAGGGCATGTGCATATTTTGCCTTGTGCGTAGTAATAAACCTCAATTAGTATTTAAACAAAACCTTAGTTCCATCAATTCGAATAGAAAAATCATTGAGGAAGAAATAGCTTTAATTTGTAAATATTAGCATGGGTGTAATAATCGAGACTATTATCGATATTTTTATTGAGTTATAATTTCCACTAGCATACTGACAAGGGTACACCGATCAAAATGAAAAGAATTGCTACTTTTCGTTTTCGTGGTTTAAGTGCTTTAGTTTTTCCTAATTTTCCTATTGTGCCAGTCTAGTTGCATATTCCTGCATAAGTGTAATTGAATTAAATCGTGGATGATCGGCATTATCTTCGTTCAGAGTGAAATAAATACTGTTTGCATTATTTCAGAGGCTGATGACGAAGAGCAATTGGTTGTTGCACCGAAAGTAAGTCGATGGGCCAGTGGCGGCGACACTAAGGTGAAAAGGAAATACAACAAGTCAAGAAGGAGAGAGTTTTATTTTAAATTTGATGAGAAATTCACCTGGGATGAAGCTTCTTCTAAGTGCTCTGAGTGGAAAAAGAATGGTCACCTGGCTGTTCTCGACAACATGAAACTTGTGAGAAAGGTCACGAATATGATCAGGAACCATACTGGAAAATCATATGGTGAGTTAACCGCAAGAAGATCGGGTTGGTCTTGGTAGGCAGGGTACTATATTTCCGTTTTTTAGGTCCCGGGACACGTAAGCCTAAAAACCGGTCATACCAAGTAAAGGTTTATCTTAATGACGTGGATGAATGCATATTTTCATTCACCTATCACCGCCTTTTAAAGATGAATTCCTAATGGGAACGATCTCTGGCGCAACTTTAAGGAAATCCTGCACACAGAGATTCGGAAGAAATGATTTCTCTACCATTACCATTATTTGTCAAATTCGGGTGGTTATCTTCTACTCTTTAACCCTTAGCTGTATTATTCTAAATATTAAATGGCAATAGTGGTAAAATCTAGATCATGATCGAGGTGAGATAGTCTCATAACGATACCATTTTCCTCATTTCACAGACCTTTGGATCGACGGAAAAGATGATGGCACAAAGTGGCTGTGGAATTCTACCGGAGACACCATACCTCTTCAGAAAGTAGATGGAAGCTATCCACCGTGGAATGAACTACCCTTAAACCTTGAACACAAGTGTTTAGAACTCATCCCACCTACTAACTCGTGTGGGGAGTGTGACGCATTTTTTGGACAAAATGATTGCCTTCAGAAAAAAGGCTACGTTTGTCAGAAAGGTAGGATACGTGGAGGAGATGGCCAATCATTTACATAATTCGCATCTCTACATCTTTGTAGTATACTGCAAGCCATTTCAAGACAGGCCCCTGCCATACACCCCTGAGGTGGCTTGCAGGGTATTTTTTGTAGATGTTTTGTAGATGAGTGTTTGGCCACGGGTGAATTTACACCATTATTCACTTCACTAGTATATAGATGCTCGAGTATAAAATCATTTTGAAACGACATAAATGCACAAAGATACAAGAGTTATTCCTACAGGAAGAATGCTAAATTTGCTGTTACTACTACTTATCATATTCATACAGGACCAGTAGTTAACAGTTCAACTAATTTGCTTCGCTATCTGTTTAACACATTAATTATAAAGTCTCAATGTAAGCTGTTATAGTCTTTTATTGCTCGCCGAATGATGACAATTGACACGTGTTTGTTCTGCAGTCTATTTCCTCAATAATATGCTCATAATATAATTTACAGTAGTAATTCGGCTTTCGTAAAATGCGTTTGACGACGTCAGAGTAGGAAGCGAAGCAATGTGTAACGACTTTTAAGATATCGTGCCGACCTTTGCTGCGCGTGATATATTTTTATATTTGAACCCTCGCTCATAAAAATCCCAAATACCGGCCGCGTATTATAAATAAGGTCTAGTAAGGGAGATGTAGCTATGTTCCCTTACTTTATCGTAACATCTACCCAGTAACCTTTTAACAAGTACTAATTAACGAGTAGATTGACCAGTTATTTTTCATATGCTTCCACCCATTGAGATATCTTGAGACAGTGTCGTGTGGTTGAGAGAACATGAGGAGTTAATAAAAAAGTCATAATGACCGTCCTCAGTGAACGAGATGTCTAACGTCAAAATTGAAGATAAAAATATTGGATAGCTAAGTAATTCACTTAAAGATCATCTTTTCTTATATGAAATATCAATCACTGTCAGGGCCCGCTATGTCAGATGATGCGTATTTTACACAAAGCAAGTATTGATGACCTGGCTCCGTATCAGGATAAATAGTTATATTTTCCTCAAGTTAACAAATGTTTACGCATTAATTTTACCTTATGATTGCTAATCATTATTTTTTTCCAGTTGAAAGTTCACTAAAAAATCTCCTCTAACATTACTTCTTGGTTCAAATCCACTTGGATGAGAACACCTTGGTTCTTTATTTTGAATCACATCTCGTCTTTAAATAGTTGACTTTGACAAATTAGGAGTCCTATACCTTGAATCGAAATAATTTTCCAAAGTTGTAATTTGCGTCATTAGTTGAATAAATGGTAGCAAATCAACCATCTTACATTAACATTTTCCTTATCTGAATAATAGTCGTCATCGTTAAGTTATCTTGGTAATTTCGGATTGTTTAAAGTAAAGACTTTTTGTATAACCCCGTCAAAGTTATCCCATAACAAGGTAAATGTTCTGCAAAATTTATATTAATATTATTTTAATGTGAGTCAACAGCATATTTAGAAATACATACTTTCCCTAAGTATAAATTTTGATTTAGCAATGCGGTCAATAAAACCAAAATATTGATCTATGTTGATACCTTAGCGTTTAATTTTACCCACATGATCCTAATTTCTACTCTGTACTACATTTCTTCATAATTCCAAAAACAAGTAGAAACGCTGGTGTAACCAACACTTTGTACATAATTGGACACTGTTAGATACAAGAATCAGCTTTGTTTTACTCTAATTTACTATAGTTTTTTGATTATGGACAAGTTGCCCATATATCATCGGGAGCACGCTCTGAATCTGAAGGTGAAAAAATTGGCATCGTATGTAGCCAAACAAATTGCCACCGGAAAAGCCGTCTGATATGTAGAACATATTGTGCGGTAAAAAGTCCGTCATTTTGGATGGTCAACTCATTTCCAAAATAATTGTCCTTCTTATGTCGGTTCACCTTCGTCGTGCCCAAAATTCCATCAACACGTCGTGAACGGCCACAGTTTTTCCCGTTATTTTGCATCAGAAACCGACATTCAGTGGAATTTCATGAAGCAATAAGATTTGATACTATGATCGTAAATAGATTTTTCTTTATTCCAAATGGTAAGTTTCCGTTACTCTTTTACCTGTAATTAAGTCCTTGAAGCTAACCTTAATGGCATTCCATGAGGAAAATTTCCCAATAAGAAATGGTCTAGGACGTGGGGCAAAGTAAGGAAAAAATTGAAAATTCCATTGAAAAATGTCTTTCACAAGGAAATGCCTTAAACTCTAGGGAACCTTTTTCTTTGAAAATAATGGTTTTATTATTAACCACAAATAATTTAATAAGTAATAATTATATTGAAAATGAGTAATCACATTAGAAATTGGTAAACTGTTAGAATTATTCTGATTGACGATAATTGTCTTTCACTCGATTACTAATTCAATATTCAGCTAATCATATCTCTCCGAAATTGTGTACCCCATTATTAACTTTTGAACATAAAATAATATAGGTAGTATGGGATCCTTAGTTTACAAGTGAACGAAATGCTTACTTTGGGGAGACCTTCAGGCATAGGAAACTTTACAACTTTAGTTGCACAGAATGCATTGTGAAGTGCATGGAATGAATGACTGTAGAGGAAAATATATATATATTCATAAAAAAAAGATTATTCTGTATCGTTTAATTGATGCAAACAAAGAATTTTCACAATTGTTTTTAATGAGATAGACAACAAATACCTCAGTAAAATACGATGTGCAGCCATCATAAATATCCACTAATCCCAGTCAACTACATTTGGTATCAAACAAAATATATTCTTAGCCACTGCAAACCACTTCCAAAAACGTTGACCAGAGAAAATGCATTTAAGGTAAACTATATCCGAGAGGTTTATTTTCTGGGGGGTTCAGTATTCTTTGGAAAACGGGGGTTAAATTTTCTAGGAAATTTTCCAACAGGGTTGCAATTTCCATGCTATAATCTATAAAGTAGGGGTGTCATTCCCATGTCCCACAAGCACTCGCTGAACCCTCCAGTTACACTTCCTGTCCACGCATGGCACCGGCAAGTTTCCCTCCTACCTTTGTGTTATTTCACACTCCATGGGCCACGAGAATTTCTCCGCATGAAAACCCAAACGATAGTACTTATTGGTATTTACACCAGCGTTAGAATGCAGTCAGACACTTCCAATGAAGGATCGACATTTCCTCGAGGGCATGTGCATATTTTGCCTTGTGCGTAGTAATAAACCTCAATTAGTATTTAAACAAAACATTAGTTCCATCAATTCGAATAGAAAAATCATTGAGGAAGAAATAGCTTTAATTTGTAAATATTAGCATGGGTGTAATAATCGAGACTAATATCGATATTTTTATTGAGTTATAATTTCCACTAGCATACTGACAAGGGTACACCGATCAAAATGAAAAGAATTGCTACTTTTCGTTTTCGTGGTTTAAGTGCTTTAGTTTTTCCTAATTTTCCTATTGTGCAAGTCTAGTTGCATATTCCTGCATAAGTGTAATTGAATTAAATCGTGGATGATCGGCATTATCTTCGTTCAGAGTGAAATAAATACTGTTTGCATTATTTCAGAGGCTGATGACGAAGAGCAATTGGTTGGTTCACCGAAAGTAATTCGATGGGCCAGTGGCGGCGACACTAAGGTGAAAAGGAAATACAACAAGTCAAGAAGGAGAGAGTTTTATTTTAAATTTGATGAGAAATTCACCTGGGATGAAGCTTCTTCTAAGTGCTCTGAGTGGAAAAAGAATGGTCACCTGGCTGTTCTCGACAACATGAAACTTGTGAGAAAGGTCACGAATATGATCAGGAACCATACTGGAAAATCATATGGTGAGTTAACCGCAAGAAGATCGGGTTGGTCTTGGTAGGCAGGGTACTATATTTCCGTTTTTTAGGTCCCGGGACACGTAAGCCTAAAAACCGGTCATACCAAGTAAAGGTTTATCTTAATGACGTGGATGAATGCATATTTTCATTCACCTATCACCGCCTTTAAAAGATGAATTCTTAATGGGAACGATCTCTGGCGCAACTTTAAGGAAATCCTGCACACAGAGATTCGGAAGAAATGATTTCTCTACCATTACCATTATTTGTCAAATTCGGGTGGTTATCTTCTACTCTTTAACCCTTAGCTGTATTTTTCTAAATATTAAATGGCAATAGTGGTAAAATCTAGATCATGTTCGAGGTGAGATAGTCTCATAACGATACCATTTTCCTCATTTCACAGACCTTTGGATCGACGGAAAAGATGATGGCACAAAGTGGCTGTGGAATTCTACCGGAGACACCATACCTCTTCAGAAAGTAGATGGAAGCTATCCACCGTGGAATGAACTACCCTTAAACCTTGAACACAAGTGTTTAGAACTCATCCCACCTACAAACTCGTGTGGGGAGTGTGACGCATTTTTTGGACAAAATGATTGCCTTCAGAAAAAAGGCTACGTTTGTCAGAAAGGTAGGATACGTGGAGGAGATGGCCAATCATTTACATAATTCGCATCTCTACATCTTTGTAGTATACTGCAAGCCATTTCAAGACAGGCCCCTGCCATACACCCCTGAGGTGGCTTGCAGGGTATTTTTTGTAGATGTTTTGTAGATGAGTGTTTGGCCACGGGTGAATTTACACCATTATTCACTTCACTAGTATGTAGATGCTTGAGTATAAAATCATTTTGAAACGACATAAATGCACAAAGATACAAGAGTTATTCCTACAGGAAGAATGCTATATTTGCTGTTACTACTACTTATCATATTCATACAGGACCAGTAGTTAACAGTTCAACTAATTTGCTTCGCTATCTGTTTAACACATTAATTATAAAGTCTCAATGTAAGCTGTTATAGTCTTTTATTGCTCGCCGAATGATGACAATTGACACGTGTTTGTTCTGCAGTCTATTTCCTCAATAATATGCTCATAATATAATTTACAGTAGTAATTCGGCTTTCGTAAAATGCGTTTGACGACGTCAGAGTAGGAAGCGAAGCAATGTGTGCTTTGCAATGTGTGTGCAATGACAGACTTTTAAGATATCGTGCCGACCTTTGCTGCGCGTGATATATTTTTATATTTGAACCCTCGCTCATAAAAATCCCAAATACCGGCCGCGTATTATAAATAAGGTCTAGTAAGGGAGATGTAGCTATGTTCCCTTACTTTATCGTAACATCTACCCAGTAACCTTTTTACAAGTACTAATTAACGTGTAGATTGACCAGTTATTTTCCATATGCTTCCACCCATTGAGATATCTTGAGACAGTGTCGTGTGGTTGAGAGAACATGAGGAGTTAATAAAAAAGTCATAATGACCGTCCTCAGTGAACGAGATGTCTAACGTCAAAATTGAAGATAAAAATATTGGATAGCTAAGTAATTCACTTAAAGATCATCTTTTCTTATATGAAATATCAATCACTGTCAGGGCCCGCTATGTCAGATGATGCGTATTTTACACAAAGCAAGTATTGATGACCTGGCTCCGTATCAGGATAAATAGTTATATTTTCCTCAAGTTAACAAATGTTTACGCATTAATTTTACCTTATGATTGCTAATCATTATTTTTTTCCAGTTGAAAGTTCACTAAAAAATCTCCTTTAACATTACTTCTTGGTTCAAATCCACTTGGATGAGAACACCTTGGTTCTTTATTTTGAATCACATCTCGTCTTTAAATAGTTGACTTTGACAAATTAGGAGTCCTATACCTTGAATCGAAATAATTTTCCAAAGTTGTAATTTGCGTCATTAGTTGAATAAATGGTAGCAAATCAACCATCTTACATTAACATTTTCCTTATCCGAACAATAGTCGTCATCGTTAAGTTATCTTGGTAATTTCGGATTGTTTAAAGTAAAGACTTTTTGTATTACCCCTTCAAAGTGATCCCATAACAAGGTAAATTTTCTGCAAAATTTATATTAATAGTATTTTAATGTGAGTCAATAGCATATTTAGAAATACTTACTTTCCCTAAGTATAAATTTTGATTTAGCAATGCGGTCAATAAAACCACAATATTGATCTATGTTGATACCTTAGCGTTTAATTTTACCCACATGATCCTAATTTCTACTCTGTACTACATTTCTTCATACTTCCAAAAACAAGTAGAAACGCTGGTGTAACCAACACTTTGTACATAATTGGACACTGTTAGATACATGAATCAGCTTTGTTTTACTCTAATTTACTATTGTTTTTTGATTATGGACTTGTTGGCCATATATCATCGGGAGCACGCTCTGAATCTGAAGGTGAAAAAATTGGCGTCGTATGTAGCCAAACAAATTGCCACCGGAAAAACCGTCTGATATGTAGAACATATTGTGCGATAAAAGTCCGTCATTTTGGATGGTCAACTCATTTCCAAAATAATTGTCCTTCATATGTCGGTTCACCTTCGTCGTGCCCAAAATTCCATCAACACGTCGTGAACGGCCACAGTTTTTCCCGTTATTTTTCATCAGAAATCGACATTCAGTGGAATTTCGTGAAGCAATAAGCAATGATACTATGATCGTAAATAGATTTTTCTTAATTCCAAATGGTAAGTTTCCGTTACTCTTTTACCTGTAATTAAGTCCTTGAAGCTAACCTTAATGGCATTCCATGACGAAAATTTCCCAATAAGAAATGGTCTAGGACGTGGGGCAAAGTAAGGAAAAAATCGAAAATTCCATTGAAAAATGTCTTTCACAAGGAAATGCCTTAAACTCTAGGGAACCTTTTTCTTTGAAAATAATGGTTTTATTATTAACCACAAATAATTTAATAAGTAATAATTATATTGAAAATGAGTAATCACATTAGAAATTGGTAAACTGTTAGAATTATTCTGATTGACGATAATTGTCTTTCACTCGATTACTAATTCAATATTCAGCTAATCATATCTCTCCGAAATTGTGTACCCCATCATTAAATTTTGAACATAAAATAATATAGGTAATATGGGATCCTTAGTTTACAAGTGAACGAAATCCTTACTTTGGGGAGACCTTCAGGCATAGGAAACTTTACAGTTTTAGATGGACAGAATGCAGTGTGAAGTGCATGGAATGAATGATTATAGAGGAAAATATATATATACATTCAAAAAAAAAGATTATTCTGTATCGTTTAATTGATGCAAACAAAGAATTTTCACAATTATTTTTAATGAGATAGACAACAAATACCTCAGTAAAATACGATGTGCAGCCATCATAAATATCCACTAATCCCAGTCAACTACATTTGGTATCAAACAAAATATATTCGTAGCCACTGCAAACCACTTCCGAAAACGTTGACCAGAGAAAATGCATTTAAGGTAAACTATATCCGAGAGGTTTATTTTCTGGGGGGGTTCAGTATTCTTTGGAAAACGGGGGTTTAATTTTCTAGGAAATTTTCCAACAGGGTTGCAATTTCCATGCTATAATCTATAAAGTAGGGGTGTCATTCCCATATCCCACAAGCACTCGCTGAACCCTCCAGTTACACTTCCTGTCCACGCATGGCACCGGCAAGTTTCCCTTGTACCTTTGTGTTATTTCACACTCCATGGGCCACGAGAATTTCTCCGCATGAAAACCCAAACGATAGTACTTATTGGTATTTACACCAGCGTTAGAATGCAGACAGACACTTCCAATGAAGGATCGACATTTCCTCGAGGGCATGTGCATATTTTGCCTTGTGCGTAGTAATAAACCACCATTAGTATATTAACATAACCTTAGTTCCATCAATTCGAATAGAAAAATCATTGAGGAAGAAATAGCTTTAATTTGTAAATATTAGCATGGGTGTAATAATCGAGACTAATATCGATATTTTTATTGAGTTATAATTTCCACTAGCATACTGACAAGGGTACACCGATCAAAATGAAAAGAATTGCTACTTTTCGTTTTCGTGGTTTAAGTGCTTTAGTTTTTCCTAATTTTCCTATTGTGCAAGTCTAGTTGCATATTCCTGCATAAGTGTAATTGAATTAAATCGTGGATGATCGGCATTATCTTCGTTCAGAGTGAAATAAATACTGTTTGCATTATTTCAGAGGCTGATGACGAAGAGCAATTGGTTGTTGCACCGAAAGTAATTCGATGGGCCAGTGGCGGCGACACTAAGGTGAAAAGGAAATACAACAAGTCAAGAAGGAGAGAGTTTTATTTTAAATTTGATGAGAAATTCACCTGGGATGAAGCTTCTTCTAAGTGCTCTGAGTGGAAAAAGAATGGTCACCTGGCTGTTCTCGACAACATGAAACTTGTGAGAAAGGTCACGAATATGATCAGGAACCATACTGGAAAATCATATGGTGAGTTAACCGCAAGAAGATCGGGTTGGTCTTGGTAGGCAGGGTACTATATTTCCGTTTTTTAGATCCCGGGACAGTAATCCTAAAAACCGGTCATACCAAGTAAAGGTTTATCTTAATGACGTGGATGAATGCATATTTTCATTCACCTATCACCGCTTTTAAAAGATGAATTCTTAATGGGAACGATCTCTGGCGCAACTTTAAGGAAATCCTGCACACAGAGATTCGGAAGAAATGATTTCTCTACCATTACCATTATTTGTCAAATTCGGGTGGTTATCTTCTACTCTTTAAACCTTAGCTGTATTATTCTAAATATTAAATGGCAATAGTGGTAAAATCTAGATCATGATCGAGGTGAGATAGTCTCATAACGATACCATTTTCCTCATTTCACAGACCTTTGGATCGACGGAAAAGATGATGGCACAAAGTGGCTGTGGAATTCTACCGGAGACACCATACCTCTTCAGAAAGTAGATGGAAGCTATCCACCGTGGAATGAACTACCCTTAAACCTTGAACACAAGTGTTTAGAACTCATCCCACCTACAAACTCGTGTGGGGAGTGTGACGCATTTTTTGGACAAAATGATTGCCTTCAGAAAAAAGGCTACGTTTGTCAGAAAGGTAGGATACGTGTAGGAGATGGCCAATCATTTACATAATTCGCATCTCTACATCTTTGTAGTATACTGCAAGCCATTTCAAGACAGGCCCCTGCCATACACCCCTGAGGTGGCTTGCAGGGTATTTTTTGTAGATGTTTTGTAGATGAGTGTTTGGCCACGGGTGAATTTACACCATTATTCACTTCACTAGTATGTAGATGCTTGAGTATAAAATCATTTTGAAACGACATAAATGCACAAAGATACAAGAGTTATTCCTACAGGTAGAATGCTAAATTTGCTGTTACTACTACTTAGCATATTCATACAGGACCAGTAGTTAACAGTTCAACTAATTTGCTTCGCTATCTGTTTAACACATTAATTATAAAGTCTCAATGTAAGCTGTTATAGTCTTTTATTGCTCGCCGAATGATGACAATTGACACGTGTTTGTTCTGCAGTCTATTTCCTCAATAATATGCTCATAATATAATTTACAGTAGTAATTCGGCTTTCGTAAAATGCGTTTGACGACGTCAGAGTAGGAAGCGAAGCAATGTGTAACGACTTTTAAGATATCGTGCCGACCTTTGCTGCGCGTGATATATTTTTATATTTTAACCCTCGCTCATAAAAATCCCAAATACCGGACGCGTATTATAAATAAGGTCTAGTAAGGGAGATGTAGCTATGTTCCCTTACTTTATCGTAACATCTACCCAGTAACCTTTTAACAAGTACTAATTAACGAGTAGATTGACCAGTTATTTTTCATATGCTTCCACCCATTGAGATATCTTGAGACAGTGTCGTGTGGTTGAGAGAACATGAGGAGTTAATAAAAAAGTCATAATGACCGTCCTCAGTGAAGGAGATGTCTTACGTCAAAATTGAAGATAAAAATATTGGATAGCTAAGTAATTCACTTAAAGATCATCTTTTCTTATATGAAATATCAATCACTGTCAGGGCCCGCTATGTCAGATGATGCGTATTTTACACAAAGCAAGTATTGATGACCTGTCTCCGTATCAGGATAAATAGTTATATTTTCCTCAAGTTAACAAATGTTTACGCATTAATTTTACCTTATGATTGCTAATCATTATTTTTTTCCAGTTGAAAGTTCACTAAAAAATCTCCTTTAACATTACTTCTTGGTTCAAATCCACTTGGATGAGAACACCTTGGTTCTTTATTTTGAATCACATCTCGTCTTTAAATAGTTGACTTTGACAAATTAGGAGTCATATACCTTGAATCGAAATAATTTTCCAAAGTTGTAATTTGCGTCATTAGTTGAATAAATGGTAGCAAATCAACCATCTTACATTAACATTTTCCTTATCTGAACAATAGTCGTCATCGTTAAGTTATCTTGTTAATTTCGGATTGTTTAAAGTAAAGACTTTTTGTATAACCCCGTCAAAGTTATCCCATAACAAGGTAAATGTTCTGCAAAATTTGTATTAATATTATTTTAATGTGAGTCAACAGCATATTAAGAAATACATAATTTCCCTAAGTATAAATTTTGATTTAGCAATGCGGTCAATAAAACCAAAATATTGATCTATGTTGATACCTTAGCGTTTAATTTTACCCACATGATCCTAATTTCTACTCTGTACTACATTTCTTCATAATTCCAAAAACAAGTAGAAACGCTGGTGTAACCAACACTTTGTACATAATTGGACACTGTTAGATACATGAATCAGCTTTGTTTTACTCTAATTTACTATAGTTTTTTGATTATGGACCAGTTGGCCATATATCATCGGGAGCACGCTCTGAATCTGAAGGTGAAAAAATTGGCATCGTATGTAGCCAACCGTCATTTTGGATGGTAAACTCATTTCCAAAATAATTGTCCTTCTTATGTCGGTTCACCTTCGTCGTGCTCAAAATTCCATCAACACGTCGTGAACGGCCACAGTTTTTCCCGTTATTTTGCATCAGAAATCGATATTCAGTGGAATTTCGTGAAGCAATAAGCAATGATACTATGATCGTAAATAGATTTTTCTTAATTCCAAATGGTAAGTTGCCGTTACTCTTTTACCTGTAATTAAGTCCTTGAAGCTAACCTTAATGGCATTCCATGAGGAAAATTTCCCAATAAGAAATGGTCTAGGACGTGGGGCAAAGTAAGGAAAAAATTGAAAATTCCATTGAAAAATGTCTTTCACAAGGAAATGCCTTAAACTCTAGGGAACCTTTTTCTTTAAAAATAATGGTTTTATTATTAACCACAAATAATTTAATAAGTAATAATTATTTTGAAAATGAGTAATCACATTAGAAATTGGTAAACTGTTAGAATTATTCTGATTGACGATAATTGTCTTTCACTCGATTACTAATTCAATATTCAGCTAATCATATCTCTCCGAAATTGTGTACCCCATCATTAAATTATGAACATAAAATAATATAGGTAATATGGGATCCTTAGTTTACAAGTGAACGAAATCCTTACTTTGGGGAGACCTTCAGGCATAGGATACTTTACAACTTTAGTTGCACAGAATGCAGTGTGAAGTGCATGGAATGAATGACTGTAGAGGAAAATATATATGTATTCATAAAAAAAAGATTATTCTGTATCGTTTAATTGATGCAAACAAAGAATTTTCACAATTGTTTTTAATGAGATAGACAACAAATACCTCAGTAAAATACGATGTGCAGCCATCATAAATATCCACTTATCCCAGTCAACTACATTTGGTATCAAACAAAATATATTCTTAGCCACTGCAAACCACTTCCAAAAACGTTGACCAGAGAAAATGCATTTAAGGTAAACTATATCCGAGAGGTTTATTTTCTGGGGGGTTCAGTATTCTTTGGAAAACGGGGGTTAAATTTTCTAGGAAATTTTCCAACAGGGTTGCAATTTCCATGCTATAATCTATAAAGTAGGGGTGTCATTCCCATGTCCCACAAGCACTCGCTGAACCCTCCAGTTACACTTCCTGTCCACGCATGGCACCGGCAAGTTTCCCTCCTACCTTTGTGTTATTTCACACTCCATGGGCCACGAGAATTTCTCCGCATGAAAACCCAAACGATAGTACTTATTGGTATTTACACCAGCGTTAGAATGCAGTCAGACACTTCCAATGAAGGATCGACATTTCCTCGAGGGCATGTGCATATTTTGCCTTGTGCGTAGTAATAAACCTCAATTAGTATTTAAACAAAACCTTAGTTCCATCAATTCGAATAGAAAAATCATTGAGGAAGAAATAGCTTTAATTTGTAAATATTAGCATGAGTGTAATAATCGAGACTAATATCGATATTTTTATTGAGTTATAATTTCCACTAGCATACTGACAAGGGTACACCGATCAAAATGAAAAGAATTGCTACTTTTCGTTTTCGTGGTTTAAGTGCTTTAGTTTTTCCTAATTTTCCTATTGTGCAAGTCTAGTTGCATATTCCTGCATAAGTGTAAATGAATTAAATCGTGGATGATCTTCGTGGAATCGTGGAATATCTTCGTTCAGAGTGAAATAAATACTGTTTGCATTATTTCAGAGGCTGATGACGAAGAGCAATTGGTTGTTGCACCGAAAGTAAGTCGATGGGCCAGTGGCGGCGACACTAAGGTGAAAAGGAAATACAACAAGTCAAGAAGGACCGAGTTTTATTTTAAATTTGATGAGAAATTTACCTGGGATGAAGCTTCTTCTAAGTGCTCTGAGTGGAAAAAGAATGGTCACCTGGCTGTTCTCGACAACATGAAACTTGTGAGACACGTCACGAATTTGATCAGGAACCATACTGGAAAATCATTTGGTGAGTTAACCGCAAGAAGATCGGGTTGGTCTTGGTAGGCAGGGTACTACATTTCCGTTTTTTAGGTCCCGGGACACCTAAGTTTAAAAACCGGTCATACCAAGTAAAGGTTTATCTTAATGACGTGGATGAATGCATATTTTCATTCACCTATCACCGCCTTTTAAAGATGAATTCTTAATGGGAACGATCTCTGGCGCAACTTTAAGGAAATCCTACACACAGAGATTCGGAAGAAATGATTTCTCTACCCATACCATTATTTGTCAAATTCGGGTGGTTATCTTCTACTCTTTAACCCTTAGCTGTATTATTCCAAATATTAAATGGCAATAGTGGTAAAATCTAGATCATGTTCGAGGTGAGATAGTCTCATAACGATACCATTTTCCTCATTTCACAGACTTGTGGATCGACGGAAAAGATGATGGCTCAAAGTGGCTGTGGAATTCAACCGGAGACACCATACCTCTTCAGAAAGTAGATGGAAGCTATCCACCGTGGAATGAACTACCCTTAACCCTTGAACACAAGTGTTTAGAACTCATCCCACCTACTACCTCGTGTGGGGAGTGTGACGCATTTTTTGGACAAAATGATTGCCTTCAGAAAAAAGGCTACGTTTGTCAGAAAGGTAGGATACGTAAAGGAGATGGCCAATCATTAACAAAATGCGTATCTCTACATCTTTGTAGTGTACTGCAAGCCATTTCAAGACTGGCCCCTGCCATACACCCCTGAGGTGGCTTGCAGGGTATTTTTCGGATGTTTTGTAGATGAGTGTTTGGCCACGGGTGAATTTACACCTATATTCACTTCACTAGTATATAGATGCTTGAGTATGAAATCATTTTGAAACAACATAAATGCACAAATATACAAGAGTTATTCCTACAGGAGGAATGCTATATTTGCTGTTACTACTACTTAGCATATTCATACAGGACCATTAGTTAACAATTCAACTTATTTGATTCGCAATCTGTTTAACACACTAATTATAAAGACTCCATGTAAGGTGTTATAGTCTTTTATTGCCCGCTGAATGATGATAATTGACACGTGTTTGTTCTGCAGTCTATTTACTCAATAATATGCTAATAATATAATTTACAGTAGTAATTTCGGCTTTTGTAAAATGCGTTTGATGACGTCCGAGTATGAAGCGATCAGTCTGTAACGACTTTTAGGATATCTTTTAGGTTAGATAGGGTGTTGCTGGGTGGTTTTCACGTGCGTGGCGCGCCGTGGCTTTAACAGAATAGCAACTTTGCGTCCACCTAGCTTTGTTTACTTGATGAGTCTGATAAGTCAGTGCAGACGAGAGAAACTTTATTCAGGCGGATTTTCACCAATACTAAGTGTACCAAATATATCTTAATAACTCATAACGAAAATAAGTATTCCAACTAGCCTTTGTAATACAATCCGGATGTTGAAGGTTGGAAAGGAAAAATAAATGGCCGTATTGGCATTTGCGACACTGCCATATTAGAAGGTGATTCCACCAAATATGGGTTTAAAATCACGAGTTTTCGCCTCGGTAAAATTAGTTTAAAATTACTAAAACTTGTGAGGGGTGATTGCGTGGAAAGAGTTAAGTTCACTCTACGGTATAAAATCAAGAAACAAGATGAATACTCGAATAGTAAAAAAATACACCGAAACGATTTAATTTGTTAAGTGCTGACAAATGTATGCATTTGAGTCATTCATGCAAATGAGTCATTTCACGGAGTACCGTGTATTAAACCCAAGTAGTAATTTATATTTCACTAAAAAAATCTCCAATATCTACTATTTTGAACGTGAGGATCGGAATTCATCACAATAGCCATTACTCTAATTTATTATATATATTGATTATATCAAACTTTCCATTATAGCTGTTGACTAAAAAATTAAAAGATTATGAATATTGGTTAATGCTATTTAAAACAGCAATACTAATCAAGCTTCGAGGCGATACATTAAAACAATCTTTTTTTCAGTTGGCAGCGATGAATCTTCCAAACGAGATATATCGATTCCTGTAGGAAATAAAATTCTACCGGATGGCGGAGAACCTGATGTAGAGTCATAATTAGTCAAGGGATTACCACCAGTCGACGCTGGATATGATGGAATGGAGTGGGATTCCTTGAGAAAATAGGGATACACAGTGGAACCTACTTTCTTGGAGCAGACTTATTTATCATTGTTTCCCTGTTCCTTTATTTGTTAATCGTTTTCTGACATTTTAATAAAGCCCTCTCCATGTAAGGGTGGATTTTTTAATTTAAATCCTAACAAAATATAAATAACCTTTCCTAACCTTTTAAATCCTAACAAAATAACCTTTGGGTCTATAAGCAACGGACACCGACAGTAGAATGTTTTCCATTATCAAATGGTTATCTTTCTCTTTTCGTGTATAGACTATGGACGTGTTATCAAGAATTCCATATCCTCAATATTAATTATGTTACTCCAAACACTTAGCTCATAAATGTGACTTAAAGCTGAAGTCAGTCGTACTCAGAAGTAAGGGTTTTCTATTAGACTCTTCTAAAGCCGTTTTACACGATGAATGATTTTGTGCAAACGAATGTACATGAGATTGTGCGTTTGCCTCAAAGAAATTAGAACAGGATCTATTTCCAGTGCAGGTATTGAGACATTCGCACAAAGGTCCATACAATTTGCCGCATTACAGGATACATTTTACCTCATGCAAGAGTTCACGGAAGAGTTTGTACAAAGAAATGTACCCTGTAAAATGGCCATAAGAAGCACGAATTTCCTTCAAGGTTATGTATGTTTTCATGGCTTCATATGGCCTGCGGAGGAGACGGCCAATCCTGGTCCGGTAGCTCTCTCGTCTAGCTTATTAACGCCTTACCTATCGTGTGAGATTACTCCGAGCACATTGTAGGGCCCTGGAAATTTAATTGATGATTTCAATCCTGGTCCCCTTTGAACCGCTTATTGAAGACTACGACTCCCAGGCCACACCCTGTACAAACTGGACAAAAATATGTGGAATATTTAAAATGGAAGCAAATAGGACCAGTGAAGTAGTTGTATACAATTTCATTAGTATCGAAATATTTGCCACACCACTAATTTTTACCCGCGGAATGTTAAAGTACCCAAATCTAAAACAAAAAAAAGCATGATCATAAAACAACTGCAATATAATATCGAAAAATGAATTTTTTGTTGCAAAATCACGGTCGGCAAATTTTATCGAGATAGTAACCGTAATTTTGCCGGAATTAATCTTTCACGTACCTTCGGAAAGTTATGTAAAATCAATTAGGACCTCACTTTCGAGAATCTCGGGACGTGTGTAACATTTGCTTGTGCAGTTTGATTGCTTGCGCCAGGTTCTGGCATGCGTTTTCGTTGCTGGTTTTTTTGGTGTATTTGCCGTGCCGACCGCGTGGTTGCGCAGGAGTCGAGTGAGGTATTTATTCGCCGGCTCCTCGGGAGAAAAAAGATTTTTCAGTTTGGAGGTCGTGGAGTTAGCAGCCGTTGCCTGTGGGAGGTCGCGGAGTTCGCGGCAATTTTCGTTGGACTCCAGATTCGTTTGAGTATTCGGCGTTTCTTTCCGTCGCTTGGGTGTTCCTTTTCCTTTTTATCCATCTCCCTAACTTCCCCCTTTCCAGCCTATTCCTTTCTTTTCATGGGTCTCGATGATGAGACGTGACTGTCGACATTTGGTGTGAGTGCGTCGCTGAGAGAATAACGACAAGGAGATTCCTGCCCTTTTTGTCGTAACCTTCCTCGTCCGAGTACAGGCAGACGTTTCCCTTACCTCTACCTGTGCTGGCGCCCACCCCTTTTCCTTTGTTTTACGCGATCCATTACGCACTTTGTCCCTCACAACACCTGACCCCGCCCAGAGCTAGTTGGGAGACCGAGGCGTCGCACAGTGGGCCAAATCCCAAAAGCTGGCCAAAAGTCGAAAAATGAAATTCGTGCATACCAACAAAAAACAGTTGATTTATATTATTAAACATATGATCTTTACGATAGGGTACTATACAGAGCATGGAATACACCATGAAAGTTTTTATAGCTGGTCTAAGCAGAGAATGTCAGGGTGATTTTGGCGACCGAAATTTTTCCGTGGAAAATAGCTAGATATAAAGCTTTATTAAAAAGTCGTTATTTATAATTTTGGTTTTAAAGTACTTTGATCCCAAAAATTGATATATATTGCACGAATGAAGATAAAGTTGGTTCCGTTTTATTTTTATTCAAATATTTTTATAAATTTTCAAAAATTGTGCTGTATTTTAATTAAATGTTATGTTTAACGTTAATTATAGTTTTTATCGACGTCAGGCTACACGGAGTTTTTTGTACTGCGTGGTAGAGAAAAGCATATAGAACAATATTCAGAAGGAAATTTTTGCGATAAATTGTGATTCTAATTTTAACAACCATTTTTATTTAAAACCACCCCGGCCACTCGGGCCACAGTGGCGGCCACTAATGGGGTCTAAGCGAGGCAAGTATACAATTTCCGAGCATAAAGACGATGGAATGCCAAGTCAATGACATTGGTAATTTGAATAGATATTTTATGAATAACTTTTCATATTGATTTTTTCACATACTACTTAAATGGCATAATTCAACGTAAATCTTGTCGCAAATTGCAACTTCTCGCTACGTTGGCGACTGGCGATTCTAGGATGAGGAGGTCGTTGGGACGTTTCTCAGGAGAGTTATGGGCTAAAATATCTTTGAAAGGATTTTCCATGAATTGCGAATTTCCCTCAGGCATGTTGAGCAGGCTGTGATCGAGGGATTTAGGGGAAGGCTCGTGGTCATGCACGTGTAGCGGCATGCGCCCGCGCCAGCTGGTTGAGGACTAGCATCCCTCCGTGCTTGCTGGCCACACAATGCTGGTTTGACAACCTTGCCGATAATAACTCTTTTATACTTCCCCTAATCCATTGGTAGCTATCTCAAGTTATGCTTTTTACACCTTTTTTGCGTCTTTTTGCGGACTCTTGCCGCCACTTTTTCCCCCAAATGGAATGCTTCGTTAGTTTCCTTAGGGGTTTCCTGGTTGTTTTCGCGTACCACATGCATTAATTGTCCTAGAGAGAGCGTCGAGTGAACATCCACTGTAATTGACTGTGCTGTGCAACACTGGGTTGATCTGTTCAACGTTAGAACCGTTTCAAATGAGGATATAGTTACCTAATTGTACCTGGAAACCTCTCCACCTTGGACCCGTCTAAGTTTCGTCGTGCCTTCACTATATGTACTTTGCATCCATTGAGGAAAATTTAGCTTTCGAATCACACGAAAAGCACTTTGGTAAGAAAAATTTTAATTTTTTAAATTGATTCCGAGTTGGAGTCAGTAATTTGCTTTTTGCTACCCATGTAAGAATTGTGATAGTAAGGCTGTCGATGGAAGCGATTACCTGCTATTTTTTTTCGTTTTGTAGTGTTTTATACTAAATTTGTGAGAAACCATAGAGAGTAGATAAGTGACAA
This sequence comes from Pyrrhosoma nymphula, assembly GCA_963573305.1. NCBI lineage: Eukaryota > Metazoa > Arthropoda > Insecta > Odonata > Coenagrionidae > Pyrrhosoma > Pyrrhosoma nymphula. The sequence continues at coordinate 45,794,064 of OY754332.1, forward strand.
GGTTGTAGCTTCATGAACAAATTGTAGAGAAAAAAAATATTACGGCACGTGAGAAAAAAATGTGATAGATTTTTTGATTGAAAACTTTCAATTGAATGGAGATACCGATGCGAAAGGTATTTTGACGAAGTGCCTACAAACGTGCTTTTTCACTATATATTTTGAGAAATGGAACAAGGCGCAGCGAAGGGAGAGCTACTTAAGAGTTAATAATAGTAAATAGCTAATAGAAAATTGGCCTGATAATAGATATACCAAAACCACGATATGGCACCAAAAACGATGGTAACACAGTTAGACGCTGTTTTTCGGATCCTAAATGATCAGCAAATATTACCGGTAAGAGAAACAGACATCTATTTCAAATTAAAGAAAACATCGCTGCTGAAGTTAAGAGAGATTTTTAGTTAACTTAATATTTTTCAGGGCTTCATGAACAACTGATTTCAAGGTTTTCAAATATTTTGAAAGTGATTTCAAGTAGTCGAGCACTCAATCACAGTGAGTTCAGAAAATACTGTCTAGCAACAGTGAATGTGAAACGTGAAACAATACCCTTGGTATTATATGCCACCAACGGTGCACAAGCTTCTGATTCATGGTGCAGATATATATATAAGAAAGCAATTCTGCCCATCGCACAGTGGGCTCAAATCGAAAATCGACGGACAAAAGTCTAAAATTGCTTTTTTTGAGATATTGACTTGAAACTTGGCAATATACACACAAATGATGGTTGATTATGGAATGGCAAAAAATGTCTCATAGATATTGGCTGTTACTTAGATACAGAAGCTCAAACACGACCTAATTTTCAAAAAAGCGCCCGCTCTCATTTTTCTTCGAAAATCTTAAACGTTGAGCAGATATAGGAGTTCTGTAAGGATTTCTATGAAATAAAAAACATTACCATTTGTAAACAGGGTACTTTACCTATACTTTGAATAACTTTCAGACATTTTGCCAATATGTGAGTGCTTTTACGTCACAAAATGGCGGACCCTTTTTTTAGGCAACATTTTACATAAAATAGACAATATAATCCTTATTCGGAAAATGGTCTCTGGGATACTTCATAAGAGTATAAACTAAACATATTTATAGATTATTCCTTTAAAATATTTGAAAAAAGTTTGCGACGCCGAGAATAAACTCGATTTTTCGATCGCGCGTCGCGGCCCGGCTCCGCGCAGCGGGACCTTGAAATACAGTGTTCCCCGTTGGATTGTTCAAGTTGTGTGGACATTAACTCCTCGAATTCAACTTTTTCAGGCTATACATGTTGTCACTGATTTCTAAAGATTCTAAACTGAAGATTTTGCGAGGACATTGGATCGAAAGAATGGATCAGTGAACGCGTAACTGCGACACATTTGTTTTTCTTTGGATAATTTTCGGTATCATGCTGCAAATTATGAACGTCTTTCAACTCTTGAGAAAGAATGCGGGTTCTCGGGGTACCATGCAAGTTTTCCATAAAAAGGCAACATTTGGGATTCCCTTCTTTCCTTTCACCTTCTCCTCCCCCACCCCGAACAACACCCTTCGCCTTTACTCCCCGAGGAGGGTGGCGCGAAAACGAACGTTTTCTGACAATATGCAGCCTTTAAAAAAACATGCCAGCTTGGCAAATTACAACTTGTTGACACTCTTCGTTATCTGACTCTTTGATATGCCAGGAATGACAATAGTAGTTACTCTCCTACAAATAGATTGGAACTGACATTCTAAAAATATTAATATGTTATTTTTGGGAATTACCTAAAGGGAATCATTCTCCCAATATCATTATTTATAGCTTCTTACAATGGAATTCAAGCTTGAGTTTTAAATCAGCATGATTTGATGAGTTTTTACAAAAATCTCTGAAATGTAATATCTTTGTGTGCAATGTAATATCTTAGTGCGCCATGTAATATCTTTTTAATGAGTGACATACTAGATGATGATGTTTGAGGGACGGATTAATTTAAGCTTGAGTCTTAGTGACTTTGCATTTTTATTTGGCAATACTGAGCACACAATGTAATTATGTTAAATTACAATGCTCTCGACGAAAAGTAAAGGAATTTACATATATGAAAACACAATTAGATTTATCGCTAATATATTAAACAAAACTGGAAAACTGATGTTCTGCATCGAATTTGATCGGCCAAATCTTACACGGAATATGGCAAAAAAGAGAAAGTATTTTGAAAATAGGATGGCAATTAATGAGAATGGCTTACATTCGTTTTGATGTTGCCAGTACCGTTTAATATCAATTCAATAACATAATTTATATGCCATTACTTGTAAGACACTGAAAATAAAACAAGTATCATTTTCTCAAATGATTTTCACCCTCAGAGCATCCTTAGTTTTCACTCACCGAGTCATCTTCAGGTAGTTGACAAATTTCTGAAAGTACACCCCATGTTTATATTTATGAATGGTTAAGAATGTGAAGAAACGGCTAAAGGAGATGGATTGGACTTACGTGTACCGACGCGCTCCATTAGAGAGAGAGAGAGATGAAGGTGAGAGGTCTGTTTGAGGCAACGAAGGAAAAAAATCCAAGCAGGGAATACCCGGAGAAAATTAAAGGAGAGGAAGTTGGGTCGGCGGTGTTCTAATGAGGGATTAGCAAGGGTGGGTAAGGGAGTGGTTTATCAAAGGGTGGTGGGTAGCGGGCTCCTGACACTGCGATCACCTTTTCACTATCCTTTCCTTAACCACGTTAACCCATCTCCGCGAATCCGTCACTATAACACCGTTGACCCAACTTCGTTTGCCGATTGTTCGTTTCTAGCTAAATTCTTAGTCCTCGGACGAATCGTAATTACTACTCATACTTGCTGTTTGATTCTATTGCTTCTTCTTTGTCTTCTATTAGTAATAGTTCCCGTAATTCCTTCGGAAGCCTCCTATGAGCCTTCGCAGTCAAAGTAATGGTGGTGGAAAGCAATGCATTGGACGTGATCAAAAGTCTTTTGAATAGGTCGTCATTGGTGGCCATCCTGGAGTGTTTCCGCGTGAATCTAACTCTGAATATCCTGGCGTCCTTATTGCGAGCCTCCATCGCCTCTTCGGATAGCTGGCATAAGGGAAGAACTGCCTCATTTTAAAAATATTAATATGTTATTTTTGGGAATTACCTAAAGGGAATCATTCTCCCAATATCGTTATTTATTGCTTCTTACAATGGAATTCAAGCTTGAGTTTTAAATCAGCATGATTTGATGAGTTTTCACAAAAATCTCTGGAATGTAATATCTTTGTGTGCAATGTAATATCTTATTGCGCCATGTAATATCATTGTAATGAGTGACATACTAGATCATGATGTTTGAGGGACGGATTAATTTAAGCTTGAGTCTCCAGTGGCTTTGCATTTTTATTTCGCAATACTGAGCACACAATGTAATTATCCTCCCTCCAATGTAATCGAGCCTCCATCGCCTCTTCGGATAGCTGGCATAAGGGAAGAATTGCCCCTTTCGAAATTTCCGCGCCATGTATGAGCACTTTATGGACCGTAGTCGGCATGTAGTACCAGGGATAGAGCTCAAAGTATTATTCGGCCGTCCTCAGGTAGTACAGTGAAATTGCCAGGTCGTTTTGTGGTAGGCCACTTGAAATTGCCTTGAGAATAATTGAAAATATATTTATAAGCTCATACTCAACTCCTGAAATGAAAATATAAGAAAACATGAATTATTCTCGATAGCAGAAGTATAATACTCAGCAAGTAAACTCACTTTTGATTTGTCGAGTGTAATACGTGGCAATGACCAGATGTAGCTATCTATGAGCAAATAAGCGGATTTACAACGTTACCTGTTACATCAGCTGCCAGTTTAGGAGAATCAGAAAAACATCTAGCTCTATTTCCATCATTTGTATTTCCTGTTCCAGGCCTGAGCACATCTACGATTAAATCCATCCTTTCTCTGAAAGTCTTCTGTATTATAGCCTATCTCTTGCACAGCTGTATTTTAAGATAACCACGAGCATAGAAAGGAATTTAATTATAATTTAGCGATTTATTTTTCAGAATAATTTGGATTAGCAATTAAAAGTTCCACCATTAGCTTTGATGTATTCTCACCTGACATTGCTTAAACCCTAGTCGATACGAAATATGCAAAAGACACTCAAAAAAAGGAATGTAGCAATGCAGCGTCGATACATCATAATCATATTTGTCTACATCTGCCGGTCGATTTCACATGTATGCTAGGTTATTCATTTCGGAAGTTTTTGCTACGCAGATGTAACACCTAAATTCTTTTTATGGCCTTCCAAATGTGGCTGATAAAGTAAATTATCAATAATAAAGTTTAAAGAGTAAAAATAATGTCGTTAAATTAATGCATTAGAGATTTGTAGAAAAATACATACCAGTTGCCGTAGAAGTACTTGGTATATAATAACGCACGTTATCAGGTAAAATGATTGACTCAATGAGACAATCATTATGATGCAGCAAATATCGCTCGTTTGTCCCGGGAACACTTTTCCTACTTTCTCATCTAGGGCACCAAAAAACTAATACAAATGAATTCACGAAGACATTTTAGAGCGTCATCTTGTGACCCTAAGTCTAATCTTCGTGACAAATAATCAATCAAATATTCTTTTTTGTCATTTAATGATTTTCCCTTCATATCCGTTACTATTTTATGGAGCTCAAGACGCATGATCTGGTGTGAAGGCATATCACCACACGTTTGAGGAAAAACTTGTGTAACGGTCCACTAACTTAAGAAAATATAATATAAGAACGATAACAGAAAAAAATGATGATACTTTGAAATAACAGTAAGCAGTAGGTACGCGTGGAAAAATAAATACCAAGAGAAGTTAACAGAATATATATGAACACTAATGAGAAAACTACGACGCATAATGTGGGTAAAAACGTCATTGGTGGGAAAGAAGAAATTAAAATTAATTGCTTACCTTAAAAAAGAGGTATACTTTTAACAAAATAAGCTATACTGCTATCACCACTGGGAACTGGAGCAGGAAATATGTCAGTATTTCACGAGCAAAAAAACCAGATACTATGGGTTTTCCAAACTCACGAGAGGACAGGCACCACACTACTTCACCAAAACCAAACTACAACTGCCTGTCAATATGCATTTCTTAAAGGAAGAGCGCCAATGGAAATACCCGCTTATTTCCCGTCAACGGCAGCCCGGTGTCAAAAAACGTTCGTTTTCGCGCCACCCTCCTCGGTGTGTAAAGGCGGAGGGTGTTGTTCGTGGTGTGGGAGGAGAGGGTGAAGGGAAAGAAGGGAATCCCCAATGTTGCCTTTTTATGGAAAACTTGCATGGTACCCCGAGAACCCGCATTCTTTCTCAAGAGATAAAAGACGTACATAATTTGCAGCATGATTCCGAAAATTATTGAAAGAAAAACAAATGTGTCGCAGTTACTGATCCATTCTCTCGATCCAATGTCCTCGCAAAATCTTCAGTTTAGAATCTTTGGAAATCAGTGACAACATGTATCGCCTGAAAAAGTTGAATTCGAGGAGTTAATGTCCACACAACTTGAACAATCCAACGGGGAACACTGTATTTCCAGGTCCCGCTGCGCGGAGCCGGGCCGCGACGAGCGATCGAAAAATCGAAATTTTTTTCGGCGTCGCAAACCTTTTTCAAATATTTTTATGGAATAATCTAGAAATATGTTTAGTTTATACTCTGATGAAGTATCCCAGATATCATTTTCCGAATAAGGATTATATTGTCTATTTTATGTAAAATGTTGCCTAAAAAAAGGGTCCGCCATTTTGTGACGTAATAGCACTCAAATCTTGGCAAAAATGTCTGAATGTTATTTATGATATAGATGAAGTACCCTGTTTACAAATGGTAATGTTTTTTATTTCATAAAAATCCTTCCATAATGCCTATATCTGCTCAACTTTTAAGATTTTCGAAGAAAAATGAGAGCAGGCGCTTTTTTGGAAATTTGGTCGTGTTTGAGCTTCTGTATCAAAGTAATAGCCAAGACCTATGAGAAATGTTTTATAATTCCATAATTAACAATCATTTGTGTGTATATTTGCCAAGTTTCAAGTCAATATCTCAAGAAAGGCAATTTTGGATTTTTCCGGCAATGTCCGACGATTTTCGATTTGAGCCCTCACTGTGCATCGGGCAGCTTTCAGAAGATGCCTTGGAATCAAAGATTGAGGATATAAGGAAATTCCGGCATCGCGGTCATACGCGGAGGATATCAAGAGAGGTGACTAATAAATATATATTTCGGTGATTACTGTTCACCCTTGATATCTTCAATTTCATTTCAAAATAGTAAATCGAAGGAAGATTTAGATCCAGAAGTGAAAAAATTAATTGACTATGGGAATGACGAATATGAAGATGAGAGTGATGAAGAGTCATCAGAGGATGAGTGAACACTATTTATCAATATTATTATTCAAAATATTTATTCAAAATTTTGATTACAATATTATTAACAAATATTTTTTCATGGTATCTACCTCTGGTTTACATTTATGTTGAATTCTGATCCCAGTTGTACGACAAAATTATATCAAAATACAATTGACTTGAATGTAGCCAATTTAAATCTAGTTTTGCAATAAAAAATTAAGAAAATATTTATTTTTATTGTGAATTTGTAATATACGTAAGCTATAGCTAAAAGTTATAGACATTTTAACTTGATGCAAGGTCATTTTCATCGATAAACATATTTTCAATTCCTCCCATTCCGTTGCAGTAGTCATAATTTGTAAAAATGTATTATGCATACAAATTCTGCTTGGACAATATTTTTACGGATTTTATTGCTCCTAGCATTATTAATTACAGTATTTTGCTAATAATCACAGGAAATTTTGAGTTTTAACTAGACCACTCAACCATCTAAATTCAGCTTTGTCATTGCATAATTAATGTTTATGCAATTAATAGCGCTGTATCCGTAAGATACATTGAAAAAATAATGATAACATCATGTTCATCAGCCCAAAATACCTTAGAAATGCAGTTCATGTTGCATATGGACTGTTAATTATTAGAGTTATTAATTTGGCCAGCTTTTTTTCATTTTGGCCCACTGTGAGTCGTTACAAGTGGTTGCTATGAGCGACTATCCAGGATGATCAGAGGCGTAAGCTTGGATGCCAACACGACGTTCGCCTGCCGAAGAGTGCACGACTGTTCCTCGAAAGGATAGCAGTTCTGTCCTGTTTCGGGCCATTCGCTATCTCGCAGGTGCTCAAGTGTAGTCCTAAAATAAAATTTACTTTTCATTGGGTTAAATACGTGTAGTGGACTAAAATACGACAAATTGTTGAAATTGACGGCAACGGGACCAGCATCTATCTTTCGTCCGTCGCTGCGTTAATAACACCAAGTAAAAAATACGCAGATTCATTATTTCCCAATAAAAAGTACTGATTTTCATGTCCATCAAAGATGTTCATTACCACCGTTGGTTGTTATCGTGTACCTTGGGGAAATGGTTGCACAGCCGGTATGAAGAGATGGCAGTAGCAATGCACTTGAAATAAAATTGAAAAGGCGTAGCCAGAGAAATTTTCAGATGTCTCAACGTAATTTTGCCAGTCTTTCAAGGGACTGCAGTCAATATTGTAAACGTTATTGTTAGAAATGTTAACAAAATAAATTATGTGTTGGGAGAGCTACCTTTAAAGTAGAGATGGTTGCTAAAAAAATCGAGGAAAATTATTGTGAGAAGATGGGATGGAGTGCATTCTTATACTGGACTAAAATAAAAAATTATTGAAATTGATGTGCCAGGGACACTTTCCCATCTTTTGCTCCACCATGCGTAAATGAAATCTAATACAAATCCACCCGTTCAGTATTACCCTTAACAAATACTGATTTTCATGTCCATTAGAGATTTCCATTATCAACATTTATTATTATAGTGTACCTTAAGGAAATGGCTCCTAAGGACGTGGGCAGAGATGGATGATTCATTTATATCGTTAACATATACTCATTTCACTCAATAGTGCAAATGCCGCGGTACATCTTACCTCGTAAGTGGGAATCAACCCACGTTCCCGACGAAGATCCTGGGGAGGAGGAGTTAACGGAGAACATGACTGAGTTACTCGCTGGCATTAAATACCGCACGTGGGTATCCCAATTCCTTTATTCCTCGTCGTAATACGATGTAAAACAATTAACTAGCATGAATGGGGGATTATCATTCCAATGATTTTTCGATATTACCGTTAAAATAAAATTTGGGAAGCTTGTCATATTTTTATTTACGGAGTTGCTTCGAAATATAAAGGCCTAATACCCAAATAACTAATCGTAGAAAGTTGCATTTTTTGTGTTTACGCAAAACGACCTCTGACGTCATCTCATTCATCGATCAAAGTCCCGTGGTTCGATTCCCGGTGAAGACAGATATTTTTTCAAAGTATATTCTAAATCTTTAAAAGGTTGTATTTCCGGCAGAAGTGGACATCTTCACAAAAGCCTATATTGTCATTCGTCTGTGAATTTGATATCGGAATTTTAATGATAGGTGAGTAAGCATGACGAATTTTTATATTGCCTTCATCAAAATCTATGATAATTTTATTATCTTTTAAAAAATCGACCCCTAGGATCAGTGGTTTAATTAAATTTTTTACCACTAAGCAGACTACTTCGAATTCACTTCCTTCAATCTCCACGTAAAGTAGTACCTGTTGTGTAATGGGTGACGACTTCCGATTATCGGCGAAAATTACGCGAGAGCGATTCAATGGGAATGAGGGAATTGTCCCTCCAACTGTCTTATCCGGACAACCAGCGGGAAATTTTGATACAATGAATATATCTGATTAATGTAATGGCTAGTGTGCTGAATTCCCACCCTCACGTTCCAGATTGCGTTGGAGATTATTTTCTGATTGAAATACTACTTGGTTTTAATATGCGGTACTCCGTGGAGTGAGTACTAGGTAAGTGTAGAATTGCGTATGATGTTAATGCCCGGCCATGTCGTCCATGTATCCTACCTTTCTGGCAGTTTTATCCGTTCTTTTTACAACAAACGTATCGTCTGCATGCATTGCATGCATTGCACCCAGAGCAAGAACATGTTGGTGGTTTGAAACGCTGGCACTCGTGCCCCAGAGTCAACGGTTTTTTATTTCAAGGTGGATATCGGCGATATAATTGTTGCAACGGCACAATTTCTCCGCCAGATCCGTCTGGTGCCATGCCAGATCCGTCTGGTGCCGTCATCTCGTCCGTCGGTCCATAAGCCAGTGAAATGAGGAACATCGTATCGTTATGAGATTATCTCGCCTCGAACATGATCTAAATTTTATCAATGTTGCCATTTTATATTTGGAATAATATAGCTAAGGGATTTAGAGGAGAAGATAACCTCCCGAATTCGACAAATTTCTTCTAAATCTCAGAGTGCAGGTCTTCCGTAAAGTTGCTGCCAGAGATCGTTCCCATTAAGAATTCATCTGTGAAAGACCATGACCGATGAATGAAAATATATATTCACGCAAGATTTTAAGAGAAACTTTTACTTGGTACGACCAGTTTTGAGGATAAAGTGACCCAGGAATCTTCGAGATGGACAGGCAGTTCAACAGCCAAAAGCTTGGTATCACCGCCACCGACCCCCGGCGTTTCTTTCGGTGTAACACGCAATTGGTCGTCACCATCGGCCGCTGAAGTAATGAAAACAGTTTTATTTCTATCTGTACAAATATAATTCCAATCAACCACGATTTAATTCTATTGAACTATTACAGAAATATTGCGACTAGACATACAAACGAAAATTAGGATGTTCACATGTTCTTAATCTACGTTTAGTATTTAAATGAACAGCAATGCGATGATGACTTTGCAAGTGAATACAATGTTCTTGTGTGAGTTAACATGGACTGTAGATATGAAGACCATATCAGTCAAGCGTATTTGTCATATTCAGGTCCATAACAGTCTCCTGAAAATTATATTAAAAGGAATTACAAATGCGTAGAACTACAAAGGAAGACAAAGGATATAACGCAAGAACATATTATGAAGGATGCCAAAAGAAAAAACCTGGACAACAGAAAATGATAGGAATATCAGATATGAAACAGTAAGAATAAACTAAGTGTATGTATCACTGGAGATATTGCTAAAGGAACACAACAACTATGTATATTGTTAGTGTAAAATTAGTTTAATGATATGTATGATACAATAAAATATAAGGAACGTAATATGAACGGGAGAATAATAATAAATTGTGAGACAATAATTATGGTGGCAGTTCCTGTTTTTATAAATTATGGCCAAATGATTTAGCTATTGGATTTAGGTACTTATAGGGTGTGGTACAGAAGAAAGTGAAATAATGCATTTTATTGGAAAAGCATTATATGTGCACACTTATTGATATAAATAGCTACATTTATTCATACAAAAATTCAAGTTTTAAAAAATTATTTATCAAAAGTATTCTCATGGATATTAAAAAATGGACGTATTAAAAAGTAGACTTGGTGTCATCGATTGGGGTCCTGTTTACTATGAAACAAACGCATCGAAAAGCTTTACTTTATTCTTAGATCTAATGAAAAGCTGTGCCCAGGACTCAAAACTTCATACCCAACGTGTAGTTAACTTGAAAAAATTAAAACCTTGGATGACTGATATATTATTGATAGAAATGGACCCCAAAAACCACTTACTTAATAAGCTGCAGAAGCATCCGCATAATGAGGAGTTAAGAAAGAGAACAATTAAACTTAGAAACAAATTGCGAGTAGACATAAGAGAAGCTGCTAATAGTTACTATGTGAAACAATTTAACAAGTGGAAAGGCAACGCAAAAGAGCAGTGGAGAGTATTGAAAGAACTAACTGGCGATAAACTAAAAGATTCTCACATACCAGAGCTAGTGATTAATAACCAACTTCTCACAGATCCTGCAGTTTTAGCGAGAGAATTTAACAAATATTTTATTAGTGTTTTCGAGTCCACCAAAAAAATCTCCCTTCAGCATGGAAATGCTTCTGGGCCTGAAATCCTATATCCCAATCTTAAATATCCTGCAGTTTTAGCGAGAGAATTTAACAAATATTTTATTAGTGTTTTCGAGTCCACCAAAAAAATCTCCCTTCAGCATGGAAATGCTTCTGGGCCTGAAATCCTATATCCCAATCTTAAATATCCTGCAGTTTTAGCGAGAGAATTTAACAAATATTTTATTAGTGTTTTCGAGTCCACCAAAAAAATCTCCCTTCAGCATGGAAATGCTCTGGGCCTGAAATCCTATATCCCAATCTTAAATATCCTAGTTCAATGTATCTAGAACCTGTGTCATCTTTTGAAATACGTGAAATTGTGAGCTCTCTTCAATCTGGAAAATCCGCTGGTCCAGACGGAACGAATGTAACAATGCTAAAAAACATAATTGACCTCATTGCTGATTCTCTGACCCATATTTTTAATATAAGCTTTTCTCAAGGCAAATTTCCCGATGACCTAAAGAAAGCTATCGTTATACCCCTACATAAAAAAGGTGACCGACGAAATATAACAAACTATAGGCCAATTTCATTGTTATCTGTTCACTCGAAAATTCTTGAGAAACTAGTTAAAAAAAGGCTTTTGTCCTACCTGGACGGGCAAAATTTTTTAAGTAGCAACCAATACGGGTTCATAAAGGGTAAAGGAACAGAAGATGCCTTAGAAAGCTTCATGTCACATGTCTAAAACACAATTAATTCGAATAAACGCGTTGCTGTCCTATTCCTAGATATAAAAAAGGCCTTTGATTCCATAAATCATGATATTTTGTTGGAAAAGTTAAGTAGAATAGGTGTTCGTGGCACACTATGGAAATTGTTTAAGAGTTATTTGTATTCTCGCTCACAGTGTGTACGTGTAAATGATTGTGTCAGTGACTTTGAAACCATATGTTCAGGTGTGCCTCAAGGCTCAGTGTTAGGTCCAATATTATTTCTTATCTATATAAATGACTTATGTAACTGTAACTTCACCGGAAAATTAATTGCCTTCGCTGATGATATTGCACTTATTCATGAAGGATCATCTTGGGAAGAGGTTAGACTTAATATGGAAGCAGACCTAAGCATGCTTAGTGAATGGATGGAAAATAATAAATTATTGTTGAGTGAAAAGACGAAATTTTTGTGTTTTAATGTATGTAATCGTTTCTCAATTAATTGACAATTAACCTATCATAAACCAAGTTGTGATCGAAACTTTTGTAATAACTGTATACAAATTGAATGTGTGCCTGAATACAAATACTTGGGAGTGACTGTAGATCAGCATTTGAAGTGGGATAAACACATAAACCGAATTTCAAGGGAACTTAAATTTATCCACGCGAAGTTTTATATCCTTCGAAATAAATGTCCCCGACAATTCATTAAAACTATTTATAATGCGTTAGTGCAATCAAAATTAAACTACGGGATAATCTGCTGGGGAGGTGCCTAAAAAAATTCGCTCAATCCGATGCTGATTCTCCAAAAGCAGTAGTGATTGCTAGAAAATGTCAATTTGAGCCGTCCTTCCCCATATTTGTGGATTTACAGTTACTCCCTTTACGTCATCTTTACGTTTACAAAGTATTGAAATTGTTCTACCTCAGAAGTGGTAATAAACCTAAGGAAGAACCAAAAACCAATGTATACAACCTAAGATCTACAAATATGTACATTTTGCCCAAGCAAAATTTGACCGTGTTCAAAGGCTCATTTATCTATGTAGGACCCACATTATTTTCTAGATTGTCAGATAATATAAGAGGTTCAAAAAGTTTAACATCTTTTTTGAAAAGAGTAAAGAAATGGTTACTTAATGTAGAAAATCCAGATGTATTTTTTTTTAATAGTAAGGTTAATACTCACTATATTTTGGATGCACGACAGGTTATGACTAAAATAAAATTGTTATCTTTTCATGCATTTATTTATGTCTCGTAACTGGTCTCAGTTTACTTATTTTCTTCAATAACTCATACTGTAATTTCTCTTGAGGTATCCCAATACAGGCAATGCCTAAAGGGATTCCTAATTAATTTATCCTTATTTAATTGAAATGTAAAATATGTTTGTAATGTTGATTCTAATAGATAAATAAATATTATTAAAAAAAGGAATATCATCACCCTGGTATCATTAAGATATTTAAAAGAGTATGTAAAATGTAACACTTTTATTCTGCATCTGAATAACTCTGAAGGGCAGGAAAAGCTCAAGAGGACTCCTGCTGGTATAAATTTATATAAAAGTTATAATATTTATTAATTTACCAAGCAATTTTGACATATTTGCATAGCCTTCTAAACCTTTCGACACGTTCAATGCGTTTTTAATGAACAAGCTGTAAACATTGCCATAATTTTATGTACACGGAGTTCCTATTCTAGTTATAATCTTAATCAATCACCTTTTAAATACACGTTAATGCAGGAAAAAAATATTAAACCTTCATGTATGGTGATGATACCAACATTTTCATTTTACGCCATGTTATCAGCCTGCGTATCTGCGTAAATTGGCAATGGGAGTGAAAAAGGGTTTCTGGGTGTTATTTTGGAGGAAAATTACCCAAATTGTAAGGACATGAGAATTAGAATTGCTTAGGCTAAAGGAGCATTTTTAAAGAGAAAAGAAAGGGAAAGTAGGGGTCTTAGACAAGATGTAAAAAAAAGACTGGTGAATACTATAATATGGAGTGCGGCGCTGTATTGGTCGGAAACTTGGTCATTGCGGAAGAAGGTTGTACGTGCCATTGAGGCATTTGAGATGTTGATTTGGAGAAGAATTGAGAGGGTGAGCTGGGAGGCGAGGAAGATGAACAAGGAGATACCTGATATGATTATCCTCATCATCAACTTCTTCAAGTCATTCGAAAATACAATGCTCAATACTCATATGGCGGTGATAATTTTTCTGGTTTTAAATTAGGCCAGAGCGAAGATTTTTTGAGAGGTTGGATATTAGTAAGTAGTTGGTCACCTACTGTGCCGACCGGGAACTTTGAAGTATTTACACGGAGGAAGATTCTTTAATAGCGTTTTTTTCTCGAACCCGAGCCTATGTGGAAGAAAGCCGTGACACTTTTCCCGCATTCTCTCTATAATTTCAGAAAATAATTGCCTCGTTTGGATCCCGAACATCACTTACGCGTGGTCTCCTTGTGAGTAAAACTAAATTCAGTCGGCATTTCTCTCCGGTTAATAACCCTAGGTTTGGGCATCTGGTGGACTTGGTCTGGGCAGTGGGCCTTTGGGAAGTCGGGTCGAGTCGGGCCTACTTGTCGGGCTTTCACTACATAGGGCTAAATTGGGCGCCAGCCCTATCGGGCTCATCCTTTATCGTGTCGGGCTCCCCTTCACTATCGGGCCTGGGATGCAGGACGCTGGGGTGTGGTTTTCCGAACCCCACATTAAACTCCATCCGGGCCGTTGGCACGGCAATGGGCTTTACATATAATGGGTTCGTGTCAGCATTTACGGGATTGCTTAGAAAATACCTGGATGCTTAATAAGAACTGCGCCATGCATGGAAGTTAGAGTTAGAGAAATTCAAAAGAGTGCGTTTTTATGACTTTTTGGAAAAAAATTACGTCTACGAAATTTACACAATCAATCAAAGGGAATTTATCTCTTGTGAGCCCTCACTAAGAGTGCGTTGCTATTAAGGGACATTAATGAAGTAGGATTAGTTTTAAGCATAGATCGAGTACAGTGGACGGATGCTAGACTTGTTAAATGTAGTATTAGAAGTTTTAGTGAATGTACTGGGTGCATCGACGACAAGGGTCATTTAGCACTGGGTATTGAAAATTGTGTACCCCAGATATGCTTTTTACTTTACGCCAAAGTTGGGCTTTAGGAGTTCTGTGAGTAATGGATGATACATACTTCATCCAGGATTCCTACCTGGCAAATTTCACTATCTGGAGAGCTTTGGCTCTGAGTCGCCTAAAGGCTGAATGATTCCAGTTAGTGGGGTATATATTTAATATTCTCAGGGCTATCTTCCATCTTTTTAACGATTTCCGCACATTTTTCGTTCCAACAAGGTACTGGTAACCTACGTGATTTGACTGAGGATTTCGGGACAGTTTCTTTTGCTGTCGTGATCAGAGCATTGGTGAATATTTACCCATTTTCTTCAGTCCAAGAGAAGTATTTGAAGAATATTTGATATCTTTTTTAGCATCTGTCCACATGGCCTTCTTTAGGTTCCAAGGTTCATGTCCTTTGAAACCAAGGTTAAAATTGGAATTGTGGATGAGGATCGAAAAATGATCGCTACCACACAAATCACTATGGACTGATATGTTAAAATAGGATGCAATACCGCTAGAGCAGATGTCTAGATCCATAGAGGAGTATTTCCGTTATAGGCATTGAACCGCGTCTTATCCTTAGCATTTATTAAAATTAAGTGATAATCAGTTATAAAATTGTTTCTAAAACTTTTCCTCGCTCATTGTTCTCGGCGTGAGTGTCACCCCACAGCATGTTGTGGGCATCAAAATCGCCCTCTAATATAAAAGGCTCTGGGAGTTGTTCAATGAGACTCTCAAGCGTTACTCTATTCATTGGTGCCCACTCCGGCAAGTATATGTAACAAAACGTAATCTTTTCCGGAGCTGCTATTGTCACGGCTACCGCTTGGAATGGTGTATTTAACTCCACGTGAGAAGTGTAGAGGGCGTCTCTCACGGCTATGACTACGCCACCCTGGGCTCTTTGGCCACTCAAATAGTCTTTTCTGAAAGTTTTATATCCTTTAAGATTGCCACTGTCGGACTGTTTGAAATGGGTCTCTTGTAAAAATAGACAAAATGGGTTATAATTTCGGATTAAAATATCGAGTTCCTCCTGGTGGGAAAAAAATCCATTACAATTCCATTTTAATACAAACATGATCCTCAGTGTGGCTATCATCCAAAATCTCTTCGTCAACAATATTATGGCCCTTACGGGAGGGATCCGGTGAGTTCGAGTAAGAGCGTTTTCCGGTATGATTGTTTCTCGCCGGTGAAATGTTTGAATTCTTCGTGTTTTTTGGCGATCCAGCCCGGGTATAATGGGAATTTTTCTTTCCACGTTCCACCTTGGCAGAGCCATTGCTGGAGCAACCTTTCTCCTTCACATTCTCGGGAAATATTTTCTCGTTTCCAAGTGTATTATATTTCTTGTCGTCTTTATTCAATTCTGGGTGGCTGGGCACGTTACATTCCGTTTGAGTGGATGCATTCGCCAATATCTTCTTGCAATCTGCAACAACTGCATAGGACCGTGAGATAACCGCATTTCTTTCTCTATCCCTTGTATCCAACT
This sequence comes from Pyrrhosoma nymphula, assembly GCA_963573305.1. Taxonomy (NCBI): domain Eukaryota; kingdom Metazoa; phylum Arthropoda; class Insecta; order Odonata; family Coenagrionidae; genus Pyrrhosoma; species Pyrrhosoma nymphula. Next base: position 45,810,417 of record OY754332.1, read on the forward strand.
TTTCCTCGGTCTGCCTCTCTGCCGTCTTCCTGTCGGGTTCCACAGCAACATTTGTTTCGGGAGTCTTTCTTTTCCCATTCGTTTCACGTGCCCATACCACCTCAACTGCTGCGTTATTATTTCATCTATTATCGTATCATTGGCATTCATAATTTCTCTTTAATTCTTTTATTACTTATTCTTTCTTTTTTTCATTTTCCGGCTGCTCTTCGCCACATGTCCATTTCAGTCGTAAATAACAGTTTTTCTGATTTCCCCGTTAGTGGCCATACTTCACAGCTGTAGGTTACTATGCTCTTTACTATGGTATTATAAATTCTCTTTTTGTTTTCATTGGATATCGTATTGTCCCACAATAAGCTATTTAATAGTGTAATTGCCTTTTTGCCTTTATTGCATCTATCCCTAATGGCTGCCTCCATTGTTTTACTTTCTGCAATTTGCATCCCTAGATATTTATACTCTTTACAGTGTCCTATTTGTTGCCCACCTTCTAAAATAAGATTCTTTTGCATTCCTCCCATACACATATATTTTTTTTTTGTTAATTCTGATATCAAGACCCCAACTTTGGTATTCATCTATTATTTTTCCGGTCATATATTCTAAATCTTCATAATCTTGTGATAGAATAACTTGGTCGTCTGCATAGCTTAAGGTATGTATGATACATTTTTTCAAAGGTATTCATGGAGTTGGATTTCCTTTTCCAACACTTTAGCACTTGGTCTAAATATATTTTAAAAAGTGTGGGGGAAATACAGCAGCCCCATCTTAGACCTTTATTTATTGTGAATCCCTGAGAGAAGTCGTTACCCATTTTGATCTTGGCTGCACTATTTTGCACTAACTTCTCATCTTCTCATACCCATGACATTACCAAATATTTTTTGCATTTATGAATCAGAATCTCTTGTCTATCAAGATTCCGAATCGGAACAGAGTTTCTTAATTGGAGGTAAGTTTTCTTTCTCCATGAAAAGAATATTCTTCGTCCCCCGGGCTCTCCACCAACCACATAGCCACACATTCGGGATGCCAGAGATCCAATGATGAAACCAATGACGGAAAACGCTTCTATTGAGCTGTGAGGAATGAAATCAATAGAAAATGTAAGCGAGCAAAGGAAACTTTTCTTGTTAAGAGATGTGAAGGAATCGAACAGATGATGGAGAATGGGAATATGGAATCCGCATGGGAACATGGAATCCGCATATTCATGCATTTAAGCATTTTTTGGTCAGAAGAAAATGAAGAGATGTGCGATAAAAGCAGAAGATGAAAAGCTCTTGTACGACCCAGACAAAGTACCAGAACGTTGGAAAAAATACCTCGAGAAATTATATGGAGATGAAATTCTAACCAAAGATTCTGTTCTTGAACATGATGACGAAGCTGAAGTTAACGACCTCTGACGTCATGTCAGAGGTGACCCAATTATGAGATCCGAATTCAACTTATCAGATATAAAACTAAGAGAAAAAATCCTCAGGCATCGAAAACCTGCCGGCAGAACTGATTAAAGCAGCGGGTGAACAGACCTCAGACACCGTCTACCATCTTGTTCAGGCAATGTACGAAACAGGAAATCTTCCAGATGATTTTTAAAAAATGCATCATTGTCCTCAAGCCAAAAAAGAACTCAGCAAAAAATGTGAAAACACCACACCCTAAGGCAAGTCACGGATGCTTCTATAATACTTGCATCCATCTTACTGAAGAGAGTTGAACCTAAAATTGACGCACTTTGATCCAATGACCAAATTGGATTTAGAAAAGGAAGAGGGACACGCGAAGCTATTCTTTCACTCAGAATCGTATAATAAAAGCGACTAAGAAATAACAAAGACACACTTGCGGCCTTCATAGACCTATAAAAGGCTTTGGACAAGGTCGTTGGGCACCAATGTTCCAAATGCTGAAAGAAGCAGGAATTAAACAGAAGGACAGGAGTGTAACCTGGAACCAATATGAAGAGGAAAAGGCAGGGGTGCGCTGTGGAGACCATGTGCAGGAAACAACTATCAGGCAAGGGGTAAGACAAGGATGCTCTCTATCACCGATTCTCTTCAACTACTACATACAGAGAGCTCTAGATGAGATGAGTGAAAAGGTAGGGGAGCGAGGTGGTGTCAAAATCCAAGGAAAAAAACTGGGTATCCTGAGGTTCACTGATGATATTGCATTGCTGGCTGAGAGCGAAAAGGATATGAGTGAGGTAATTGATGCAATGGAGGATATCCTAACAAAAGATTAAATTTGAAAATAAATATATGAGACCAAAGTACTTAAGTTTAGCAAGCATGGGAGACATGCTGAAGTGTTTTTAAGGGGCAGGTGATTGAGGATGTAAAGGAGTTCACCTACCTGGGAAGCAAAATAACAGCCAATGGAAGGAGCAAAAGAGACTTAGTAAGTAGAGTTAACCAGGCAAAATACTGCTTTTCATCAAAAAGGAAAACTCCTAACATCCAGAAACATCGGCTTAGAACTAAGAAAACGTCTTCTGCAAACTTATGTGTGGAGTATATTTTTATATGGCAGAGAGACCTGGACCCTGGGTAAAGCAGAGGAGAGGAGGGTGGAGGCATTCCAGATGTGGTGTTTATGGAGGATGTTAATGATTCCCCAAGTGGACAAAGTCAGTAACGAGGAGGTTCTCAGACGTGTGGGGGAGACTCCGTGTCTGCTGAAATTACTTAAAAAGAGAAGAAATATAAGGATTGGGCACCAACAAAGGTACAAAACCTTACTGGCCACTATTATAGAAGGCACAGTGGAGGGAACCAACTGTCGGGGATGGCCTAGGTGGGAGTTAGCCAATGAAAGAGTTAGGCTGCTCCACTTATGCGCAGTTGAAAAGAATAGCACAGGACCAAAATAGAGGGTGAACCACCGCCAACCAACCTTTGGGTTGATGACCTAAGGTGAAGAAGAAGATACTAGTAAGTAGGTATTCACCCAACGCGCCGACCAATGCAAACTCCCGCCAAGAGCGAGAGCAGCAATACGAGGTTAAAAATTGAATTGCGCCATTGCTGTGCTGCTCGAAGATATCACCTTCACACTTCAGTCGACTGCCAGAAGATATAGGCCGAGTCTCGAGATTCGAGCCCTTTGATGCGCCGATGTCTATTCTCTTTATCGCAATTCCGCCTACCTCGACCCTCCCACACATATTATTTCCTGTTGAAATGACCTTGTCTTGCTCAACACGTATGTAACCACTGTTTTATATTCACCCATGTTGTGATCGGGAATAACAAAAGTTGTTTGTAAATGTGCAAATAACAGCAAAATCATCGATTTTCCATCTCGTCATTATGGGTATTTTCTGTCACGTATATTGATATAAATGACTTATTTTTACGATATTTGGTAAGTACACTTGGTGTTACATTACATCCATAATCAAGGAATTTATCAGATGCAAATGCCCTAATATTTGTTTTCTAAAAACTACCACTGTGGCCTTGTATAACTTCCAGCGAATGAATCCCTCAACATTTTCAACTATTCCTCGTCGTTTGCATCCGGCGACGAAGGAAGTATATGACACGGTACTAAGAGGGGTGAACCAGCAATTGAAGTGAATTTAACAAACATGGTAAAAATAAGTAATTTTTGGCAGTGTGTTTGAGAGCGAACACCGGTAATGACGTGATGAAAAATCGATGATATTTCATAAATATACACACTAAGTTTCAAATAACCTTTGGTTTCACGATCACAAGATGGGTGACTATAAAACAAATGTGGACTCCGCATGTTGAGCGTAACATAGCCATTTCTACGAAAAGGTAGTGTGTGGGAGTGTCGAGTTAGGCGGAAGTGCGATAAGGGGATAGACCTCAGCGCATAAAAGGGCTTGATTCTTGAGACCCGGCCCAGATCTTCTGATCGTCGACTAAAGTGTGAAGGTGATATCTTGGAGCAGCTCAGCAATGGCGTCAATCAACTTGCTCTTCGTCCTGCTGCTCTCGCCTTACGCGGGAGTTTGCTTCGGTTGGTCGGGTAAGTGAATAACTACTTACTAGTATCTACCCCCTCATAAAGTCTTCGCTCTAGCCTCATTTAAAGCCAAAAAAACAATTACCATATAATGAGCATTAAGCATTTTATTTTTGAATAATTTGGAGAAGTTGATGAGGAGGATAATCACATCAGGTATTTCCTTGTTCATCTTCCTCGCCTCCCAGCTCACCCTCTCCATTCTTCTCCAAATCAACATCTCAAATTCCCAAAGTCTACTCACATCCTTCTTTTTCAATGACCAAGTTTCCGATCAAAACCCGCGTAACACTCCATATTAAAGTTTTCACCGGTTTTTTTACATCTCTTCATAGAGTATGTATATGGTCTATGATCTCTTCTAAGAGACCCACTTTCCCTTTCCCTTCTCGTTGAAAATGCTCCTTTTGCCTGAGCAAATCTAATTCTCATGTTCTAACAACTTACGCCATTTTCGTCCAAAATAACACCCAAAAACGACAATTGCTCTGAATCTTTTTTCACTCCCGAAGCCACCCTACCCAGATACGAAGACTGATAGTATGTCGTAGAAATGAGAATATTGGTGTATTTATGTGACTCAGGCTTAATTTTGTGTAAGAAAGGTACATCCATGGTGATAAAATTACTTATTACTACCCTGATAATGGCACTGTGAATCGAAGCCTTGGTCGGTCTGTATCTATAACGTTAAAAGTGTGTGTTTCTATTATACTCTTACCACCATGGAGAATATTAGTGTCATCGGCATACATGAAGGCTTAAGAGTTTTTCCTGAATTAAACTGTATAGGGAGGTGATTGATAAAGATTAGAAATAGAATAGGAAGCGCACATACATAAATGAAAGGCAATGTGCATTGACAACGCATTGCACATGTTGAAAGGTTTAGAAGGCTTTGCCATTTATGTCACCTTCGGTAGGTAAATTATTAAATATTCTATCCTTTAGATAAATTTATATTAACAGGATTCTCCTGAGCTTTTTCTGCCCCTTCAGAAGTTCTAAAATGAATAATTAAAGTTTTACATTTCACATATTCTTTTTAATATCTTAGTGGTACAGGAGCAATGATATTCAGGGGAATACTTTTTAGATATCATATTTTAAATCAGGACTTTTTCTATGAATAAATATAACTATTCTCCCTTCCTCTATAAATCCTTCAGAATATCTACGTGTGTTCTATCCTTTGTCATATTCTTTAGTTCTTCGCATTTGTAGTTCCGTTTCATATAATTTTTAGGTGACTGTTGAGTACCAGATTATGTCCAATACATTGCTATAATAAGGTATTCAGTTAACTACAGTTGATGTTAACTCTCGCTAGATGCTTATATGCACTAGTACATTTATCCTCGCATTGCACATCATTTAAAAACTAGACTTCGATTATGAACACGTGTTAGTGTTTATTTGTAACGAAAGTATCACACTCCAGGTCTGTGTAATTTTTGTTTATTTATATGCATAACACTGAAGTTCAATCTAAGGTAAACCGTCATATATACCGTCACATAAAGTGGACAAGGCACTTCACCCCACGTGGCAGTGCTTGTAATACGATAGTAATTATAAAGTTAAGTGCTTAATGTGAAATATCTTTTAGGTTAGATAGGGTGTTGCTGGGTGGTTTTCACGTGCGTGGCGCGCCGTGGCTTTAACAGAATAGCAACCTTGTGACCACCAAGCTTTGTTTACCCGAAGAGTCTGATAAGTTAGTGCAGACCAGAGATACTTTAAGCGGGCGGATTTTCACCAATACTCAGTGTACCAAATATATCTTAATAATTCATAACGGAAAAAAGTATTCCAACTAGCCTTTGTAATAGAATCCGGATGATGAAGGTTGGAAAAGAAAAATAAATGGCCGTATTGGTATTTGTAACGCTGCCATATGAGAAGGTGATTCCGCCATATATGGGTCTAAAATCACGAGTTTTCGCCTTGGTGAAATTAGTTTAAAATTACTAAAACCTGTGAGGGGTGATTGCGCGGAAAGAGTTAAGTTCACTCTACGGTATAAAATCAAGAAACAAGATGTATACTCGAATGGTAAAAAAAGTACACCGAAATGATTTAATTTGTGAAGTGCTGACAAATGTTTGCATTTCAGGGGCAGTCATTCCTCGGAGTACAGCGTATTAAACCCAAGTAGTAATTTACATTTCACTAAAAAAATCTCAATATCTACTGTCTGGAACGAGACGGTGGGAATTCATCACAATAGCCGTTACTCTAATCAGATATATTGATTATATCCAACTTTCCATTACAGCTGTTGACTAAAAAATTGCAAGATTATGAATATTGGTTAATGCTGTTTAAAAAAGCAATACTAATCAAACTTCGAGGCGATACATTTAAACAATCTTTTTTTCAGTTGGCAGTGATGAAGCTTCCAAACCAGACATTCTAGAAGGAACTGAAATTCAACCGGAGTGTGAAGAGCCTGATGTAGAGTCAAAATTAATCAAGGGATTACCACCAGTCGACGCTGGATATGATGGAATGGAGTGGGCTTCCTTGAGAAAATAGGGATACACAGTGGAGCCTACTTTCTTGGAGCTGGCTAATTTGTCATTATTTCCCTGTTCCTTTATTTGTTAATCGTTTTCTGTCATTTTAATAAAGCCCTCTCCATGCAAGGGTGTATTTTTTAATTTAAATCCTAACAAATTGCCAACCATTGGGACTATAAGCAACGGACGCCGACAATAGAAAGTTTTCCATTTTCAAATGGTTCTCTTTCTCTTTTCGTGTATAGACTATGGACGTGTTATCAAGAATTCCATATCCTCAATATTGATTATGTTACTCCAAACACTTAGCTCATAAATGTGACTTAAAGCTGAAGTTAGTCGTACTCAGAAGTAAGGGTTTTCTAGTAGACTCTTCTAAAGCCCTTTTACACGATGAATGATTTTTTGCAAACGAATGTACATGAGATTGTGCGTTTGCCTCAAAGAAATTAGAACAGGATCTATTTCCAGTGCAGGCATTGAGACATTCGCACAAACGTTCATACAATTTGCCGCATTACAGGATACATTTTGCCTCATGCAAGAGTTCACGGAAGAGTTTGTACAAACAAATGTACCGTGTAAAATGGCCTTAAGAAGCACGGCCATTCCTGGTCCGGTAGCTCTCTCGTCTAGCTTATTAACGCCTTACCTATAGTGTGAGATTACTGCCAGCACATTGCAGGGCCCTGGAAACTTAACTGATGATTTCAATCCTGGTCCCTTTTCAACCGTTTATTGATGACTACGACTCCCAGGCGACACCTTGTACACACTGGGCAAAAATATGTGGAATATTTAAAATGGAAGAAAATAGGACCAGTGAAGTAATTGTATACAATTTCATAAGTATCGAAGTATTTGCCATTCCACTAATTTTTACCCGCGGAATTTTAAAGTCTCCAAATCTAAAAAGAAGAAAGCATGATCATAAAACAATTGCAATATAATATCGAAAAATGAATTTTTTGTTGCAAAATCACGGTCGGCAAATTTTATCGAGATAGTAACCATAAAGTAGCCGGAATTAATCTTTCACGTTCATTCGGAAAATTATATTAAATCAATTAGGACCTCACTTCCGAGAATCTCGTGACGTGTGTAACATTTGCTTGTGCAGTTTGATTGCTGGCGCCAGGATCTGGCATGCGTTTTCGTTGCTGCTTTTTTTGGTGTATTTGCCGTGCTGCGCAACCACACGGCCGGCACGGCCGTGTGGTTGCGCAGGAGTCGAGTAAGGTATTTATTCGCCGGCTCCCCGGGAGAAAAAGATTTTTCAGTTTGGAGGTCGTGGAGTTAGCAGCCGTTGCCTGTGGGAGGTCGCGGAGTTCGCGGCAATTTTCGTTGGACTCCAGATTCGTTTGAGTATTCGGCGTTTCTTTCCGTCGCTTGGATGTTCCTTTTCCTTTTGATCCATCTCCCTAACTTCCCCCTTTCCAGCCTATTCCTTTCTTTTCGTGGTTCTCGATGATGAGATGTTACTATCGACACTTGGTGTGAGTCCGTCGCTGAGAGAATAACGACAAGGAGATTCCTGCCCTTTTTGACGTAACCTTCCTCGTCCGAGTACAGGCAGACGTTTCCCTTTCCTCTACCTGTGCTGGCGCCCACCCCTTTTCCTTTGTTTTACGCGATCCATTACGCACTTTGTCCCTCACAACACCTGACCCCGCCCAGAGTTAGTTGGGATACCGAGGAGTCGTTACACGTGGTTGCTATGAGCGACTATCCAGGATGTTCAGAGGCGTAAGATTGGTTGCCGACTCGACGTTCGCCTGCCGAAGAGTGCACGACTGTTCTTCGACAGGATAGCAGTTCTGGCCTGTTTCGGGCCATTCGCTATCTCGCAGGTGCTCAAGTGTAGTCCTTAAATAAAATTAACTTTTGATTAGGTTGAATACGTGTATTTGACTAAAATATGACAAATTGTCGAAATTGACGACAACGGGACCAGCATTTATCTTTCGTCCGTCGCTGCGTTAATATCACTAATTGTAAGTAAAAATACGCAGATTCATTATTTCCCAATAAAAATTACTGATTTTCATGTCCATCAAAGATGTTCATTACCACCATTGGTTGTTATCGTGTACCTTGGGGAAATGGTTGCAAAGCCGGTATGAAGAGATGGCAGTAGCAATGCACTTGAAAAAAAATTGAAAAATCGTAGCCAGAGAAAGTTTCAGATGTCTCAACGTAATTTTGCCAGTCTTTCAAGGGACTGCAGTCAATATTGTAAACGTTATTGTTGGAAATGTTAACAAAATAATTTATGTGCAGGGAGAGCCAGTGGCGGATACATATGGGGGGCGCGAGGGGCACGCACCCCCCCCCTTGCGGGGTCGCCCGCATTGCCGCTCGCTCCGCCCGCGCCAGTCAGCCCGCACGCTATTCGTTCGTGTCTTTCGTCAGTCGACTGACTCTGAGTCGAGGTATCGAGTAGTTGTACTTTCTTTTGTAGCACGCGTCCGCGTCATCGTATTTTATACGTTTCTGTGTGGCACATAGATAGATAACCTACAAGAAAAGTCCCGGCCATTCTAGTGATCTCGGTACGTTATTCTGCTTGGCATTTGTTCGAGAAAAGTCGCGAATATTCTACTGTTTGTATTTTTTCACACTCCTTAAAAGTCTGGATGCGAACATTCTGGCACCGAATGTTTTCGAAACAACCGAGCTACATATATAAGGGAAGCAGAGTCGCTGCCAGGCAGTCAGTTTGAAAGCTACAATCGTCGCGATAACTTGCGCCCCCCCCCCCCCTTGAGTTTTTTCGGTATCCGCCACTGGGGAGAGCTGCCTTTAAAGTAGAGATGGTTGCTGAAAAAATCGAGGAATATAATTGTGAGAAGATGGGATGGAGTGCATTCTTATACTGGACTAAAATAAAGTGAAGTGGAATTATGAGATCGTGTAATGATGTAGGGCCCTGCTGTCTTGGAAAGATTTTTGGAGGTGATCTTTTCTCTATTTAAATTTACTTTCATTGGTAAAAATCCTTCCCATTTGAAAAGCTTGATTTGCTCTAGGATTAAGTGCAGTCTGAGAATTGGACCTCGCTTGCATTTAAAATCCGCAGTGAAGATATTCCCTCACATTAGTGCCTTTGCGAAAGCTACTCGTTTACAATATATTCGGAATAGACCATTCCCCTTCACATATACAATTTCAGTGACTCCATATGCCTCCGCAGGAGATCTACAAAGATGAACAAAAACTATCATTTCATCTGAGGCTATCAGTACTCATTTTGTCATCATACTGACAGACATTTGTAGCGAAATCGAAAATGTTTTATCCTTTCATGATTTTAAATTTAATCCGAGTATAAATACTTAATGCAAGGAAATATTAATTCTTCATTGATTATACTGTTTCTGATTCGGTTAATCCATCAGTTTCAATCATTAGACCATGAGTTCCAGAAAACTAGTCCTACCAGCTTTGCGGATGAAGAATCATCGATTAACTCGAGAGGCGAATTTTGCAATTTCTTATGTCTGAAATTATGTTTTCCAGCAATATTTGATGGGTTCCTTATAGTCCATGGAAAATTTCGATGAAGACTACTTATTAGTTTTCTACATAATATTTTTGATTCAACTTCGCCGTTTTCCCGTAAAAGTGCACACGTATTTCCACAACTTGTACGGGTGGCGTGAGTTTTAGGCGCAAGGCTACCGCGGCGCATGCACATTACCATTTTGAACGAAATATTTTGTGAAACACCAAATATTTTACAAATTAGTCACGTGAAGAAGACCAAAAATCTATGTTTCTGTCACATGGATCTCTAGCCAGGTACAAAAATGGCTCAACCATGTACTATTCCACCATGGAATCGTATCTGAAGTAATTGAATAGAATTCATCACGCGGAAATCAAACTCGCTTAAGATGGAGTCAGGATCAGCCCAGTTGTCAGCGTTTACCCTGTGGCAAAGGAGGCATCATTGGGGACAAGGCGGAAGACCTTAATGAGTAACTATGCAAGCAAAATATTATCACTACCCGTGTAACCTTGTTTTTATGTTCTTAGGTTAACTCAAGTCAAATAATCTTTTCTTACATCGATGCAGGGCAACACTAGCGCTTGGCATACTAGTTAAAATACTTACAGACGAAAAAGTTAGAAAAATAATATTCCTAAAGCATGCATTAAAGCATATCTTAATTGTAAAATTACTGTCGACCGGTCGACGCGCCGTAATCACGAATACTTCTCTGACTTATTCCGGATGTTGTCAGTAGAAATAATTCTTCTAAGTTAGTATTTCCATATCTTTACGCTCATCTCAGTTTGTCGACATTATTCCACAAATTTCCGTGACGTCTAGTCTAGATGTTTTCCTCAGCAGTGTCATAAGTCATTGTTATTCATACTTTTCAGTAGGTCATTTTATAAGCACTTAAAATGTCTTCTTTCCGAATTTATTTTAGTGCGTTGCAAAAGTTTTTTTAAAGAACGAGGTTAATTATCTTTAATTGAAAGTTCACTCCCTGCAACTGAGTCTAACCATTCCTCTTCGAGCGATTCTTGCATGCCGATTGATTTCATTTATGCCTTAAGCCCTCAGTGTATACCATCACGTCGCAACGTCAACAATTTTAGGCTACCGCGATCTAGCGGCAGTTTTTCCTCTAAGGAGTCACCCGGAAGTGTACCGAAGTCCCGGTCAAGTTGAATAATTTTTCCTATGTGAAATTTTTTCTCTTACTAAGCTTTACTTACCTGAGATGTGTTTTCTTACATAATTGTTCGAATAAAATGACACAGTTTAAGTAAAGTATTTATTTAAAAGCATAATATATCCATTGTAAACATACGCACATATATATTCAAACATTATCATTCATGATATCATTGTATCTACCTGTTACAAGCCATATTTGACATTTTTTCTTAACTCCTCTTTAAAATTTCTCATAATTAAAGCAGCGCCAATGTTACTCTACTAATCAGGGTAGCGTAAGGAACATTATTCTCAGCTGATTAAAAGTTTTCTGCATACCAGGACAACTTGTAACAGCGATCACAAGATTTATTCGTTCGTTATTCTTTCGTGTATGGTTCTTGTTTCAACTCAGCGGGAATATAAGTACTTTTTTGTCAAAATCCTCTCTCAACGGACGTAATTAAAATTGGTAAAAACGTTACATTGAATAAGAAATCATCGGAACACTGAGACCCACAATTTCTTCGTCGGGATTTTTTCCCAGCATCATCCTGGATTCTGGAAGAAATTGAATTCATAATTGCATGTTTCATTATTGTTCAATGGTAATATATCAATAAACTCCATGGTTATCGTGGATCTAAGGGTTTTTATGAGGTTAAGTATACATTCAAATAAAACGCAAGAGTTGATCACATTCTAGCTGTATTATTGCAGGAAAAATCATTGAACTCGAAGTTTTGATGCGATCAAAAATGGCTGAAATTTCGATTGAATCATGGCGCTTTGGAAATATTTTAAAACTGTAATTTGAAGGTGGCGAAAGCGGAAGAATGCTTATTTAACTTTCCCACTGTGGTCGAATGTTGAAGTGAACGTTGATGATGTACGTTAAGGGAAATACTTCATACTCGCCATCACGCTGAAAGCCAATTGAGGACTGCCTCTGTAATAACTCATCCTCGCCAAGGAGTTTCAGTTGGGATGGGACACTGTGCTTCTCGAATCCCGCAAATCTTGAAAGAATCTTGAATCTTCGTGTCTCTGGCCATTCGAACTTTTTAATACGAACCTAAAGAAACATTGAACGTTTTCACTTAAAACTCAGCAAAGATTTGTTTTCCTCTCGTACACGCAAGATTTCATCGGAAAAGCATAAATTTTGATTGTATTCATAGTGGAATTAGTTTGTTCATCCTGAATACATGTTAACGTATTTTTACAATTTTAATTCTTTAGTTGGTTTCAGCAAACGCGAATTAATTTATACTCAACGGAAAACTATTAATGGCTTGTAAAGGTTTTTTAAAAATCTTATTCGTAACTGAAGGACGCGAGAGATTGAAGAGACTTGCGGAATTGGAGAACCTTGAAGGATTTGGTTTCATATTTGGATTCGAGAAGATCTAGATTTCGTCCCATCACCAGTTCAAGCGCATTTGATTCAACTCGCCATCCGCGAGAGTTTCCAAATAATTCAATACATGTGACAATACGATGAAACACACAGACAACATTTTTTCCATGTTGTTTTTCATCATCCATGAATTGAAAAAAAATCTTGTCCTTATATCCAAAAAGGTATTTAACATGGATGAAATTCCAAACACATCGATAAACATATTTCACCGAATTAAGCAATTGCTAATGGCTCTTTCCATTTATGATTCTTAAAATAATTAAATACCATATTTACTGCAGGAGCTATTTCAATTTCAATAATAAGCATGGATGACCGAGGAGTGAGAGCAGAGGGATGAGTGAAACATTTGCAAACTACATTTTTACAATTACTTCGAACCCAATGGCTGAGAAAATATTAATCGATTTCCGGAATAATGTCCAGGCGCATAACGAAGCAGAACTTTTGCCTTCTCAGAGGAGGTTGTCGCGCTTCAGGGTTTTGTGCTATTCGCCAGAATAGCGCGATACTGACTCATTCCCTGGACCCAAAATTAGCGATCATAATCCAACATTAAAGCGCGCTTCCTAACTCGCTGATTGCATTGGACGCCAGCTCCTAAAACAGGAGAACCCCGGACGCTCTCGATATCTCGAAGGCCCATTCGACTAGACTGACTGCATATCCATGCCAGGGAAGCCAGGATCGGGGCTGCGTCCGTCAGGGTGGCGCGCCTTTGGCTTCGGACACCTTCCTTTGCCGCCGGGTGCGGCGTTCCACTAGAGAGCCACGTGGGAGAGGACGCGTCGCGTACTATCGCGGGATCATAGAGTCTTGTAGCCTGCCGTCGTGCGCTGCCGATGCGGCGAGCGACGCCTCGTCCGAGCTGCCCTCTCCCGGATTGGACTCGACGAGCGCCGTGTGCACCGTGAACAGCCGCTCGCCCCCCGCAGCGGTCTCCTCGGACGCCCTCCACGGCAGCGGGGCCTCGGTCGGACCGACCGCAACCCCGGCCGCGTCCGACGTCTCCGCGGATCCCGCAATGCTCCTCGGGTTCGCTCTCCGCGTCGAAGTTCCGCCCTTCGAATTGCTCCTGCCCGGTGGGCTCCTGCTCGCGAAATCCGTCTCGCCAACTTTATATGGCCTTTGGATTCTCTGCGGCAAGTTGTTGTATGGTCGTCGATTTTCTTTGCGGCATCTCCTGCAGCAAACCCAGACAGTTTCCTGTAAAATGATCAATTTTTAAACGAATGTTAACAAAGGAGAATGAGATCTGCGTAGGTGTACTTTCTCTTGATGTGTTTTAAATACTGCGTGTGAGTATTTTTATTTGATACAAAACAAAGCAAATTATTTTCAGTGCAGGCACTTTTGCTCTTTAATGAATATTTTTGTGATCATTCGTGCTAATTAATTTTACAATACCAGCTTTTTTGTCAATTTTGCAATTTTACTCTTACTCTAAATTAAGTAGCAACATATGCAGGTATTCCTTCTGGTTATATTGTAATTCCGAGTGTCTATGAACTCTCTTACAAAACCTGTTGGCTCACTAAATGAATGATTTACGAAATGTATCGTGACCGCACCTCCATCCCTTATTTATATAAATCAATTTTTTTATAAAGCTTTTGACCTTGGCAGTACCTTTGAGCGTGTAATACTGCTATAGGTGTTTACCTACCGAAGGGCCCTACGGCAACCATATCCAAGGCGTCTGCGAGCGTTTTGTTCGAAACAAGTGGTCCGTGACATGCCAATTCCGATATTAAAACTGCGCAGACCATTGACTTTGAAATGGAAGCGTCGAAAACGAACGTTGCCTTATTGGCACTGCTGTTGTGGGTACCACGCAACTGTTGAGGATGGACGCTGATTTTTTTTCAGTTTTCAGAGGCAGAAAAATTATCTATATCATGACGCAGTTAAAAGGGATTTTCATGGTACTAATACATTGGGTAGGTCGCTCCCGTGAACGAAAACGCGTCCGTTCTGCGTATCCAACGCTGTGACGTACGCTGGAGGATAAGCAGCGGCGGAATATTTGAAAAGGAACTGGGATTTTCCACGTAACCGGTGGTGTCAACCAAACTACTTTTATGGAACTTCTTAACACATGAAAAATACCTAGTAAATAACTTAACTGTCATCGCATGACAACTTAAAAAAACATCGAACATCGTTGATGTTCAATATGATGTTGCGTTCGTAGAACGAAACGAATTCGCCAGATACAAACGGGTGCCGATGGAGTTTTCTTAATGAAAACTTATTTGACATTAGGAGATGTTATATCACTTTGATAACGCTGAGAATTTTGCTGCTATGTTACCTTGAGTGATAAAACGGCTTTTAGAACTCAAGAGAGCATGAAAACACAAAGATTGTGTTCAAGAAGAAGTACGGTGAGTTAGATTGTCGCTAACTTACAGTACAAAGAAGAAACTGAGTGAGTGCTACATTCATAGTCGGCACTGAAATATCAATTTCAAAAGAAGGCAGATACGATATTTTAGAATTTAAAATTCTTTAGACATCGTTAAAATAGATGAAGCAATTGATATGCACATTCTTCGCATTTATCCTGATATCACGGGCATACGAAGCTGGAAATTCGGCGAATTCTTGGTCATTCGTATGATCATGCGATCAAAATTAGAACATGTTCTATTTTCGCTCGCATGATCCCGTGAATGATCGCATGATAGGAGCCAGTACGTCCATCTTGTTTGTTTTGATATTGAATTCACCTCACTTCGCTAAAGCAAACTCATAATAACATATAATGAAGGTAAGGAAAGCCATATCAATGTATTTGGAAATAAATATCTCTGTAGGCAGGATACATTGCACACACTTTGACAGACGTGGAATGGTCATTTGGTTAAAACTATCTTGGAGGTTTTGCAATATGAAAACATCAAAATCTCGTAGGATTAACCCGAATAGATCTAACCAGACCTTGAATAGTTTATTCAGGGCTGCAGTTCAACGAGTACAACATATCTAGCCGTATTTTGACTTCAGGATGGACGGCAGAAAAATGTTCGTAACGATATCAACACTACTGCTTTCAACTAAGTTTTAGGCCAAAAACTATGGGAGATACTACCAAATGCAGAAACGCAGAACAGATCTTAGGGCAATGATCTCTCTTTGGGCCTGTTTATTGAAATAATCATACTTGTATTCTCAGTATATCATTCCTTCCTCACCACCAACTGAATATATTAGCTATATATTTGTATAAATACTCTTATCATAACAAGAAATGTTGGACGAGTGGGTAGCGTGTCCGACGCCCGATGAGATGACTGAGTGGAGACAGTCGTTTCAAATCTACTGAATGGTGAGAATTTTTTGATCGTATTCCTAAGTTCCTTTGCAAACATTTTTTAACATATCATTATAATTACATAATCCATAGAACCGTTTTTTTTTTTTTTTCAAAACGTTTAAGAACTTAAAAAATTTCGTCTAGATCATAATCACTCCTGCTGCAAGCCCCACATATCATTTTACATAGCAATAATTTCATTTTCATGTCACCGTGATATTAATATCGGGTGACCATCTTCGTTGTTTGATAGTGAGTTCTTCAATTCGCAGAATTAAACCCTTATTATAAAATATTGATGGAAACTATAGCAATATTTCATTGAAAATGATTAAAAGAACACTGTAGGCAGTACGCAATGCATAAAGTCGTCCTTTCGTCGGCATGCTCGAACCCGCTTCATTTTCAAAGAAGTTTCTTGAGGGAAACGAAAAAATTTAAATTTCCCCTCCCCATTTCTGCGACTAAGAACAGTGCCAAATACAGCTCAAGAACTTGCAGCCAAATACAGCTCAGGAAGACATCTTCACGGAAGATACTTTTCCTCAGGGAATAGGAATTACTCCGAAGAGCTAATCACCAAACAAAATCCACAATTATCCACAATGCTCCAACCACGGAATTCTCTAGCTCTGTCCTCCACGCAACGTCACACAGTTGGAACTATCGCAGCACAGAGGTCTCGATAGAAGACCGAGATGCGCAACGGCCTACCTATGTGCTAGTATCATGGGGATTTTCTTCTCAGGTTTTCGCAATCCCTAACCCTATTAGATAATCACAGGAGTAGATTCCAAAGCTGTGAGATGAGGTATCTAAGACGATCAGGAGGGCGCACTAGAAGAGATCGAGTGAGAAATACAACAATCAAGGCCCAATTCCAGCAAGACCCGATAGTGGAGTCGATGGAAAGAAAAACTTTAAGATGGTATGGACATGTGGTTAGGATGAATGAGGAAAGGAAGCCAAGAGAGGTGATGAAGGCAAGACCAGAGGGAAGGCGAGGAAGAGGACCACCAAGGATGCAATGGGAAGAATATGTGGAGAGATTGGCAGTCAGGCGCGGAAAGAGCCTGAATGAGTTGAAGCGTCTCGCTCAAAACAGGAAAGAATTTGGTAAGTGGCTGAGGGACCCCGACGCCAAATAGCAGAAGGAGATTCGAGAAAGAAGAGGAAGAATACCGTGGCCACCTTCAAGAAGTTTTCGGTTGGAGGGGTGGATGGATTTAAGACGCCATCAGGTGTGGGAAAACGTGTAATCATTGTGAACATAGGAAAAGATAAAGAAGAGGAAGTTTTTACACTCTAGCTCATGGTACATAGAGGTGCATATAGTTTTAAAACACCCCAATTTTTTTTGTCTCATTTGCAACGAGAGATTGGCCCCAGAGGCTTTGAACCTATTCAGTTCCAATAGTTCGTTAAATAAAGAAATGACGGGCGTTATTTATAACGACATTCATAGGCGTTGTTAATCAAGAGGTGAGGATTGAGCTACATTTGCTGGAAGAATTATCCCTGGTACCAAGATAGCCATGGAGTTCTAGACCAAGAAAACCTTTTAGTTGCATTCACAGCCAAAACAGGATTCAATGGTATGCACGTAAAAAGAATGAAATAACTATCGCATCGTAAAAATAAAGATATTTTAAGAGTAATTTAAATTCCATTAGAGATATTTCTATAAGTAAGAAAATGTATCCACCGTGAATTTTGAGGTAGATTAATAATTATGTTAGAATAATTGTGTTAGCGGAAAGCGAATTAGCGGAAATAGATCTGCGAAAGCATGAAGAGAATGTTTATCTTAAGTGTATTTTTTCCCGCATTAGGGCTAATCCTAATTTGTGTATGTTTCTATTCGCTGGCAAACAAGTAATTACTGTCCGACACAAAATTATGTGCACTCGAGTTTGAAGCTCAATAACAATTTAACCAATAATTGTACATAAACACCAATTACACTACATTTTTCTTTGGTTTATTTTGCGTTTAACGGTTATAAATAATATTTTATTTCATTTATAATTATATTTTTTACTGAGGCAAGCATGTAAAAAGTGCCCGTTTTTAGGCGTATTTCAAGGAGTCACGTTTAAAATTTGTTTTCTTTAAAACGCGCTGTAGTATGGGCACCAAATTTTATACACTGATAGATAATATTGTTGTTTATGTATATAATAAAATATAGAATTATATCTCATATATAGAAAAAGTTCTTTTTGTGAGCTTTATACACAAAATTATTCTCCGGAGCGGGACGTCGTAGAACAGCGTTCTTGGCTGCGCTGTCATAAGCAAAGAATGAGTAATTTATTTATTTATGCTAGTATAATGAATGATAAGTAGCTGATTTTATATTGATTGATATTTATATCATTGCACTATGCTACGCTCAGCGGCGATCCGCCTCGACTACCCTTGCAGCGTTGCCGCGACCGTGCGTTGGTGGGCCGGGACGAGTGCGAGGCTTATCCCGGGCGGTTATTTGCGGTAGAAACATTCCATACATGGCGTGGCCGGGCAGGGTAATAGGAAATTTACTCCCTCGAGTAAATAGCTCATAATGCGATGGAATTTCCTGTGACTCATGTTGAGCTATTTCTTTTAAAAATCCCTATTCGATTCAGTCTCTCTTAACATTTCGCTCCGTGTAGGCATCTTCAACATGCCACCAGAGTCGCCATTTTCGGAATGCGAAATTCGGATGATTATAAGTGCTATTTGTTTTTTCAAAGTTGAGGGGGATAAGTTGGATGAAAAACGGTATCCCGTGTATCAACGAGCCGCCGAGTGCCTCGGAGTTTCGGTTCGATCTGTGAAAAAAGTGAGCCCCAAAAGCAATGAGAACCTGAGTGATAGCTCCCCACTCCCGTCGAAGAAGAAACGACTCACGACGAAATCGCACTATGTCTTATGCTTGGCAGGAATGCGTAACTGTAGCATCAAACTGTGGCTACAAAAGTTTTGACCAATACCGTGGCCACCTTCAAGAAGTTTTCGGTTGGAGGGGTGGATGGATCTAAGATGCCATCAGGTGTGGGAAAACGTGTAATCATTGTGAACATAGGAAGTGCGGATGGATTTTTGGAGGGCGCTGACCTATGTTTTGTGGGGAAGAAAGGAAGGAGAGATTGCCACAAGGAAATGAATGCCCTCCATTTTGAGGAATGGTTTCGACATATTCTGACAATTCTCCCACCAACTTCTGTAGTAGTCATTGATCAGGCCCCGTACTTTACTATGTTATATCCTGACACAATGAATCCAACATTGGCTTGGAAAATAGAATCAATCATCGATTGGATTATTAAAAAGGACATTCCCCTTCCATCATACACATCTAACTTTTAATCGTTGACAAATAAATCCTTAATTCACCTACATTGACCTAACTTTGGAACCCCCAAGAGGAAACTCGATTTAATTACCAAAGAGCTGAGAGAAAACGTGGAACTACTTTGGCTGCCAATTTCGCACTATGAATTGAATGCCATTGAACTCATTTGGGCGTCTGTGAAAAATAATATTGCAAAATTAAATAGAGTACATTCGGAGGTAAAAGGAAACGCCGAATGAGTGATTAAGGAACTATGTCATTTAGCCTTACGCTCTGTCACGCCTGTGTTGTGGAAAAGTTGTACTAAACACAGTACAAAAATTGAAGAGAACTATTGGGAAAAGAATCACCTGAGTGAGCTACTTCCAGAAGGGCAGCCAGTTGTTTTCAATTTAAAGAGCTCCGATTTTGAAAGGGACCCAGAAGACTTTGATGCAAATATTGGCTTATCAGATTTATTCGAATAAAAGAATACACGAAAAAAATATGCACGAAAAAATGTAAAAATCATTAAAAATAGAAATCGAAAAAAGTTGAAAAAAAAAACATTTTTAACGCGTCTGTTGGAGTTCCAAAGCCCTCATGTTAAACGCTGTGGGAAACGTTTAAAATATTACTAATAATAGCCAATTGATCCAGGCTGAGCCGAGAGTGCCGAACGGACCGGCCCAACGACGCACGGTCCCGGCAACGCCGCAAGGGTAGTCGAGGCGGAACGCCGCCGATCACAGCCTCAGTGAAATGATATAAATATCAATCAATATACAATCAGCTACTTATCATTCCTTATACTGGCATAAATAAATAAATTACTCATTCTTTGCTTATGACAGCGCAGCCAAGAACGCTGTTCTACGACGTCCCGCTCCGGAGAATAATTTTGTGTATAAAGCTCACAAAAAGAACTTTTTCTATATATGAGATATAATTCTATATTTTATTATATACATAAACAACAATATTATCTATCAGTGTATAAAATTTGGTGCCCATACTACAGCGCGTTTTAAAGAAAACAAATTTTAAACGTGACTCCTTGAAATACGCCTAAAAACGGGCACTTTTTACATGCTTGCCTCAGTAAAAAATATAATTATAAATGAAATAAAATATTATTTATAACCGTTAAACGCAAAATAAACCAAAGAAAAATGTAGTGTAATTGGTGTTTATGTACAATTATTGGTTAAATTGTTATTGAGCTTCAAACTCGAGTGCACATAATTTTGTGTCGGACAGTAATTACTTGTTTGCCAGCGAATAGAAACATACACAAATTAGGATTAGCCCTAATGCGGGAAAAAATACACTTAAGATAAACATTCTCTTCATGCTTTCGCAGATCTATTTCCGCTAATTCGCTTTCCGCTAACACAATTATTCTAACATAATTATTAATCTACCTCAAAATTCACGGTGGATACATTTTCTTACTTATAGAAATATCTCTAATGGAATTTAAATTACTCTTAAAATATCTTTATTTTTACGATGCGATAGTTATTTCATTCTTTTTACGTGCATACCATTGAATCCTGTTTTGGCTGTGAATGCAACTAAAAGGTTTTCTTGGTCTAGAACTCCATGGCTATCTTGGTACCAGGGACAATTCTTCCAGCAAATGTAGCTCAATCCTCACCTCTTGATTAACAACGCCTATGAATGTCGTTATAAATAACGCCCGTCATTTCTTTATTTAACGAACTATTGGAACTGAATAGGTTCAAAGCCTCTGGGGCCAATCTCTCGTTGCAAATGAGACAAAAAAAATTGGGGTGTTTTAAAACTATATGCACCTCTATGTACCATGAGCTAGAGTGTAAAAACTTCCTCTTCTTTATCTTTTCCTATGTTCACAATGATTACACGTTTTCCCACACCTGATGGCGTCTTAAATCCAGCCACCCCTCCAACCGAAAACTTCTTGAAGGTGGCCACGGTATTGGTCAAAACATTTGTAGCCACAGTTTGATGCTACAGTTACGCATTCCTGCCAAGCATAAGACATAGTGCGATTTCGTCGTGAGTCGTTTCTTCTTCGACGGGAGTGGGGAGCTATCACTCAGGTTCTCATTGCTTTTGGGGCTCACTTTTTTCACAGATCGAACCGAAACTCCGAGGCACTCGGCGGCTCGTTGATACACGGGATACCGTTTTTCATCCAACTTATCCCCCTCAACTTTGAAAAAACAAATAGCACTTATAATCATCCGAATTTCGCATTCCGAAAATGGCGACTCTGGTGGCATGTTGAAGATGCCTACACGGAGCGAAATGTTAAGAGAGACTGAATCGAACAGGGATTTTTAAAAGAAATAGCTCAACATGAGTCACAGGATATTCCATCGCATTATGAGCTATTCACTCGAGGGAGTAAATTTCCTATTACCCTGCCCGGCCACGCCATGTATGGAATGTTTCTACCGCAAATAACCGCCCGGGATAAGCCTCGCACTCGTCCCGGCCCACCAACGCACGGTCGCGGCAACGCTGCAAGGGTAGTCGAGGCGGATCGCCACCGAGCGTAGCATAGTGCAATGATATAAACATCAATCAATATAAAATCAACTACTTATTATTTCTTATACTGGCATAAATAAATAAATTACTTATTCTTTGCTTATGACAGCGCAGCCAAGAACGCTGTTCTACGACGTCCCGCTCCGGAGAATAATTTTGTGTACAAAGCTCACAACAAGAACTTTTCTTAAAAATGAGATATAATTCTATAATTTATTATATACATAAACCACAATATTATCTATCAGCGTATAAAATTTGGTGCCCATACTACAGCGCGTTTTAAAGAAAACAAATTTTAAACGTGACTCCTTGAAATACGCCTAAAAACGGGTACTTTTTACGTTCTTGCCTCGGTAAAAAATATAATGATAAATGTAATAAAATAATATTTATAACCTTTAAACGCAGAATAAACCAAAGAAAAATATAATGCAATTGTTTTTTATTCACAATCATTGGTTAGTTTGTTATTCTGCTTCAAACTCGAGTGCACATAACTTTGTGTCGGATAGTAGGCCTGAGTTGATTCTTCATATTTTCATAATATTTTGGCGACGATGTTTCCCGGAGGGTAGAGCGTTTGACTGATGTTAAGGGGATCGCGAGTTCGATTCCAGGTGATGCCCGAGGACCCCTCAACCTAACCTTAGTGGCTTTGAGGGCAGAATACCCTAGAGACCGCATGCTTTGCAACGGAATAAACCGTCCTTAGTGCATTTTTGTTCTTATTTGAAACGCCCTTGGTCTATCAATAGTCAATCACAAAAGTAAGCACTAGTAGTAACTTTGATACAGCTCCTTGGAATGCCACAGCTTGGATGGAAATTATTTTTCAAAGATTAAATTTATTAAAATCCAAGAATTTTTAAGAATGATTTTAATGCTTACCTTGAATGCCTCCCTGAATCTGTGAGACATGATGTTGTATAGAATTGGGTTGATGGTTGTAGAGAGGTAATATAATATGCCAGATATATATGTTATTATCTCATATAACTTCAGCATATGCGTATACTTCGGCGTGTTGTCGCTATTTGAGCCGTAGATTGCAAAAAGGCGCTGAGTGTGAAATGGCGCCCAGCAGAGAAAGAAGGCGATCACGACAGCAACTGAAATGGAAATAATAAAAAGCTGAATGAGGGTTTATTGATTTAAGTAGCGAAATTTGATACAGGCACTGTAAAGTTGACTATAAATGGAAAGGAAATCATTGTATCTAGACACTCGTAACGAAGGATAGCGTCAAAGCTTTGGCAAACATTCTACGAAAAACTCTATTTCAAAGGCAACCATAAAGAGGAATTGAAGCAATTTTGACGAGTTTTAGCAATGATTGATATTTGTGCAGTGTGTTTACCTAGAATTCTGTGCTCAAACGGTTCATTCGAAAAGTGTGCAATCATCTACATCTACATCTACATACTACCCCGCAAGCCGCCTCAATAGGCGTGTGGCGGGGGGTGTTAGGACACCAGCCGTTTACATATAAAAAGGAAACGCTCTATGAAATTACGCCTTGCATTTATTAAAGTCCCTTATTGTTCGGGGGAAAAACGAATTCCCATACCTATCCGTTCGGCAAAATATCTCTCTTAATTTATCGTTTCTGTCGGACCTGGAAATATAGTGGGGTTCTAATATGATGTTCTCCGTGTCGCTCTGAAAGATATCTATTCTCAATTGCTCAAGTAATCTAAGCCTAGCGCGCAGCCTCCGAGTCTCTAGCGGCTCCCAGCCTAATTCGTTTAACATCTGCGTAACGCTGTCTGTACGCCCGTAGCAGTTTTTGACGAATCGCGCAGCTTTCCTTTGTATTTTATTAAGTTCCCGCATTAAGTCTTTCTGCACCGGATCCCATATGCTTGCTGCATATTCAAGGTGTGGCCGGACGAGTGCGAAATAGCACCTCTCTTTTACTTTTTTATCCGAAAATATTCCCACAATACGCTTGACGAATCCTAGCTTCTTCAGAGCTCTGCCACAAATATTTCTTATATGTGTTCCCCACGATAGGTTTGAGGTTATCGTAACTCCCAGATACTTCACTTCATCTGTCGCCTTTATCTTAACGCCATCCACAGCATATACACGGGGATAGTTAGACGACCTCCGCAAGAAATGTACCGCCGCACATTTGCTCAGATTAAGTTCGAGTCCCCACTCTTGGCTCCACACATGAACGTTTAAATCCGATGATAGAATTTCAAAGTCAGAGTGATCATTAATTTCGCGATAGATGACAGCGTCGTCAGCAAATAAACGTATTTTACTGCTAATTCAAGAGCATAGATCATTTATGTATATAATGAACAAAAGGGGGCCGATTACGCTTCCTTGTGGGACACCTGATGTCACTTTAACTGCATCAGAGCTAATTCCGTCAAGAACTACTTTTTGCTTACGATCACTCAGAAAGTTGCGTATCCAGTTTACTACTGTTTCGTTTAGGCCGCATGACTGTAATTTGTATAAAAGTTTGTTGTGAGGTACCGTGTCGAAAGCTTTCTTAAAATCTAGGAATAATGCGTCCACTTGTGTTTTCGATTCACCAGATTTGAGAACGTCATGAAGAAAGAGCGCGAGCTGTGTTTCACATGATCTACCTTTCCGAAAGCCGTGCTGACAGCCATGAAGGAAGTTACGACGGTCCAGGAACGTCATGATATTGCTAACGACGATATGTTCGAGTATCTTGCCTATAATAGACGTTAATGAAATTGGTCGATAGTTCCCTGGGTCATGTCTGTTTCCCTTTTTGAATATCGGTGTAACGTTTGCAATTTTCCAGTCTATTGGTATCTTTCCTTCAGACAATGACTTCTTGAATATTATGTCTAAGAACGGTGCGATCTGTGGCGCTAATTCCTTGAGGACACGCGCGGGTATTCCCTCCGGACCCGGAGATTTACTATTTTTGATCGACTGTAGCTGTTTAGTTATCCCATCACATTGAATAGTGATTTCTTTCATCGGTTCCTCAGTGAATGAAATGTCGAAATAACATGGAGTATCGTCTGTAGTGTATACACTTTCGAAGTGGGAATTTAACGTGTTAGCTTTGTCAATATTATCGGTGACAAGTTTGCCATCTTTATCAAATAACGAATCTACGGTTGAAGATTTTCCCTGAAGCTCTCTCGCATATGACCAAAAAGATTTCGGATTTTCTTCGAGTAATTCACCAAGTACTTTTTTCTTGAAATTTCGCAATGCAGTACGCATTGATTTCTTGGTTTTTGAGCGTTGTGCAGCGTAACTTTCTTTTGCTTCAAGTTCCTTCGATTTGTCACCTAACGTAATGGACTTTTTGAATAAGTTGTACAGTTTTCTCTGTCTCTTAAGGTCCCTCCTAACATCATTGTTATACCAGCGAGGTTCTTTACTATCACATTTCAATTTTCGCGGAATATATTCGTTGATTCCCTGGCGTAGAATTTCTAAGAAATATTTCCATGATGCATCAGTGCTTTTGTCCTCTGTTTTAGCTACGAAGTCAGTGTACGAATCATTAAGCATCTCGCCAAATTTTATGAAGTTGCATTTATCAAATAAATAAATATTGCGTTTCGGTTTTACAGCTGACTCTACTTCAAGTTTTAAGGCTGCAAAAATTACTCTGTGATCACTTATGCCATCAATAATATCGAGTTGTTTTATCAACTTAGGTTGGCTTACTGCAAAAAGGTCTAACATTTTATTTCCTCTCGTAGGCTTGTCAACTACTTGGGCGAGTGAGTGCTTAGTAAGTGTGTTGAGTAAGATCTCGCTGATTTCCCTATTCCTTGAATTTGGCTTTACAGTGTAAGAATCCCAATTTATAGATGGCAGATTAAAATCCCCCCCAATAATGATTACACTTTTACTGTCTCTCAAAGTAAATGCGGATATTTGATTTTCTAATTGGTAAATAATATCAGCTTCGGAGTTTGGAGGTCTATAAAAAGAGCAAACATGTATACTCCTTTTGTTTCGTTGTTTAATTGTACACCATACGCTTTCTATTTCATTATCAGTTATTTCATGGGCGGTGCTGTGTAAATGTGATTTAACTGCTATAAAAACTCCGCCACCTGTCCTATCGCTTCGATCGCATCTGTAGATTTTATATCCTGGAGGAAAAACTTCGCTGTCACTTATATCCTCTGTAAGCCAGCTCTCCGTTCCTATGACCACGTCTGCGTCCTGAAATATATGCTCGATTTCAGCGCGCTTGTTTTTAACGCTACGGCAATTAACTACTACAAAGTTAATGTCATATTTTGTAGATTGAGTGTCGGTTGGTTCTTTTCCACGCTTATGGGTATTAGGTGGGCGAATTACACTGGAAGTGCTTATTACATTTGATATAATTTCTTTCGCTGGAGTACGCGTTTTGGGAATATTGTCGCTATTTTCCGGCTTTAGCCCTTCTAAGTTTACTTGGATGTGAACATTTTCGCAATGCGGACTTCCTCGGAGGCTACGTTCGGTTAAATCTTTACAAATCCCACTAGATGACCTACCCTCTAGTCTAAAAAATATCTACAGTGCTCAAAAATCCTACGAGCCACCCGTTCAGACGCCTCGTTGGAATAATGCACCCCAGACGAGTTGAGGGGAGCCCGGCACGATCTAAGCACCGGCCGAAGATCCACGAACTCTGCCCCAATGCTCACACATCATCTTGGGATGCAGGCAATATTTTCGATCACTTCATTCATGGCTCACGTTAAAAGGCATTAAAGAATTACTGAACGAGGTGCACGTGCAACAGTGCACATGCGGCAAAGCGTATGAATTCTTTTCTCAAATTTCAAATTTGATCGCAGGTAAGATTACTAGAAAGGGCAGGTGATGGAGTTGATGAATGGATGAGGGCTCTTCAGAAGCGAGACACGAAGAAACACGTGGCGTGGTACTTGATATACCACCACTATTTTTGGCTAATTGGGTATTTTCCAAAATTTTAAATGTAAGTTTACTGATCTTTATATGCTACTTAAACTCGAACAAGCTTGCGGAGCGAAAGTAGTTTTAAAATTGATTCAATATTAGTTGAGATATTTAAGATTAAAATAGTCGAACTTTCAAATTTTTTACGCCGCTGCGAAACGAAATCTGATTGGCTTGACGTCATTTTCGCTGAGCAATAGACGGATGTGAGTGGGAAAGTGAGTAACTGTAGAAGATCTACCGTATATTTAAAGAGTTTTCATTGAAAACAAAGACTATGGCGTGCAATGGTTTTATTCAAACCACATAAGATAATTTACCCAAACTGGATACGTTTTTGGTAGGCGTTTTATGGAGAAGGACGAGCGATTTAATGCTGCGGAAATTCGTTGAGCTTAAGTCCAAAAAATGTAAGCATAAAGTTTGCTTTTAACATCGTCATTACTGTTTTATATAATTTTTTATACATATAATTATGTATTTGGTGTATGAACATTATTAACTGTTTTTCCAATACACTCATAATCATTATGATACTTCTTTCTTTATCAAAGTCCATACCAGTCCATGCAACAGTAAACAAACAGTATCTTAGTAACATATCAACATAAAACAGTACTTGCCAAATGTTTGTGCTGCCAATACTCGACACACCTAAAACGTTAATTTTTTATTTGCTAATTAGTGATTGTTTGTAGAGGTTTCTGTAAGTGGCTTCTCTGCTGTAGAAATGACTAAAAATAGATTCTCATCTCCTAAATGTCTATTTAAAGTTTGATTTAAGTGTTGTTATTTTATAAAGCTTTTCGTGAGAGTTATGGAGATAATGCTATAGGATACGTCCAAGTGAAGAGAGATGGACCACTGTGCACAGTCATTGCAAGAATATGTCCAGAACACAAAGTGCGAAGTAAAGCATACATTTTTACAGGTGGACATTGAGGAATCCAAGGAAGAAATTTCAATCATTCAATGTCATGATTGCGTGAATAAATTTCTTTTTCGGTGTTTCAACCGATGTATTTGTACATTGTGGCACAAACACCATCTATATCCCTTACTTAGATGCCATTTAAAGGCTCATCAAGAAACAGGAAAACGTCCAAAACTAATTTCGCCGCACTTGTTTCTACCGTAAGCATAAGGAAACGCCTGTGTCTAAATGTAAACAGCGAAAATGACGTCACAGGCCATTCGGTTGTTTTCGGAGTGTGCTCGGGAGCATTCGTAACCTTCGACGTACTTTAGCTTTTAAAACAGAAATTCATACAATTTGATAAGAAAATTTTTAGCCAATGCAATAAGTTCAAGTAACTGAATAAGAATATCGATAGTTTGAAATACGTGGAAAATACCCAATTGTAAGTTAGAGAAAACATACGGATAGCGGACATCGTGCTCAAAGCTTCGACTGGGGTGCCGCTGTGGACCCTTTGGAGAATCCAGGTGGCGCAGGGGGCCGATTATATAACTTTACTTACGTTCGAAAATTAGGGCTCCTCTTTGGAGCTCCTTCTTTCGACTGATGACCAACGTGCGGTTTCATTAGGGCGAAGGTGCAGTAGACAATCTAACGTTACGCTGTTGAACAGCATATTTAGTACTTTTTGTCGTGAACACATTGAGCCTAATCTTGAATGCTTAAAAATTTTTAATATTGGATTCAATTCATCTAATTGAATACGATTACCTTTTTCACTAACTTTTGTGAATCAATACCGCTTTTTTCAAGGACTTTTATTATTTCCTGTGGCATTTATGGCAACCTATCTTGAGTCAGGTAAAGCATTTTATAACTGCTTTCTTTATTTATTTAGGCGAACACAGCGACACCAATATAACTAAGGAGTATTCCTCGCTTAGGAAAAGTTATATCGCCCCTTATGCGTGATAGTAGTCTGCCATTACCAGCATTGAACGTAGACAGCGAATCAACGTAATACCATTCCATAACACAATATGGCAAAAAATTAAAAAAATGGCTCTAAAGCTGGTGTCCCACGGTAAATATCTTCGCAAATTTATTCATGAATAATGCATGAATGCTCTCAGAGTTACACTGCGCATGCGCAAGCCAATATTCGGTAAATTTATGTAAATAAGAAAACTGTAAATTCTTCATGAAACTCGGTCACTGATCGGCTTTTCTGACACGACTTTTCTGCCGCGAAATCACGATAATTCATCGGGCGCGATTACGTGATATATTATCGAGCGCAATGTTATGATATTTTATCGTAATTTATATCGTGTTATTTTATCGAGCACAATATCACGATATTTTATCGTGATATTTATCGTGATATTTTAACGGGACGCAATATCGTGATATTTTATCGGGACACGATATTGTGATTTTTATCGCGTGATATATCACGATATTTTATTGAGGCGCGATTAGACGATATTTATCGTCTCTATATGAGTTATCACTATCCCCAATATACGACATTCTAAAATTATCGTATCACGTCGTAATTATCGTATATTCTTCTTCTTAAGTCCGCAACCTAAATGTTGGTTGGTGGCAGTTCTCCATACGCTACGGTCTTGTGCCATTCTTTTCAACTGCATATAAGTGGAGCAGCCTAACTCCTTCATTATTTGTCCCATAAACTCCAACCTAGGCCTGCCCCGGCAGTTGGTTCCCTCCACAGTGCCTTATAAGATGGTGGCCAGCAATGTTTCGTGCCTTAGTTGGTGCCCGATCCAGATATTTCTGCTCTTTTTCAGTAATTTCAGCAGACAAGGAGACTTCCCCACACGTTTGAGAACCTCCTCGTTACTGATTTTGTCCACCCAGGGAATCTTTAACATCCTCCATAAACACCACATCTGGAATGCCTCCACCCTCCTCTCTTCTGCCTTGCCCAGCGTCCAGGTCTCACTGCCATATAAAAATATACTCCTCACATAAGTTTGAAGAAGGCGATTTCTTAGGTCTAGGCCGATATTTCTGGATGTTAGGAGTTTCCCTTTTTGATAAAACGCCTTCTTCCCCTGGTGAACTCTTCTTACTAAGTCTCTTTTGTTCCTTCCATCGGCTGTTATTTTGCTTCCCAGGTAGGTAAACTCCTCTACATTCTCTATTCGCTTGTCCCTTAAATACACTTTAGCTTGTCCCCCATGCTTGCTAACCTTAAGTACTTTGGTTTTCTCTACATTAATTTTCATATTATATATTGTTGTTAGTATGTCCTCCATTACCTCAAGTACCTCACTCAGATCCTTTTCGCTCTCAGCCAGTAATGCAATACCATCAGCAAACCACGATATTGAATTACCAATATCTTCCATACCTAGTTTCGGTGACTCTGGACTGGCGAATTTCTACATAGGGATTCTGACGCGTTCCATCATGAGCAAACATGCTTGTTCTTGCAATTCCTTCAGTTTATACGTATAGCTAAAGTAATTCCCGGGTAATTATAGAAATAGGTGCGTTCTATTCTATATCATGGCTTGTAGGTCCCGCAAAAATATCTTCTCTGCTCGTTCTTTTATTACAGAGAATAAACTATTGATGGCAGCACAAAAAGTTCTCTTTTTTGGCCGTCAGCGGATCAGCGCCCAATTCATGAATTTTTCCCGCTCGTGTGACATGGGGTTCAACTGTTCACGAATCTCTATTCATGAATTCATGAATAAATTTACGAAACTATTTACCGTGGGACACCGGCTTAATATAGCAAAACTTACTGAATGTAACCTCATAAAACATCTTGCGTTGCATAATCACGCAAAGCATTCATAATCCTTTCACATAGACGTATAAAACAACACTTCACATGAGGGATAAGTTACCTAATCGCGATTGACAATTGTTATCGGAATATTACCCACAACTCGGCGAGGATTGATCTTTCCCATTCCATCGGAGAGGCATAAAATCAATCCGGAGAATACTTGACGTCGCTCATAGCAACCCCTGGACGTGGTTGCTATGAGCGACTATCCAGGGTGCACAGAGATGGGAGCTTGCTCGACCCCTCGACGTCCGCCTGCCTCTACTGTCTTTCCGCAAAGCAGTGGACTCGGAAGTACGGACTATCTGCAACTGGGCATTTATAAAGGTGTGGCTAGGGCTGGGCGGTATTTGAAGCCCTATATCAATATCCAATATCTAAAAATATTGAAAATGGACCAATACCAATAACCTGTATTGGAATATTGTATGTTGTAAAATATTGGGATATTGGAATATTGGAAATATTGTAATATTGGAAATAATGAAAAAAATGAAATATGGGTTTATAGGTATATTGGAAAATATTGAACATAGCAGTATTAACAGGTAAAATTATCTTGCCTACAATGGTTTGCAAATTCTGCCTGTTTAACTATGTAAACGTCTGTTAATAAAACAAGAAAATCAATGTAAGCTTCTTTTACCCAGTTATTGCTATGAATAATGGTGGAAAAGGAAGTGCTGCAATGAGTGCCACGCGCGCCATCTGTTCTCAAATATTAGGGCGCTCTCCGACCACCCTCCTCGCCGGGTTCCAATATTCAATACTTGAATTTTTAACATTGGCAATCCAATATTCAATATTCCAATTGCAAATATTAGTTCTTCAATACACAATATTCCAATTACAAATATTAGTATCTCCGACTACGAATATCCAATAGAGGATACTGGTATTGGTCGTTCAAAAATTGTGATTTTGGAATCCCAATATTTAAAAATATTGATATTGGAACCAATATATTGGAAAACCGCCCAGACGTAGGTGTGGCCCTTGAGTAAAATTTTCTTTGGTTGGGTTCGCTCAGTTGGAGTATTTCCGGCGATAATTTTTCCCACCTACCTCATGGATTGGGAAAACAATGCATAACTTTTTGAATTCTGACCCTATACCGACTTTTTTCATGTTCGTGCCATCAGCTTAGGAGGAGGCAAGGTAGGTGGCTGGAGGAGGTAATGGGGGAGGAAGGGAAAGGAGGACCTCGAGGGATCCACTAAGCTCCCGTCTCTGTGCACCCTGGATAGTCGATCATACCAACCGCGTCCCGGTATTCTCCGGGGAGGTGCTATACGGATTGATTTTATTACGTTCCACTGGATCGTGAAAATCATACGTCCTAGTGAAAGGACTGTGTATGTTTTGCATGCTTGTGCAACGTTTGGCGTTTTCTTCATTCAATAAATTTTGCCAACTCAGAGTCATCATTTTATCTTTTCGCCAACTTGCACATGGGATGGGATTGCGTTGACTCATTGTATATGTGTAATTTTTGTAATGGCAAATTAACATTCCGCATTACGGGTGATTTGTCCTTAGCGAGGATTAATTATTTTAGAGTCGCAAGAGTGCGTCTAAAAAATGGCGAGAATAGTTGTAAGCTGACTCAACATAGGTTGTCATATATGCCAAAGGAAATAAAAACGCCCTTGAAAAGCAGTATACGCACTTGCATTAGCAAATGAAAAAGGGAATCATATTCGATTTGATGATGGTGCGAATATTGTGTGTTTTTATAATTCATCAAGGCTAATCGATGGCCTTAAAGTAAAACATCTAGATGTTGGGGATTAGTGGAATGATAGTAGGTATTAATTAATATCGTCTATTTTAATTAATGTCTGAAGTTAATGCTACGGTATTTGCATTGTCATAGGTAAGTGTTTTACACGGAAGAGCGTAGGATTTGGTTAATACGATAAAAAGTGAACCACAGAACATGTGTTTAGTCTATTCAGATTCTTCTCTTTTAATAATATGAGCCATGCTTTATTTCTTAAGGGAGCTCCTCTTTTTGCAGTGGGTTATGTAAAGTGATGACTTAAATAAGGCTAGTTTCTTTCTAATACACGTTTTCCTTCAAGAGTTCATAATGAATCCCAAGTATCTCAACTTATCCAATAGGTATTTGATTAAACAATCGTGTTGATAATGCATCACCTTGTCTTTTCATCACACATATTTCCTCTTTGAAGGGTTCTGTTGACTCCCCATGTATATCCACCATAGAATTTGATCCCTCCTATAAAATTTCAGCTTCACCAATTTATTAGATGTACTTAACTATACAAAATTGGTCAGCATCGTCTGTCTGTTGACTTTGTCAAAAGTAACTTTAAAATATACAGACAGACAGTGTAAGATAATAATTATACCTGGGTCATTCCACGCCACTTCGGACAGGAGTTGACCCTTGACCTCTCAGATTTTAATGAAATTGGTGAAATTGTTTGCCTCACCAATTTAGAAATATAATTTCAAGCGTTTTGCGAAAATAAAAAAATAACAGATGAATAACGGACATTTTACAAAATGACTGTTTTCGATGTCACGAAATTTTCGTTATCATATATCACGGGTAAGAATCTAGGTAAAAAAGCACTTGATGGGTCATTTCCAATTAAAACTCTTTGAAAAATCTCAAATTTTCGTAAAAATAGCGATAAAATTATAATTTGTATAAATAATTTAATGTTAAACAATTAAAAGTTTAAACTTTTGAAGTTTTTCACATTTATTTTTTCTCATTTTTTCAAATGTGGTACCTTGTAATATTATGAATGCTATATAAAAATTTGAGAGGGCGTTTTTCCATTTAAGAGAGAAAAATATTTTTTAATTTTCCCCTGCAACGACCATTTGATGTAAACTTACGAAAATAACTCCACATATGCTTAGTTTTTATCATTTATCTATCGAATTCATACTTCCGCGAGACAGACAAATGGCAGATGAACTTAGATTAAAAATATATAAGGTGAAAATTTGACACCAAACACTTCTTAAGGCATGTTTTTAACAAAAAATCGAACAATGTTGTCCTGTGAAAAAAAGATCTCGTAACCGATGATTTCAGGTCATACGGACTTCTCAGTTATTCTTTCCTGGAATTTCTTAAGCGGGTGTTGTATGGTTCAATGTTATTACATACTTATTATACACATTGTATGCGACGGATTTTAGGGATTAAAATATGTGAATACAAATTAAAAACAAAAATTGTAAACATTGTGTGGCGTGGGGCACCGTGGGGGCTGTACGGGCGATTGCTTCCCACTACTATTCCTCTACCCAGTCTACCTTTCAGTCTTTAGTTTTGCAGACCTCTCTTTGGTCATGGTCCTTGCCATTAAATCTGTGCTTTGATATATGGTGAAGCCTTATTACGAATTGTGTTGTATTTTGTGGCTTGAAATGGGTGGCAATGGAGGCTCACTAGGAAAAGTTTTAAAAACACCGTGTTCAAGCTCCGTCGTTTTAAAAATGAAGAGGGAGTTTTCACGCCGGGGCTTGCACTTACTACGACTGAGAAATAGATTTAAAGTTAGTGCTTTGTGTCAATAACACGAAACAGAGAGCCTATTAAGATATCCGGTTCAGCTAACTAAATGATCCGACCCTTTCACGATTCAGAAAACACAGGAATACATATAATTTTACACTTCTCGTGAAGTTCGAAAGAAATAGTTTTCAGCTGTTTTCAGACGGATGCTTTCTGAATCGTGAAAGGGTCGGATCATTTAGTTAGCTGAACCGGATATCTCAATAGGCTCTCTGTTTCGTGTTATTGACACAAAGCACTAACTTTAAATCTATTTCTCAGTCGTAATAAGTGCAAGCCCCGGCGTGAAAACTCCCTCTTCATTTTTAAAACGACGGAACTTGAACACGGTGTTTTTAAAACTTTTCCTAGTGAGCCTCCATTGCCACCCATTTCAAGCGATAAAAACTAAGCATATGTGGAGTTATTTTCGTAAGTTTACATCAAATTGTCGTTGCAGGGGAAAATTAAAAAATATTTTTCTCTCTTAAATGGATAAACACCCTCTCAAATTTTTTATATAACATTCATAATATTACAAGGTACCACATGTGAAAAAATGAGAAAAAATAAATGTGAACAACTTCAAAAGTTTAAACTTTTAATTGTTTAACATTAAATTATTTATACAAATTATAATTTTATCGCTATTTTTACGAAAATTTGAGATTTTTCAAAGAGTTTTAATTGGAAATGACCCATCAAGTGCTTTTTTACCTGTGATACCCGTTTTTACCTGTGATTCTTACCCGTGATATATGATAACGAAAATTTCGTGACATCGAAAACAGCCATTTTGTAAAATGTCCGTTATTCATCTGTTTTTTTTTTTATTTTCGCAAAACGCTTGAAATTATATTTCTAAATTGGTGAGGCAAACAATTTCACCAATTTCATCAAAATCTGAGAGGTCAAGGGTCAACTCCTGTCCGAAGTGGCGTGGAATGACCCACCTATAACTTTTCTCAAAGAGAAGTCTTATCATAAAAATGTGATTTATTGTCGATCTGTCACCTCTGATACCACACTGATAATCACCATTGATCTTTTCAGAAAATTTAGCGATCCTTTTATATTAAGAGGCTTGAGAATATCTTATAATATGCATCAAACAGTGTTTTGCGCCTTTAGTTGTTGCAGATGCTTTTGTCTTCTTTTCATGCATTGGAATTATGCTACCTTCTTTCCAATCATTAGTTTGTCTTTCGTCTTCCCATATTTTAGTAATAAGCTCATATAGCTTTGCCCTTAAACAATTCCCTCAATTTTTTGTAGTTCTGCTGTAATATTGTTGCTGCCTGGAGCTTTGTTTCTTGATATTTGCATAATTATTTTTGTTATGTTATGTGGTGATATTTGTCTCTGAATGATGTGTATTATTATATATTTATTATATAGGCTTCAACATTATTTTGTCACTGCTACATCTTATTCAATAATTCCTTGCGTTATCTCTTTCTTGATACACTTCATGGTTGAGACCTTTACTTTGTAGAAATCCATATTAAAAGAAAGAAATAGAAATACTTTGCTTATTTTCTACAATTTTACTAACCCCCCCCCTTTTCTACAATTCTACTTACCCCCAAACCCTAGTTCCCCTTCCCTATGACGTCAACCCACGCTCCACTCCTAACCTCCCCCCCCTACTTTCCTTTCCTTCGCTTCCTCACCCCGCCTATTCACTAATTTGACATGTTCCTACCAACCGCTTCCATATCCTTCCCCACCCCTTCCCTACCCATTCAGTATATAACTATGTCCCTATGTCTTTTGTACCACTAGTCCGTTGAAGATGATACAGTGTATCGAAACTAGTCGACAATTAAAGTAAAATTGTAGAAAATAAGCAAAGTATTTCTATTTCTTTCTTTTATCTCTTTCTCTCTATTTTGATATAGTTCTTTATAATAAATTTACAAAATATTTAGTATTTCTTTTCTTCCGGTGAGCACATTTCCAAATTCACCCAAACTGACTTCAGATCTAGACTGTATTTAGACTTTATTCCTTTCCTATTTTCTTTGAGCTTTTAACTGTTGTTTTTCCTGTTGTTTTCTTCCATTTCTTTGATTCTTTTATTTACTAGTTCTCTCTTCTTTCTTCTTTTAAATCTTTTTGCTTCCAGCCTCTGTATTTTCATCCACGTTTGATCGAGGTGCTTTTTGCAAGCATTTCCTTCTCGTTCAATCCTTTCACTTTACAGCTGGCAGGCATTCCAGATCAAATACTCTCCATTTATTACCATTCCAACTTTAATTTGTTTTCAATGCTCTCCTGCTGTGCTTGATTCTTTTATTTCTTCCAGTTTTGTAATAACTTCACTTACATGTCTTTCTCGCACTTCTCCTATCTCAATATTCTCAGCGCACCACGATCACTCATATCACTTTTCGATTTCTGAGTAGAATAAATACGTATTCTTATCCTTCCTTTTAACAGAAAACGGTCCGAGTCACAGTACACTTCTTGATATATTCGCACTTCTATCCCAAAATCTTGATATCCATCGTGATCTATATGATTGTAAGTTATTTGCCGGGAATTTTAAAGATTTTAATTGTTTTGTGTTGGAAGCATGTGCTGCTAACGATTAATTTAGCGATTCTGCCATTTCACACATTCTCTCTCCATTTCTGCTAATGGTATCATATAAAATATATTTTCCTGATAATTTTCCGTGATGTTTTTCCTTCCCTTTCTTTCCATTGAAATCTCTTAAAAGCAGTGAACGAAAATGGCGTTTACTTGAGGTACTATTTACATAGTCAAATCACTGGCTGCTAAATTTTTTTCATAAGTAAAAAAGAATATAATTTTGCTTATTGAGGCGTATTTCATGTTTCAGTAAGGTTTTTCTTGTTCCTAAGACGTCAGCCGAAAAAGTTTTTCAATTTTTAGCTAAAATAATCTTAAAATAAACACTGATGACGAAAAACTAAACAGATTTCACAGTACATATTTTTTGTAATAAGACGGGTGACATCGTATAGTCGGCATCATGGCATTATTTTCACATTTTTTCATAATTTTTCCCTCTTTACTATCAAACAATTCAATTGTTGGCTGCCTTCCTGGTATTTGTTTCTCAAGCGCATGACATAAAATATTGCGGTTTCTTTATGAAATATCGCGTTTCAAATAAATCAGTGCCATGCGCATAATGCTCGCTGATCGGTTGAATTAGGAGAACTTCACTTTTCAAAGTGCTTCTTTTCTTACATACAGTCCAAGGGATTGATTTTATTTAAGTATTGAACGATACTGTTATTTACAAAAACAATGAGGCACCTATTGCAAGTAATACTGATTTACCTTTACTAAAAATAAGTCAACTTATTTCGTGGGTAGTTCATACATATGCGTACCTGTAGGTTAAAGAAGAGAATATATGGAACCATACGGCACGATAGCACAGAGGAGTACCTATGGAAGCATTTAAAATGCGCAATCGGCCATATTGAATGATTCAGTAATGCAGTTAATAGACTGAATATACAGGTAATTGTCGCAGTAA
Organism: Pyrrhosoma nymphula; assembly: GCA_963573305.1. Classification (NCBI taxonomy): domain Eukaryota; kingdom Metazoa; phylum Arthropoda; class Insecta; order Odonata; family Coenagrionidae; genus Pyrrhosoma; species Pyrrhosoma nymphula. Next base: position 45,847,963 of record OY754332.1, read on the forward strand.
TGTATTTAGATATCCAGAAAACTGCAAATGTAAATGATTTTCAAAAACCACTCCATTATTCATAAAATTGATGGACAAATTGCGCGCGATATCCATGTTTGGTATATTCTTTATCGAAAGAAAAAACAGGCTTCAATTATGTGCGTCAATGCACCATCTACTCTCTTCTATAATCTGCTTGTTTAAGATAAACTATCTAGGTCTGAATTACCTTAACAAGACTTTTCTATTGTTGTAAATGCTATGAGCGATTTAAACAATTACCAGCCCTCAGCAGAAGAAGGTCCTCATTAAGATCTTGTTATTTGCCTACGAACACGACAACTTCTCTTCCCTTAACTTTATACTGTAGCCCGAGCAAGTTCATAAATTATCATCTGATTACCATGTCCAAATGCTAAATTACAAATTAAAATAATTTTTAAAAAAGCAATCCACAATTCCTAAAATCTACGAATGAATTGCGCACGTCGGCCATATTTGGTGGATCATTTTTCTAAAAACGTAGGTTTGACTTACTACTCTATTCTCTAATCTACGCATCTACCGGTATCCCGATAATTCCGTAGCCTGTTCTGACTAAGATCAGAGCCCCGAAAACAGAGTCCTCCCGCGCTTATGGCTGGAGGCACGGAGTCGGAAAAAAGAGCTTACCTCGCCTGTCTTTAACTGTGCCCGAAGCGTGGGTACAGTTTAAGGAAGGCGTAAAGAACAGGCAAGGACCACGACTCCTGATTGAAGTCACTGCTTTAAGAGTATCAGTTATAGGAATGGGCGATTATCATAAAATAATCGATATTTTGTAAATAGATTAATTGCAAGCAGCCGATTAATCGCGCCCGATTAATTGATTTTATTAATCGATTAATCGATTCGATTATGAAGAGATACAAAACATAGCTTGCGAGGTTATGTTCCCTCCACAAATAAAGTAAAATATCTTTTAAATTGTGTAAGGTTAATGTTATCATGAGTTCAAATTGTAAAATCTAGATAAACTTCCGGGAGGCGTGTCAGGGAACAGAGTTGGGAAACATTTCTTAACTTAATTTAAATTTTGGACGATTGCCAAATGTTTATAGGAACTGAAGCAAAATATTGCAATTTTTATAAGTGGGTACCTACTGGTAAGGCGGCTTCTCAGATCAGATTGAATCAGTCTCATCTCGGAAAAGTCTCTCTCTGATGGAGCTGATGTTGCTACTCTTGGCAGGTACTTCCTGGCTACCTGATATAAGTGAGGGTATTCAGTTTTCATTGACTCCCACACTGAAAAAGGGTTCTGATGGCGGTGAACGACGGGTAGATTGAGGGATTGCCGTAACTCAAATGGTGTCCGACCGGCGACATCTTCATTATACAGGGTTCTATGTGATGCTGCTTCAGTGTCATGAAAGCTCCAGAGGTCATCTGACGGGGTTATTTTGTAATCTCACATTTTTAATGACTCTTTGCGGGAAGGCGGGAGATCCGTTTCGCTCTCTCAATGATCGGCTCACGATCGGCAAAGGTCGAGTCGGATGGTGGCTCCATTTCACGTTCCTAACGACGGATGAGATGGAACTAATGAAATGCGGAGTCATATGAAACGGATCAAGAGTCGAAAGATACGGATCAAGAGTTGAAAGAGCGGATGAATCAAATAAGTAGACCGGCAGTTCACCACTTGAGAGCCGAAGATGGTCACGCCGCGCCGCCTGAGTTGCGGAGTTGAACTACGGAAAATGACGTAATTTTCCACGTTTTATGGCGTATTCTCACCTAAGCGAGATTACAAAATAACCCCCCTGAGGGTGCTACATCACGCTCAGCGTGTGAAAACATCTGCAGGACGTTCACCTGATCCTCCTCGTGAAACATCTCAGCCATCACAGCGATGACGATGCTCATGGCATTGGCTACAGCGATCGGGCTCTTCAAGTGCAGTTTTTTGAACCGTGGGTCCAGCATCGTGGCGATTGCATAGTGCTTTATGAACTCAATATGATCGAACTGACGCGACGGTCCATATCCGACAGAACGAACTTCCTCACCCGTTCCGCTAGCCTGTCTTCTTGCGGAAGCTGTATCAGATGTATGCTCCGAAATTAAAAACCGAAGTAAATGTCAGAGAAATAAAAAAACATAGCATATTACGTGAGGAATCAATGATCGCGTTAACTTCACCTGCTTAAGCAATTTCACGAGGGGAATGACCTTCCTGACTGTAGTAACTTCATCCGCGCACATCCGTAGTCACTTTAGCAAATGGTTTCAGCACGGATATGAAGACACGGACGGTGTTCAGCTCCACACCCCTCAGCATTGTCACGTCCCCATAGTCGAGCAACACCTTGTCTATTACGGGTGACCACTCTAGAACTCGAGAAAGCATCTCGTAGGTTGAGGACCACCGGGTAGCGTTCCACAGGATGAGGTGCAGGGAGTACCTTGAGGGTACTGAATGCGTTTCAAAGCTTCACTTGCATTGACACTGTGATGAAATAAATTAACAATATCCTTATTTTTTAAATTATATCTAGGGCTCCAGTAACAATACTCTCATTAGGCTTTTTATTGATTGATTTTTTTATTTATTATCAAAATAACATGCGTAAATAACACACACGGATATGCCTGGCGAAGCGACATTTGACACATGACACGTGAGTGGCCAGTAAAAGATGGTGCCGTGTAGATTTACGTCATGCGCATTCTACTCTAATACCTCTATGGCGTCGCCGCGTAGAGTTCAGCCACAGTCGAACTTTCGAACTGAAGACGAACGTGAGCCGCGGAAACCATCACAGTTCACCGGATACAAAATTCCGAAATAATCGATAATCGGTCAAAGTAATCGGGTATACAATCGATATCGGATGTTGCATAAATCGATTCCAAATTTTCGATTAATTGACAAAAATAATCGATTAATCGATATCGTAATCACCCATCCTTATCTGATTAAAGGGAGTGAATAGTACGCCAGGCAAGGTATTTTCAGACCGCTGTGGTTTTCATCGCCACCATTAGTCATGCTAGCAGAATTAAAAACTCCGATCATCACCATTCGGCCCTGAAAAGATGGAGCAACGGGGTAGAACTTCGTCTTCAAAATTAAAATTAAGAATACCGGAAAGAAAAAAATCGCAAACTTCGTTAAAAAGGAGACCATTTATCGTCTCTTCGTTTAAAAAGGAGACGTAGCGGTACTCAAAAATGTGGTGTGACACCGAGAACAACTAACGTATGCGTCTTGGAATAATCCTTCACCTTTGAACTCAGTTACTTTTCAAGAATGTAGATTTCATAATATTTTTTTACTTGTGATAACTGAGGAGGAGGTGTCATACGCCTTCCTTGGCGGGCTGCCATGCCGTTTCCCCGCCAGGGCCTCGCAGTCCGCCCGAATGACCTCTCCTCCACCACCTCCATGGCTCCTTTGGGAAATCCTTTTGTATTTTGGTGGCTCTCCATTTGAACTTTCAAAAAGTAGCACCATACCTTAACTTACTATGATATCTGGTAGGATTACTGCCTATTTTACCACTATTTAGATCTCCAAACTCTCCATCTTTGTGTAATGTCTCCTTGCCACCACATTCCTATGTCCACCACTTCTCTTTCGCCCAATTAGTTTCTTCCCGAAATATATTATATTAAATATATTATTACAAAGAATTTTTTAACATACGGAGACGATAATGTTATTTTCCATATTTATCGGTTGATAAGAGTGTAAAAGGTTTTTCAATACTTCAGAAAATGTTTTTCTCTCCCTACCCATTATACTAACAATGAGCTGGTGAATCATGTATATGAAACCAAGGGCTATAATCCTTTCCCCTACTCATATCTTCATATAAAGGTGTCATCTCTAATGGTCTTACTACATCATTCATGCAGTAAAGTGATGCTCTATTAATCTCAGTTTTACTAAGGTATTGATGATAACAACAAGTCAAAGGTAAAGCATACATTTCTCATTGAGAAGAAGTCTTTTTTGAAGCTAATGCATCTTCCAAGCCGTTAACAGTGCAATCAAATGTATTTTAGTCACAACACGCATGAAGGATTCCAGGTTTAACGGTAGCTCTTCTTGAGGCCGTAAACGCGCGCTCGCTGACGGCTAAGGGAGAACTGAACAGACACAGCTGTGAGGTCGCGTGCTCTGAATTGAAATTCAAACTCCTATTTTCAATGTCATATTTTCCACTACTTCATGAAACGGTAGAGTATTTTCCTTATTACTTGCTCTAATGCTCCCGATCACTGATGAGCGATATCACAGTGGCTGAGCCACTGATACTGAGAAGTAGTCGCCGTAGTTTGTGGATAACTAATTAAAAACACGGTGTTTGTGATTCCACTGCGACTATCAAGTTAAACCACTCGATAATCTGCAGCAATAACTGTGAGATAACATGCATAAAGTGAGCAGTATCAGAAGCAGTTGTACGCGCTCATCTGCCGGTCAGTAAGATGCACATCGAATGGACTTTTTAAGCCACCTAATGAATTATGTAAAACTTGTTTTTTTTCGTCCATCAACCGGAAATAACAGTTTTCGAAAAATTAACAGTTAAATTTCATGTATGTTTATGGGATTAGTAGTGCCTCGATGTTATAACAGCTGATATTAAAATGCGATCATTATCACAGGTAGGTATCCTGGAGGAGTATTACACAGTTGAGGGTGTAATTGGTGAGTCTCAGGATGGTTCATCACTATTCCCGATCGTACTTTGAATAGAAGTGGTTTCTTGAAAATAAATCACCAGCTGAACATAAAATCCAACCCTCTCATTCGAGAAGGGATTCATTAAATTGGAAAATGTCTCTTGTGGGCCCTCAATCCCACCTTGCAGAAAACTATACACTTCATTTCCCAAGCTCTCATGCAGGCACCGAATGAGCTAATTGAAGTCGAAAGTGAGGACACAACATTCTTCTGGTTACACTTCACGAGGTACAGAAAAATGCTCAATTTTCCATCATGGCCCGTTATCAAATATAAATCAAATATCCTGTGAGTTCCAAAAAATTTCAGGCTGTCATAAACTCCTTACCTTCCTTATTTTTTCAATTGTTTAAGGTGTTACACTAATCATTTTCGAAAGAAATGGGTAAAATTACAATTGACGACTGACGTACCCACTTTACATAAAAAAGTGAGTAATCAGTTCAGCTACTGTCGAAGAAGGACTATTCTACCTACTTCTAAAGGATGTGAGCCTACTATTAGATGTGGAGGTACTTGTTTCACCGTGTCAGTTTTAATCGGGCGGGATCCATGAGTGATTATGCTTGCGAGGTGATTGGGATAATTGACGAAATTTCCATTTTAAATAACAAATTATGCGCAATATTTTCACAGCCTTGGAAAATTAAGGGGAGCAAACATCTGGTTTAGAATGAAGTAGGGACTAACTTAGCTACAGTTATGAAAATGATTTAATTTTCTCTTTCAAAACCATGAATATTCGCAATGAATTAAACTTCTATCACTAATTGACGCTTTGAGTTGCCAAATAAAAAAATAGTTATGAATTTTACGAAAGAAATTTCAGTTTTGACCCTATTCACATTAGTGACCCAGCCTGATTGAAACGGCAAAAATTGGATGGCTACATATACTCTTGAAAGCCGTGTTACCTTAAAATATTTTTTGTCTTTGCTGCAAGACATCACCCAGTATGATTTCATACATTTAACTTAAGCAAACGTCATCGGAATAGCTGGGTAAAGGAAACCTTGAAGGATAATTCTTTTGGATGACAACGCTATCGATGCAACTTTACTCGCAAGGAAATATTGGATTAATATTCGCTGTTCTAATCGTATTACTTCATTTTTTGGCAACCGAAAAACGTCAGCTTCTATTGGAGTCGTAACGGGGAAATAACAAAGTTGATGGTTGCAAGCGTTCCTAGTTTATGTTACTGCCTTGCATTATTCTCCTGGCTGCTTTTTGCTGCTTGCTCGGTGACAGGGGCAGCGTGCATGGTCGCAAGGACCAAACCTTGAACCTTGTGATGGGATGAGTATTGCAAGCCTGGCGTGGAATGACTCCGTGCCTCGCACCCTGGAGGTGGCTTTAATGATGGCTCGTAGAGGAGTGAGTACCGATTCACGCAAGTGATGACGCTCGAAAGATGCTGCTCCGCCCTTGGAATATTTCTCATCAGGTATTTGTCTTGATGCAATAAGATGTCTGCAAATGTTTCTCAGTTGAGGATGTGCAACGTTTTCTAATTTACAACGCAACTAATCGGGTAGAAGTGCCAAAGAGTGACGCCACTTATATATCTTCGTCAATGAGTCAATTGCCTAGAGTGATGATTTTAAAATAATGGGTACGTAATAATAATAATAAATTTTATTAATTCAAGGAAATTTTGCCGTTACATGTACAGAACAAGTAAAAATTAGACATACAAAAAAACATTTAAAATTCAACCATCACGGGCCATAGACATAAATTCTTCAGTTGAATTATATGCATCTTTTGCCAGATACTCGTGAAGCCTACGTTTGAAGAGTGGGAGATCATAAATCTTCCTCAGTATCCTTGGAAGTCAATTAAAATATTTCACTCCAGCATATATAGGGCTTTTGCCAAATATGATCGAATTATGATGAATAGTCCTTAAATCTTTTGATCTTCTGAGGTTATAATTGTGCACATCACCATTTGTTTCAAGATTAAATACACTTCTGTGTTGGAAAATGAAAACAATTGAGAGAAGAATATACAAGCAAGTTACGCTAAGAAAATAAGAGTCATTACATCCCTCTATATTTTCAAAATTGGAGCGCTAATTATGCTGTAATTTTTATTAACCGTGAGGATGAAAACGTACCTGATAGGTGAGCGGGAGATATGATTACGTATAAATCATTATGAAAAATGGCAGTAGAGACGGAGACAGAAGTTATGAATTTTGGTCAATCTCCGCTTTTAGTTTTCCAAAACTCAAATTTCTGGTAAAAGTGATGCTAAGATTTTTCCATTCTAGCCGAAACTACCGCAATCCTTTCCCGAATGGGTACCCCGTCCCGTGCTCTCGACAGCGGTGGATGGCGAGGCAAATTAGGGTGATTAGAATAAAATGGAAAAAATGACGAACAAGAAAGCAGTTATGATGAAATAAAAGAACGTGTCAGCAAAGAGGGACAGACAATTATATAATTAAATTCCATTTTATGTGATTGAACAAATACAAGAGAGTCAAAGAAAGAATATATAAAAGTATTTTCCAAAGTATAACAACATGCGGAGCCGAAACATGAGAATAGACTTATGTTGACCGAAATGGACTTCTTGGGATCAGAAGATGTAAACTAGAAAAAATTGGGAATGAAACAATAAGAAGAAATATGAATTATGGCCAGCTATATAATATACAAGATATATAATAAACAACTCTTATTGTTTGGAAACGTAAAAAATATAAACGGTGCAAAATGGTTTAAGCGAATGTTAGAATGGAAACCCACCGAGAGAAGAGCCTACTTCTGGGCCTCCCTCTGTATCTTTTATATGATACTGACAAGGCATTTGCTTCAGGAGAATTGGAAGAAAACTCATGTAATAACGGAATAGAATGGTTACTGGGAACGGAGAAGAGGCTCCAGGCCGTTTAAAATCCGTGATATATATATATTAAATATAAAAGGAAAGGAAATAAATATAAAAGTATATGCTAGCAACAAGGCGTTGAGGTTGGGGAAGGATAGGAAAGTAAATCAGTGGACACTCACAGGCAGATGATCAATGACGACACCGGTGTCCACTGCTTTGTTGCTAGCATATATATATATATATATATATATACAGAAAAAGATGGAGGCGACATTCCACCTGATTCTCGAAGTCAATTCCACTATTACGTTAGGCATAAGGGCTTACTATCGCTTACGCATCTGGTGGTCGTACATTACAGTCCCGCTAATCCGAACATTGATAATCTGAAAGTTCGGCTAATTCCAAAAGAACTTTGGAACATTTTAAAAATCTTAAATATAGTTTCTGGCTGAATGTTAGAGATAAACGGAACAAAATCAAAGTAAAAAAATATATTAAGCACTTTTTAATTAACTTTTCAAACAGTATGGTACATAACTACTGTAGTTAGGATAATTTACAGACACAGATTTACTGTATAATACAGATTTAAATGTACTGTAATTATTTACGATGTTGTAGTACAATATTGTACAAAGCACATAAATGTATATAATATTTCATCAACACATGGAATAAAGTCATGTAAATGGAGTTTTACTGTAATAATGCAGTTTTTCGGATAATCCGAAATTTTCGCAATCCAAACAGGGCCCGGTCCCAACTAGTTCGGATTAGCAGGACTCTTGTGTATTTAATTTTCGTCCAATCACCGAATAGCACCTAGAGTTAATGCGATGCTCAGTAGGCCACGCCTAGTCGGCACAAAATTCTTCCCGTGCAACTCTGCTCTTGCTTCACCTTCGTATACGAGCAGCGAATGGCCACGTCTCCTCCTTTTCCGTTTTTTCTCCACCTCCGTGGCGCAAACCGATTACGGCGATCGTTTTTATGGACCAATTCCTCGAGCGGTTAGCAGCGCAGATCGCCGTAACGCGTCCCAGTCCCCGTTCCCATCCGAATTAAAGTTGCTCCCGGCAATTGGAGGCGTGCGGCGAGAGTCTCGTTCCGATACGTTCCAAGCGGGGCGAAATATATCACCCCCCGTCAAGAATTCCCTCCCCCCCCGACTGGGGGGTCCCGCCTCTCTCCCCCCGCGCGGGCCACATCCGCCGGGGGTGCGGTGGCCGATTGACGGTGGCGCGGGCTGTGATCGCCTCGCTCGGCACCCTGCCAATCGGGTGCTCCCGCGCTTCAAGGCGCCGACGATCGGATGGGGGATGGGGTTGATCAGTCGCGGCCTTCTGGGACGCAAGTGCGGCCGTGGGATGTTCTGGGAGGGGGGGGGGTTTGATGCGTAGGTGACGGCACTTATTATGAGCTACTCACAGGCTCAGGACTTTTTCGGTTGGGTGTATGCGGCAAAATCTGATCGAAGCCTCTCGCTCTTTGACTCATCTCGCCTCGCAAATCGCATCAACCATAAATATTTGACATATTTCCAGGAAAAAGAAGAAGTTCAAGATCAAGATTAAGAAATTTGAACCCTCCACTATTCATCAATTGCTTCCAACCCCACCAATCCATGCATGACTCCCACATCCTGTCTTATACCCTGGCGCAAAAAAAAACAAATCTGAAGAAAAAAATAATAACATCATCATTTAAAAGAGCAATAACTAATTATACTAAGAGAAAAAATTCTATTTCATTTGTCGTCAACATTAACTAAAGCCCCTATGATGTTACTACTTCTTCTCTCCGCTACCTCTACATTTCCAGTTAGTCGCCATTCCAGCTCCACCATCCCCTGATGTCTCAGCCAATGGAAATCCTCTTCCTTTTTCATATTATTGTACATTTGATCTTCTCCGCAGCTGTAGAGGGCTCGCGCATGGAGCAGTGCAATAGTCCTACTACTCCCCTGGACTTGACATATTTCCAGGCGTCTTTTTATCTACATTCCACTATGATATTTATATGAATTGCGGGTTATTTGTAGAATATAGCCTAGGGAGAACTAGATATTTGATCACGCTAGGCCTCATTTAAAGCGGGGGAATGGACGGTAGAGGCTCATGGTAGCCACGCGGGGCTTTGTCACAGTTAGCAAGTTATTGGGAGGATTTTCACCAACTTTCTAAATCCGGATCCTTTCTCCACCACACCGCCCACTCGGGCCCAGGACCTACTAAAAGAATTAGGCTCTGGGCTGGTTCTAGTAGTGGCGAGACGGCTCCCGCGCCGAAATGACCGCATGTTGACCGAATAATATGTAATTCTATCTTCACAAACCGTCATAATTGGCAGAACATATTATTTTCCGTTGAACTCGAGGTCTAGGAACGATAAAGAGGGTCTTTCTAGTTCTTTCAAAATTCTGCGATGAACATATAACGGGTATTTTAGTTATCTGAAGAAATTTAGCCTAGAGAGAGCTAGAGATTTGACTACGACGGTCACAATTAGAAGCTCTCATAGGTGCCTTCTGTACCCTAGTTCTCTTCTCGACGTACTGCTCAATTCATATATATTCATTATTTACCATCTCCTGTGTGTGTGAGAGTCAGTGAGGACGCATGTCGCGTATGTACTGGTACTCGATTTTTCAAAACTTATCATTTTCCCATTGGTAAAGTATGTATCAGCTGCACCTGATTTATTTCTATGTAACAAAAAAATTAATTAACTGTTGTTTACTTCAGAAAAAAGATCCAGCAATAGCTGCTGAATAAGCATGAAGTTGAAAACAACGTATGATGCAACGTAATGGCATTTATCGTGGCCATATTTCGTGACTTTCCTTTCATCTACTCTTTTTTTCTGTATCCGCTTAAATAGAATTCAGTGAAAAAACTTAGTCTGACGAAACAATTGCTATGTATGCTGAGAATCTATTCAATTACAAATCATTTTATTTTTTCTCCCGATGTTGTGCACATTGAGAGCATTTCCATGGTTGACATTATAATATCCTGAATTTGTTTTGATAGTGAAACTTGGCACAGTTTCTATGTTATTCTTTGGACTGTTTGCGAGAATTTAATCATTATTTATTCTGACGTATAGTGGAAGGTAAGTCTATTTTATTTTTGTCAATTTTGGTAAATATTCCGTGTTTTAGATAGATCTCGAAGAAAGATTTCCGGAAACTTTCCACACAGTTTTTCGTTTCATTGTCAGTAAACTCCAAAACCATCGCAACCCTTTTAATAGTCACGATAACTGCCGTGATTTTGGACAAATTACTTCCAGACTGATATATAAAATATGAAGGTGGAAATTCTTGGTCAAGTTCGTTAAATGGAAAAATCGGACTAAGGGGGAAATGGGAAGGATTTTTGAAAAACTGAAAAATCACCATAGATCCATTAATATGAAATATGTTGTATTCGTTTAAATTTATTATACTTCCTAATACTAAAGGAAGTGGAGGGGAGCGGAAGCTGAGGAGTCGCTTCCTTCCTTTCCGTTTAGGCTAAAGAAAGAAAGCAAGGAACAGTGTTCGAATCGGAGGGGAGCGGAAGCGGAATGTTTCGCTTCCTTCCGCTTCGTTTACGCTACCGTATCCTTATGCTTCCTTTACCTTCGTTTACGCAAAGTCAAGGAAGCTTAAACGAAGCGGAGGGTTAGCGGAAGCGGAGGAGTTGCTTTATTCCGCTACGTTTACGCTAAAGCAAGAAATCACGGAACGGTATTTGAAGCGGAGGGGAGCGGAAGCGGAAGGTGTCGGTTCCTTCTGCTTCGTTTACGCTAAAGGAATAAGTAATAATGCGTATACGAAGCGGAAGGGAGCGGAAGCGGAATGTGTCGGTTCCTTCCGCTTCCACTATGTTTTTTTCTATGTAAGTAGGAAATTTATGAGGAAAAAATGGTGACATTTAAGAAATAGATTATAACGAAGACTTTTTCACGCATGGTTTCATTAATACCAACATTTAGGAGTATACCGCAGCTTCCAAAAAAATCGTTAGGACTTCGTTCAGCAAGGCTATAAGGCAATCGCCAAACTCTCGACTCGACAAACAATCGACTCTTTACCCGTGATAATCAGAACATCAATAATGCCTTTGAAGAATATCGGGCGAAACGAAAACGCATCCGTTGGGACTGAACTTGTATTTTAGACGCCGGAACGTTAGAAATTTGTAGAGCAAAAGCCAATTGAGACTTGCTCTGCTTGCGTTCCATATGAGTACGGCATATGAGTACGTTAAACAGGCAGGTAAAGCCAAATAGCCTTTAATCAACCAGCTTATATTTTAATTCATGGTTTAAAATGTTTCTTCTGTTTTCAAGCATCATGATAATAAGTGCGTTTCATTGGAGAAATAATGGTGCAAGTAAGGTAGTGCACCATCACTACCTTACTTATCACGTTTTTTCACCCCAGTTTCATAGGAAGAATCTCTTCTTTTCCTTTTTCATAAATTCGGTATTGACTTTCTTGAGATGAGTAAGAAACGATTTAGGGAAGTTTCATTAAGCTGTACCATAGAGTAAGTATATACTTACTATATGGCTGTACGGTTTCAGACTTCTCCCATTCATACTAAGAGTTTCGGTTCACTGGAAACGTTACAATCCAAAGCTAAATTACATCCAATGCAAATTTTCAACATTTATATTTCATTTTAACTTAATCGTAGCGCCGGTATTTTTTCGTCGGGCAGTGGTTTTATAAACCACTGTCGGTTTGAAATTTACGAGTCGTAAAATAATCACATAAACACATCCAAGCTACTGAACCAAAGAAGGCATTTCCCGTGGAAATTCAAATAGAAAGCCTGAAAATCATAGTCTTCGGAATCCCTCGGCCTCAAACTTGAGAATGAAGCGTGGGAAGAATTGCTTGAGATTTTTCACTGAGGCTACTACGCGACAACTTCAGTATTCCCCGTAATCTAGCGAAGGAGCGTCCAACAAGAGCTACTAAATTTCTTCGACTCTATTTATTAAAACAAAAACCGGTGAAATGTCATGAGGATGCAATTATGATGGCACAAAGTTTCAGCTACACATTGTACACAGAACAAACTTTTAATTGGTGGAATAGGTTTTCAAGCCCTTTTATGTTAACATTTTCTCAGAGAGTTATTTCGATTGCTTTTGCGGCATTCACCTTTCTGGGTATTGCAAAACTTTTGAAATCTTGAAAACTATTGAAAAATCATAGTCGGAAAGGATTGAGGTGTGCATTAAATAGCTCCTAAGCCTTCAACAATGCTAAAACGTGAATCGCCATGGCAAAGGTTAAATTGAACCCATTGAAAAGCATGGTAATTAGTCCTTTGCAATCGATTGAGTTGTGTAATCCAAGCTAACAAGGTGCGATAGATTCGTCGAAGTAAATCAATCAGCTTCCCGGGGATTGCCGATCCCCGTGCTCTGTATATTGCGGCGGCCTTCCAAGTGGTGCGGGGAGTACGTGGGAATCCCAAACATCGAGATCTCAGACGTTTTTCCCCAATCACTCCATTCGATCATTTTCATCAAGGCTCACTCCGAGAGGCGAGTTCATGTGCAGCGGAAGACGTGCCATAAAAAAGTCCCAAGGGAGGGGAATATTGCAACAGGTGGAACAAGGACGAGGCTTCGCGGTGAATCAGGTAGCCGAGGCGAGGATCGCTGGCCAAAGCTGCTCGGCGTCTCCCTCATGAATGAGCGACTCCCTCGACCCGCAAAACCGGTCAGCGCGGACTTCTTTTGAAATCGAATTCTCCCCCCACGAGTCGCGGCCAATGGCAAAAGGATGGGAAGCTCCCACGGGTATTCCCGGAAGTCGTAGTGAGACAAGCGCTCTCTCGCATGATAGAATATTCCTTCAGTTGACGCCCGGTATGCGATGTGGATTCGACGGACGTAGAAAACGGTCCAGTTTTAGCTAATTTGCTATCTAATATGATAAGTAATACTAACAGCATGTCTCGTATGATGATACCCGCACAACTCTTATCCATGTGCATGCATATGTTTGCGCAGTGCATTAATACTCAAGGAATATTTTATCAGATAATGTGATGCAAGTTAGTGAAAATTCACCCTTGTGACATATTTGTACGTATTTGCATGATACACGATTACTTGTAGTTTCAATCACATTTTCAGCGTACTCTGTATTGCAAGTTGGTGCAAACTCACCCACTAGCCACACACCTAGTAGGTGGCTTGTACAGCACTATGTACGCGTAGTTATCAATATTACATGACCGAACTTTGATGCGCTCACCTTATATATGCTATTCATAAGAAAATAAAATTGCATGAGGATCGGGTAAGTGAGAGTACGTAGCTTCCTTCCCCGAGGGCCCGGTTTCGACTCCTGGTAGTGGCGGAGATATTTCGGCGTAATCCCAATCCCTGATTTGGTGCTAATCGGAGAGTATTCCATGCACAGCATTCCGGTCTGTCTGGTGGAATATTAAATCTGTGCATCTCTTGCCACCTCTAGTTAAGGTGGCTGGAACGGTAATCGTGGGTCATTGAGAGCACATTTTAATAATCAGATAAGTCGGAAAAAATTCTTGGACCGTATTTCATTTTAGCACATCTGTTAATGCCTTGGAACTCACCATACAGGCAGTAATGGAATGATACAAGAATTATGTTTGTAATTTTTTGTCCTTAATTAATGCATCTTACGGCTAGATTTTTTGGCGAGGTATTCCGAATTTTTACAAAATTATATTCAATTATGCTGCTTTTGAATATTGGACATGGCATGACACATTGATATTTATTATCGACAATTATTATAACAGTAAATATATTATTTCGCGTTTAGAATACAATTTGTTCATATGTAATCGAATTATTACGAAGTATATGTCGTGCGCCATAAGGCTACATGTTAAAACACCATTGAATTGCCAAAAAAAACGAACCGGTATGATGCAATTTTTCACTTTTATCTACAGAAATCACTAATGTGAACGCGTATGCAAAGTTTGACACAAATCTGTACATTAAAGAACCCGCTCCAACCACCAGGTAGGCTAATGTAGACGCCGGGTTTCTCTCCACCCTTACGGCATGCCCAAAATAATGTTTCCCTCGCCAACCTACCCACCTGCCCTAATGTTGCAAGTGGCCTCAGTTGAAGGTCCCCTCCCCCAAGCAACCAACCTAACGAATTAATCATTCAGCGGCGCGAACGCGGAAAACCAGTCCCTCCACTGTCCTCCGGGTGCATAATCCAATTCACGGAATGCATCGTTGTTGAACATGATTACGCACTCTCAGTCCTTTCCTGAGTCAGCATCCTATATGTCAGAGATGGATCACAATATTTACTCAGATACAATGATTAGATAATAGTTAATAGAACACAATCGGGCTATGGCATGAAGTTAATGGCAACGAAATTGTTCTGCCGGCAGACGTGTAACAAGGTCTTAATGGGGACCATCATCCGGGAGGCTGGTAATTATTTTAATTGCTCATATAATTGACAACGACGGGAAACTAGTGTTGAGGTAATTCAGACCGAGCTCCTTTTATAAAAATGTACTGCAGAAATGCACTTTTATTACCTAAATGCCCAATTTAGTAATGTGAGCATTTTCTTATCAAAACACCATGTATGTTTCACTTCTTCTCTCCGCCTTCATATACGTACTACCCTCCGAGTCACCGAAAGGGTGTGTGGCAGGGGGTGTTGAGACTGGAGATGGGTAAATTACCCTAATTTTCATTTGAGGTAATTTACCAGTAATTTTAAGTTTTAAGCAATTAATAGTTAGAGTAGGATTAAATAAGAAAGCCAATCGCAATAGGAAGGGCATAACGATGTTTAAACTTTTACTAATACAACATTAATCTATTAGAAATTTCAAAAATTGTAAAAAAGAAACACAGCAGAAACACGCAATCTGGCTTTCTTTTATCGTTGTATGATAAATTTCCAAGAGGAATATTCTTATACATTGCTCTATAATGCAATAAATTAGGTAAAATATTCAAAAAAGGAGTTGTACATGCCTCAGTTTATAATGAAACACTTAAGAAATGTGTGCTGACTTGGCTTAAAAGAATGCTTGGAAATTATCAGCGTGAAAAATTATCTAAAACATGTGTGAATTTCCCTGAAAATTACTTAAAATTGCGGTAATTTTCAGGGGTCGCGGTAAATAACGAACAATACCACGGTAATTGACAAAATTTACCATGCGATTAGAACCGAAGAGATAAAGAATGAAATTAAGCTGAGGGAATGTCTTAGTGGTTTGCTCTGTTTTTATTGTAATCACTAAATGCACGCGGGAAGAAGGAATTTGTGGAGCCTATCACATAGGTAGTGTATCCCTCCTGTTTCATCGCTTCCATTGGTTCTAGATATATAGTGCGGGGTGAATATGATATCTTCCCGGTACTCGCGTGATATGAATTTTCTGAACATCGGAACGTCGGCGACAGTGAAATTCCTGACGAGAGTGAGAAACCGATATCAGTTCATTCATCAAATATGCCATGGAATCATCGGAGAGTTCAATTAAGAGTCATAATTTCGCTTTAAATTTGTTTTTTTTTGTCGCCGCGTCTTGTTAAATAAATTGGCCGGCATCAGTAGCGGTGGGGTTAAGCCCTCGTCTGTCAAACCCCATTGTCGCGGGTTCGAGTACCGCCTGGACGGATTTTTCCCCGCTCATAGACGGCCATGTATGGTCGTCCATTGTTGTCTGCTAATGGTGCCTGATGTAAAAAGCCTAATGTGTTGTTTTCGGAGTCAAATAAATAAACAAAAATGACCTCGTCCCAGTTGCCTAGACAATATAGAGGTTTTAAGGGTGTTCACCGAAAAATAAATAAAACTGCGATGGTCACGGTCCCTGGTGGACGTAATGACCTAAAATTTTGGACTAAGAATTTCCTCATCATTTAACATCAAACTGGGGGGTGGCGTGAAAAATTGGAATACTTTTGATTTTCTTTATCACTCTAATGGACGGTCTTGCCTGTAATGTCTCCCTCCTCGTTGAGGTTTATCAACAGATTCAACATGTTACATAGTTTTTCCTATATAAAATATCTATCACACTCTTCTTATCTTTTGCCTTCCTTCATACCGACCAAAATGCCCACTATTTTCCACCCTCTCTCCACACTTTCCCTACATTTTCCCCCTGACCATGCTCCTCAACATGTCATAACACCCTCAGTAGGTCCACCAGACGCATTTGCTGCCTCCTCCTAATTTTTCCTATCGACCAACTTTCCTTCCCCACCATACTTAACTCTTCTTACTTAGCTCTCCTTCTTTTGTATTC
The DNA here is from genome assembly GCA_963573305.1 of Pyrrhosoma nymphula. Taxonomy (NCBI): domain Eukaryota; kingdom Metazoa; phylum Arthropoda; class Insecta; order Odonata; family Coenagrionidae; genus Pyrrhosoma; species Pyrrhosoma nymphula. The sequence continues at coordinate 45,864,835 of OY754332.1, forward strand.
CTTTCCACCCAGCTTACAGTCTTCATATTTCTCCTTACCCACGTCTCCAAAGCCTCTAGTCTAAGACCATCCTCCATCCGCACTGACCAAGTTTCTGAACCACACAACGCCTCTCTCCATATCAGATCTTTCACCATACTTTTCCTCAATTACTATTCTTTTCTTAATCTTATACTTGGGGGAGATGAGAGTCAACGTGGGGTAGCTGTGGTATTGAATGCAATATTGGAAAATAGGCTATTAAACACCTAACTGGTGAGCGACAGGTGGTTGATGACTAGTGGTTGAAAAAAAAGCACACCCGATAATGTCGCAGTGGTACAGATATACATGCCCGCAATTAACCTTGGAGAGGAAGAGGTGGACGGCATGTTCGAAAAACAAGAAGAGATAATTGAGAAGTTCCGGGTAAGAAAAACCTATTAGTTATTGAATATTGGAATGCAGTAGTATGGGAATGGAGGGATTGGAATAAAGTGGGAGGTTATGGGCTAGGGAAAAGAAATGGCCGCGATGAAAAGGCAGTAGAGTTTTGTTGGAGAAATAAATTAGTAATTAGAAACAATTGGTTTAAACATCACCTCAGGCGTAGGTACACATGAAATATGCTGGAGGACACAGGGAGATATATAATGGATTGCATATGGTGATGCAGACATAATGGAGCGTTGTAAAAAATACGCGGAGCTTTTCAGAGGTGGATGTGGACTCAGATAATAATTTAGTGCTTATGAAATAAGATGTTAAGAACAAATGGATAGGTAAAGGTAAGGGGATGGGAATAAAGAGGTGGTATGTGGAATCATTGCTTGGAATGGAATGAGGAAATGCCATGCGCTGGTCAACAGGAGCATAAGTGAATGAAAGGTAATGGTAATGATTGAGGGAAGATGGGAGATCATAAAAACAAGAATCGTAAGAGCGGCAGTGAAAACAATAGGATTGATCGGAACGAGAAGGGTTAAGAAGCCATGTGTTAAAGAATAATAACGATTTAGAAAAAAAGGAGTGAAGGATGAGGGGACTAAAATACTAAAAGCTGGCGAGTAACCAATCGGGAAAAGAATAATAAAGAAAGAAAAGAAAAGAGAAAGGTGAAAGGACAATACGAGGAAATGCAAAAGCTACTCAAAGAGGTGGAAATCGATGTGATATACGCTGAAGTTTAAATGTTATCGGGCGGTAAGAGAGGGCACACTACATCAAAGGTTGAAAAAACTGGGAAGATGCTATTCAAACAGGAAGGTATCCAGGATATTCGGAAAAATGCGTGGAAGAGCTATATGGCAGAGGTGAACTGTGAACTTAGATATAAAAAATGAGAGAGCAGTATAGAGGGATAGCTTCGGACCGGTGATACTTGACAGTGAAATGGAGAAGATGCTACGAGATAAGAAGGCAAGAAAATCCATGGGAGTAGATCGTTACTTCGGAGTTACTAAAGAATTTAGGGAACAACGGAAGACGAACATTTTTCGAACTAATTCGTAGGATCTACGAGGAGGGAATATGGCAAAATGACTTTTTGAAAAACGTTATCATCTCTTTTCCGAAAAAAAAGAATTCCTCACAATGTGAAGACTTAAGGACAATCAGTTGAATTTAACATGCGGCAAAAGTTGTACAAAGAACTGTTGGTTTAGGAATGGGAAGGCAACTTGGAATCCCATTGTGATGATGAGAATACCTACATAGAGTACTTAGAATAGAGCCTAGAATATAGTCAGGACGTTGTTGCTTGTTAGTTGATTTTGAATAGCGTTTGACAGAGTGAATAGGGAAAAACTAATGATTTTACTCATGGAGATTGGAGCAGATTGGAGAGATAGAATGCTGATTCATAAATTGCATATGGCCTAGAAGGCACAGCTGAGGGTGGCTGACGGAGAAGCAGACTGGATAGTAGCAAGTCATCGAGTAAAGCAAGGTTGCCTGTTTTTGCATTTGCTTTTTAACAAGTATGCCGAGGAAATGGTACGAAAGGCCTGGGAGGAGGTAGACGTGGGAATAAAAGTAGGACAGCTGATAAAATCGTTCAAATGTTTAAAACCACTAGGAAATATTTAAAATCAAGCGAAATATCTTAAAAATAAAATATCTTGCAATAAAAAAAACATCAAATTGCTATTGTAATCTATCGCTCTTTAAAAAAAATGGCTAATATTTCCTTTTTCTCAAATACTTGCGTTGATATCTAAATAGTATTTGCTATTTTTTACGCATAAATCTTAATCGGATGGTGAGCCTAGAGATGGGCGCCGCGCCGCCGGCCATGCAGGGCACGCCGACGCGATGAAAACCACGCCGCCGGTCATTTTAACAGCGGCGGTGCGGCGTGGATTTATGTTCCAAGTCCAACAGCTGAAAAAGTACTGACAAAGCATCCGATCGTTTTTAAATTGATTTCCTTGGCCACGCGAGTTCGTATCGTCATCCTTTCATTTCCTGTCTCCTCCCACATCCCGTAATGCACCTTTGGAAGATTTCAAAGAAAACATTTCAAAGAGCAGGGTCGAACCGTTTTCATGCTCACGCAAAACATGCTTAGTATGGCATTACTTTGGAAAGGTTTTCTTAGAAAGGGACAAAGGTGCCCGGCGCCACATATGCAGAGACCATTATTTTTGCTAATTGTGTTTACTAAAACTTCAAGATCAGCTTTGTGATACTTTTGAGGTAAGCGTACTAAGAGTGTGAAAAGGTTTTGTCACAACAATACTCCACGCGCAGAGTCTCGGGCGCATGGGGTATCAGTGCAACAAAATTTTTACCTACACTTTTTCTTATCCTTTTAAAAGACAATTTACGGGCACATATTTTGTAATATCTCACAGATCTGAGCTGAAACCTCAACTACAAGATGATTATAGTGACGCACTTCCCAATGTGGACGTGAAGAGATGCGTGCGGTAACGTGTGGCTCATCGTATCCTAATCAACAATTTGGAGGTTGCAGCGACGCTGCAAGTTTCGTGCTGCTGTAACCTGATCAATGTGAAGAACTACTTGGTCCCCTTGAATCTCACCAAGGCGGTGCTCTTGACAAGGTGCGCCATGGTGTGAAGGACATTCACGATAAAAAGCTCAGAAAGGCAGCAGCGTCTCGCGGTCCTGCCACCGCAGCTTCCTCTTCAGGATTGACGGCCCAACCCCAGAAATCGGCAGCTGAGAAAATCATTGAGCTGACGCAGAAATACATGGCAGGCTTTCTCTATCGCGCCGCAGGGTTGAACATGAATGCAACCTTTATCTCTCCGGTGCTTCGACGGAGGTCATCCTGGACAACGACGTACTGGGATTCTGGAAAGACCGCCGATTTCAATCCCCATGGCTAGCGACTGCGGTTCGCAAGTTCCTGTGCATCCCCAACACCAGCACACCTATTGAACAGAGCTTCAATATCTGTGGGCTCGCCTTTACAGCCAAGAAAAGCAGACTGGAGCCACAGCGACTTAATAAAATCGTTTTTACAAATGAAAACTATGACTTGCGCAGAGGCTTTGTGCATAGAGCGTAGTAACACTCTTATTTCCCTATTTGTGTGTTTATACATGAAAACGATGACTTGTTCGCAGATTTATCGCAAAAAGTGAATAAAACCAGTCTGTCAAAACAAATCCTGCTTAACGGGAAGCAGTAGCTCCCATACGCATAACAAGATCAATGCTGTCCTATCAATTCTCTTCCACACACACACGCTATATATTAGTTAAACACATATGAAGCATTATATTAATTGCTTTTACTCTGAATTATTATAAATTATTTGTTGCGATGTAACTATTTAAAGTAATTAAGAGCATAGCTACACGTTTAGCTTTACTCCTTTAAAATTTGCGTTGATATTTTTGTGATGGTTGAGCTTTAATTATTTGTATAGAATAAATATTTGCAATTTAAAGGTATTAATTGCATTTGAAGTTATTTTATTGTTTTATTTACTGTTTTAAGCTGACGGAGTAAGCTAATTTCTCTAGTAAAGTCTGATTCTACATAATCAAATTGTCACCAAATACTGAGTACATGACGCAATAAGGGTGATTTCTTTATTTACAAATTGCATGACCTAAAGCCTATTCGCGTACTTTTTTCGGCAATACCGTCGGAACCAGCGCATTGACGGTGACTGTCTGCAACGATGGAAACACCATTTCCCCCTCTGTCACTGAAGTTTCGCATCGTTGGGCACGGCTCGATTTCAGAGGGTATATCCTACAGTTCGTCCGAGAGCGGTTCCCCCCTTCTGCAAGTGGCAGAAAGGGCGAAATGATTTTCGATGTCGAAGCACGTTAAACTAAAGTAATACCACTGCCCTAATTACTGGAAACACCAAATGCAAACTTGCTGGACTGAGTGTAGGAGGCGTAGCAGCCCTTGTTGGTGCTCCCAATTGGTGCACGACGCGGAGTGGCCGTGGTAACCTTCTATTTTCAATGTGGCCAAGGTGAAATTTCTCACCCTGTTTTCGTTGAGAGGTGGCCGTACGCGCAACACTAGTAGGCGTGTTGAGGTAGCTTTTATTTGTCCTACGGCTCAGTGCACATGGGTTTCATTCTAAATTAATTTACAAAGGTAATTATGAAAACTCTGAAAACTGCTTAGTTAGAAATTTCACAAATGTTTCGCCATAAGAATGCGGGAGTGCGATAACTTCCGTCATAAACATGTTCTGCTGCGTATCTTTCCAGTGTTCCTTCGTTGCACAATAAAATGATGGGTACATTTTTTTCATACTCTGAATAAATAAAATAGTATCTCCCAAATAGAACAAGCATGAAATTAATTTATCTTGATAAAGGTGTTTAGAACTTTGCCTTTTCATTCATGAAGTGAAAGTAATATATAATTACATTATCAGTTCCAGGAGTTTTATTGCATCCTTCATGAGTTTGTATATTCTTACGCATCGAACTAAAAAAAAGGTCGGAAGCTGGCGTGGACAGTTGTTACCCAACGTAGGAAAAACCTTAACATAGGTACTTCATCCACAGATTTATGACTAAACGCTGAAGGGTTATTTTGAAATATTTTCATAGTTAACGCCATTACATCCTGTTCTTTCCTCTTCGGAATGGCATCATAAGTAGCAATAATTTTCGTCCCACTCACGTGGAGGATAAAAATGAAGTTTCGCGAAATGTTAGGATTGCTGAAATCACTTTAAATTAAAAAATAGCGCTGAATCATGTCCAGTGCCAGAGGCTAACTTTTGATACGATAATAAGGGTGACCAGAAGTGACTATTAAACTGTGGAATAAATAGTAGCAAAACTTTGTCCGGGAAATTGATCTTGCTTTATGTATCTTCGATCCGACAGTCTTGCAACCTAGATTAATCGGTGGAATAGGCAAGGTTCAAGGCCGAGTAACCATTAATCATGCACGGACGGCTGCTATTCACGAAATTAATCTAAAATAAGATTTGACTGCAATTTTATTGCCTGGACTTTATTATTGTAATCAGTGGCTTACAAGAGACATTCAATTGTTTTTTTTTCAAAACGGGATGGTTGTCGTTGTCCTTCGCTCTCCTTCAATGGTCTGGACATCCGCCGCTCGGTAAGCAAGGCGCATGCACATTAATACATGGGAAGTGCCACTAACTGCTGTATAATGTTCATCTTTTTCCATTTTGTGCCGTCTCACTTGACGTCCAACGCCAATGACTTAAGATGTTAGAGAAAAGGTAGTCATCGGTTGGGAAATAAAAAAAAACAATTCAGTAGCAAAAGGTCTCCATTGTAAAATATGTTGGTACGAAAAAGCTTGCGACTGTTCCCCGCGAAGTCGCGTCTTCACTAGACCAACACTCTCTTTAGGTTAATATAACCACCGCTTTACTGCAGTGGTAGCGTTTCCGTATTGTTTTAAGGCTGCATATATTCACTCAAAGCCCTTTATACACATGCGCAATGGTCGAATAGACCCTATCGATTTTGAGTATATGCACATTGAGTTGTACTAGTTTGAGTTTCGGACGATATTCGGTTTTAGATAAGTTCTTCCATCACAATGAATGGAGAAGGATCCCCTATTTATCACGCCACGACACACCATTTTAACTATTTAGTTATGGAATTCCAAAGTTTTTATCCATTTTTTAAACCATATGTCGTCGTCACTAATTGTGTGATGTATATCGCTACCACTGCTGCACGGTTTATATATACTTATAATCCGCAATAGTACATTCTAATTGCAGTTTAAGCAAATGTATTACAGTAGAAGTTTACTCAGTCTTTGAATACGAATCCTACTTGACCAAGAAAACCCAAACTTAGCATATTATGTGCACTGATAAATGATCCTATGCTCGCCATAGTGTGTCAAGTATTGTCAAGCACCATGCGTGAGGTAGAGAAGAAACAGTTTCCTCAAGAGCTACGGAGGACAATTATAACAACATTTTTTTCACAATGTAAGGGACCACCAAAAAGTCGTTTTCAGTGCCATAGATTTCCAAATCACTCTAAATTCTTTCGATTCCCATCAATTGCATCAGCGTAACTCCTAAGCCAAAAGCTCTTTGTACCGAACTTATTTTCTACAAAGAGCTTTATGAAATGTCTATCCCCGCTGTTTCACCTACTTTTAAGAGCAAGTCTGTGCACAGTGTTTACATTTGAAGATTCATTTGTGTGCAAAATAGGTCCAATATTCCTCACCGCTCCTTCAGCGCGGCAAACGGCATAATCGGAGAGAAGCGTCATAGCACGGAAAACCTTATTGTAAGTGTGGTGGTTTCAGGCGAAGCTTTGTGGAATAGATTCATGTTAGAATGAGAAACTGTAACTTTGTGAATCCAGATTATTTCCTTTAGATATGATCCGGGTTTGATGTTCAACGTCATCTTCAGGTGAAGATGACGTGGAGCGTCGAAACCCGGGTCATATCTAAAGGAAATGATCTGGAATCACAAATTGGCCGTTTTTTTGTTTCAAATCTAAGGGTCCTAGTGCGATGCGCCGACATTTAGCTTCCAAGAGTTATTAGGAAACCTGAAATTTTCCTACGATTGTTCCAATGTAGTAGATCTGTTTCATGTGCAGTAATACAAGTCGTTGGGGGAGAGGAGCGATAGCTGGGGTAATTTGTCCCTGCAGGGATGGGCAGGTTGGTTGCTTGGGGTTGCTTTGGGGAAAGGAGGCGTCAGCATTATTCTCCTCTTGACACAATGACGGATTACTGCACTTGATCTGTTCTCCACTCGGCAACAAAGTAGGGACCGGAGTTCCGTTAAGAAATTCCCGAAAATACTGACCAAATCCTGGCCCTATAATAGGATGGGAAGCCAGTACCCTACTCTCTAGCAGAAAACATAACAACCCATTCCCGATGAACCCGCTCCGCTGGGCGATACACCATGGTTTTCCATAGCAAGCAAAGACTTTGGCCGAATATTTACATGCATATTTGTAACCGATTTTGGCTCAGCGTCTCCTCATGAGTGTAAAGTTGTCAAAATGTAAGGCGTCGTGCCATCACGAATGTAACGAGCTAAATACTTCGGGACTTTGCACGGCAATGACTTCAGCGAAGTCGCGTGTCGTTGAAACGCAATGTAAGGAAATTCTCTGCGAGAGAAACCATCCTCCGATGCTGATTGAAACTCACGTCCCTCTATATTGACTAATCTGGGTTCGAATCGGACCCGGATATCTCTGGATTTTCACTTGCTAGTCTTTATTTTACGCCCATAATGAAATTCATCATTGTCTGAACTCAGGGAACTCCGAGTTAGAATGTACACAGAAGACGTAGGATGAAAGTTGGAATTGTGTACCACCAAACCGTGATTATATCTGTTACGCAACATTTCAGTGATAAAATATTGGGAACCATTACATTTAGCATCATCAGCTATTTCACTGTAATAAATGATATACTAAATGACATTAAGAATATTGACATATTTATTAGTGAATATTATTCGTATTCACCAGTACTATTGAAATTCATTATGCACTACCAAACGTTGTATTCATGATTTTTAAATGCTATGAAAAGCTAAACTTAGAACGCATAATGCTAAATCTTTCATGTATAGTTTCTAAAAATCACTGTCGCTACTTATTACCTTATGCGGTCTTACTGTACTCCATTATTTGTAACTGATTCTTTCCGTTGGACTGATGGTGTGAGTAAAATTATCGTTTGACGAATGAGCCCATCCATGAGAAATTCATTCATTTGTGTCAAATATAAGGGATATTAAAAGTTTCGAAGCAACTTCATTGGTAAAGTAGACGATTTGTAGCATAATTTAAAAGAAAAGTTATCAATAACGGATAACAGAAATATGACAATATTCTTTCATAGGATTATAGGGCTCAATATAGTTCGTTCTATGAAATTCCCCCTTGCCCCCACGTCTCGTGCATAGGCTGCAACAATCTAATGTCCTGACCGTCCCGTAGTCGTATACCCATATGGATAGAATTTATTACAATCACGTCGTCAGTCAAGAAGTTAGAATGTCGGAAATTTTATCATTGCAAGCGTTACATCGACACCTTCGTCACCCTATATCGGTCTGATATCAAAGACGCATCCGCGTCAACAATTAAATACCTAGAGGATCGAGTTGGTGTGGTGGCTTAAAATAGTTTGAGCGATATTTTTCCCTAGTTATAGTTATAATGGATACCATATTCGAATTTTATATTTAAATTTCAGAAGCATGAAGTAATATTGTAATATTAATGGTGCAAACATATTGTTTTATATGGCTGATATTTTCGGGAATTAAATAAACATACCAATAAAAGTCTTTAACTTGACTCATTTTTTCATGCCGTACGATGAATTTTTTAAAAAATAGTTGAGAAAACGTTCAAAACACACACTTGAATTTCTGACGAGATCTATGCGTTAGAAATTCCTAATTTTTTTAAATAAATTGTGGTGAATACGCGTATCGTATCCTATGGAAAATGACTTCTATGTCATGGAAAATATCTCGAAAAGTAGTATGGCTGGTATTTTGGTATCTTTGGAAAGGTGAGATATTTTTATTTACGATGAGGCCAAATTCATTGAACTGTATTTGAAATGATATCACGCTCAAACCACCTTAAGTACTGACTCCCCATCCTAAGTGCCCGGGTACAAAGTCCGGCAGTGGGGGAGATTCGTCAGAGGAAATACAATCCCTACTTGAGTGCCGGGTGAAGAGCAAATCTAGTACAGTACTCCATCCGTCGGATGGGACGTCTTACTGTGGTCCTATGGGCGCTAAGAGTAGGCTAAAACCGACTCTGGGTTTCTCTCCACTTTTCCTCCATTTCCCATATAACCCTTCCCTTACCCACCTCTCCTCAGTGGCGAAAACGACCTCAGTTTTCGGTCGCCCCCCCAAAATAATGAATCAACCAATTTTACCACCCGACAGACTGGCCATCAGCAAATAAGCACTACGCGGGTTGGCCGGTGGAGGACCTTTTTAATTAATTGCTCACCCAGCATCTTGACCACCCTCCGAGTGGACTTGTGGCTCGAGTTTCGGGCTCCACGTCGGCGGCTCAGGGTCGTATGCTGTCCCTCGGCCGCTTCGGTAGTCGCCACCGGCTCTGACAGGCCGGCCATCAGCTCCATCCTGTTGGAGCGACGAAGGCGCAGGCCGATGAGGGCGTACAGCACTACGATGATGCACATGGGGATGAGGAAGAACACCACAGACAGGAGGCAGAAATAATGCGCGTACGAGTAGTGCTTGATGGCGCACGTGGAGTAGTCCTGGTTCTCCTTGACCAGGATGCCGACCTGAGCGGCCGTCGGAATGGCGAACACCAGTGCGACCACCCAGACGACAACAATGAGCCGCGTGGCCCGCGACAGTTTGGACAGCGTGTGTGAGTAGAAGGGATGGCAGATGGCCATGTACCTCTCGACCGTGAACGCCGTGATGGTCAGCACCGTGGCGTTGGCCGACGTCTCCGCAGCCAGGCCGCGGATGATACAGAACGCCTCGCCGAAGATGTAGCGGTTGCGCGACCAGATGTAGTACATCTCCTGGGGCAGCCCAGTGATGAGCAGCAGCAGGTCCGAGATGGACAGGCTGAACAGGTAGAAGTTGGTCGCCGTGTGCATGGACTTGTTTCTCCGGATGACGAGGCACGTGATCACGTTGCCCAGGATGCCCGTGATGAAGATGGTCATGTAGATGGCCGTCACGGGGATGACGACGGCCAGCGGGTCGCGGACCCTGGGCGCCATTGACGCCGTGGTCACGTCGTGGCCCGCGGGCCGCTCCGTGACCGCCATGAGAGCGTGGCCTCCGCCGTAGCCCCGGATGCCAGGCCCCGAGAAATCGTCCGCCGCCCGGTCGACCGCCGACTCGGAGAACGGAGCCATCGCACACATTGTCCGACACGGCTGTGTTGAGGCGCGTCTCGTGTCCCGGCGGGTCGCCTGCTTCCTACCGCTGGAGTGGTCCACCTCGGGCCATCCCGCCGGCACCACCACGCGCCCTCCCCCACCTCCGGGAGGATTGCGACGGGCGAGCGGGACTCGGAATTCCCGCCGAGGGGTTTGCAGTCGGTTGCGGCGGCCCGACACGCGGTTCCCGCACGAAGAGCGGAGGGCCTTGGGAGGCTCGCGTCCCCTCGTGCGCGGCGGTGGGGGTGGTGCGTGGGGGGCGGGAAGAGGGAGCGTGCTGCGCTTGCGTCCCCCACTTCCCCGTGCACCTCGCAGGTGGAGAGGAGGGGATGGGAGTCTATAAAACACCGCTGGGGGGTCTCTCACTTCCCGCCCGCCCCCCGCCTCACACCCTCCTCTCCGCTAGGGTTGCCAACTCTCGTGGATTCTCCCGTAGACTCACGGTTAAGTCCACGCACATCGCTCGTTCATCCATTTTTAAGGTGGATGCACCGATTTTTGTTTGTCCACAGATTTGCGTGAAACTTTGCACACGAGTTCTCCATTGGTGATATCTATATTTATAAAAGTGAAAAAAACTGCAACATGCGTATTAGATTTTTTTTACCATTTTTATACGAACCTTTATGCCACATGACATATATTTCGTAATAATTGGATAAAATATGTACAGATTTTTATCCAAACGCGAAGTATTACATTTCTTATAAATGTTGCTAACTAATATCAAGATGTCACGTCGAGTCTTTCGAATTCGAATATAACATATTTCAATATAATATCGTCTAAATATCGAATACTGTAGCGAAAACTATAGTAATCAAATGCTTTAATTGAGGGAAAGAATTTAAAATATACATTTTGCGTCCATTCCATTGCTGCTTGTTTGGTGAGTTCCAACGAATAAACAGATGCAATAAAATCAAATGTGGTCCACGCATTTTTTTACTCAAAAAATAACCTATTAAAATGTACACTCAATGACCCATGGCTACCACTCCAGCTACTTTTAACTAGCCTTATAAAATCCAAATCCTCTCCGTGCTAGCTAAAGCCTATCTGGAGCAATGGAGAAGTGTAGGAGATGACGTCACAGCCCCAGGAACATAGTTTCATAGTTGTAGCTTCAGGGTTATAGTTTTGGCGAAACAATTTTTCCGATTTTAATGCATTGATAACGCATCAAAAATAATCGCATGAACCTAAGATTATGGATTTTGTTTAGTCAACATTTTCAGATTACTATGTTATGTCTCAAAAACGTGAAAATTGAACAAGGACTTTTTAAATCTCCTTCCTCCAGGATTGAGACGTTCTCCTCCGCTTTAAGCTTAGGGTAAGGCTTGAGGTAAATATTACTATACGTAAAATTCAATGAATCTAGCCTCATAATAAATAAAAATACATAATATTTCTAATTATACTAATATTTCAGCAACGTATCGCCCTCTTTTTCGAGATAGTTGCCAAAAATAGAAGCCTTGGTAAATGTGATACGGCGGTGCGCTCTGAAGAGACATTAGTTTTTCATAATATACCTTAAAAATACATGTTAAAAACGGGTCTTATTTCAAAATGCACTATTTTTCACTTCTTAGTCTTCACACTGTTATTAATTTAACAGTCATTAAAATTTTCTTTAGCTTTTTTTAAATTCCGTTACTACTCCTGTCTTAATGATCGTAATCTTTGTTTCTCAACGTTTTGCAATGTTTCCATTGTTTTACAATTCAATGCGTAATACTTAATTAATGTTTTCTCCATGTACTTAAATCAAAATATGCAATTAAGTTAAATCTGACAACGTGAAAAATTCGCCAAAATTTACCAAGATTTTGTCATCAAAATTAAACATGTACGCAAAAGTTTGGAAAGATTGAACAACGGAAAGGGGTTCAAAGATTTGGTAATAGATATGCGATTAAACTCACGAAGAAAGTTAAAATAAGACCAGTAAAAATGAGGAATTTCTAAGGCACAGAACGCGTGGGTAGTTCCTATGTTTCCTCAGCTTTTTTAAATATACGTATATACATTACACCAAGACGGTGAAATTCGCCATGAAAAATTATTTGACTTGACCGGGACTCGAAACTGGATCTCCCAATTGCCGGTCAGGTGTGTTAGCCAGTTACACGATGAAGATGGCTTAATGATCACTATTAAGTTGAATTAAGATGGCTTGGTTGTTTTACTGGATAACAGACATGACTGGCAATTGGGAGATCCGGGTTCGAATCCCGGTCAAGTCAATTGATTTTTTCATGGAAAATTTTACCGTCTTGGTGTATAACTTCGCACCCGTGCACGTGACTGCGTACCACATCAAATGTGCGACCGCAATGATTGAAATATGTATCATTAGCCGTCATATTTTCTGTACAATACAAACGTTTTCAGCCTGCGGCGTGAAACAAATAAGTCAAGATATAGTAGTGCTTCTTACTATTCTTTAAATATTTTCTTTAATTGAACATGATCTTCATCATGACTTGAGAAAAATCTCGCTAAAAATGCATCGAATAAAAATTTATGAAATATTCTTTTTATTTCCATTGTTTTCTGCGATGAATAAGTTTTATTCGCCTGTTAATTGCTTCTTATATCACATCAAATGTAGATGTATTCCAATATTTCGCGTTTTAAGTGATTGAGAAAAATGTCGCTAAAAATCATTGAATAAAAATTTATAAAATATTCTTCCCATTGCCATCGTTTTCTGCGATGAATAAGTTTTATTCACGTTTTAATTGCTGATTAGATCACATAATATGTAGGTGTAACCCAATATTTCGCGTTTTAAGTGATTAATGAATGGTGGTACATGATACAATTTGATCACAATTGAACTATCACTACCAAGAGCTACTTCAACTGTGACTAAATTATAGATTTTTTGCCACTCATTTATTGAGGATGCGAATTGAACTGTAGTGATAATGGTGCTTTTAACTTCGTCTCCGGATTTTATTTCTCTTGGAACGGACTTCTCCTGGAATCAACTCTCCAACAGTTGGCAATCCTACTCTCCACACTGTCCCCTAAGTCTCTCCTCCCCCTCCCCGCCACCTCCTCCCTCTCGCCCTCGCCAGAGGTCTCTGTCAACACAAATTTCAATTTTCTCTCTAGCCGGCCGTCACGTAAACACCCCCCCCCACCCTAACACCTCCCCTGGATTGCCCGTTAGAGAAAGACTTAATTGCAAGGGAGGAAAAATATTCTCTGTGACCGCAACAGTATTCCACGCGTCCCTTTCCACGTGAAAGTATAGAGTTTTCCCGCCTGAAAACATTTACCAACGCTGATTAACGGGTACAATTTTATTGGATAATATAAATTGAGTTAGTAATGGAATTTTAAGAGCGGAGACGCCGTATCTGAGAGATCTATGCATGACAGACATTGCTTAAGGTTTTATTCCCTTCAGTTTATCGTGCCACTTCATTCACGACCGGGCCAAAACATTGTAGATGGATTTTTCAAGAATTTAAAAACTTAAGGACTTCACTTGAAAGAAATTTATGTGTTTTACATTTGCCAATTATTTAATCTTTAAAGTGGATATAACAACCCTTCAAAATTTGACGTCCCTCAGTAAGAAGTAGGCTGGTGAAACTGTTACAACAAATAGTATTTTCAGGCTATTGAGTGTCCTTTTCCACCCATCTCAGAATCAGGGGCGGTTAAAGGGTGCAAGGGTCACGTAAACATCCCCTTTTAATTGCTCCCCCGTAATTCGTGAGAAAGTTGATAAAATTATGGTCATAAAGTATTCCATATCCCCCAGAGCCCCGGGAAGTAGCAATCCCCCCCGCCCCAAATAATGACCTCAATCCACCCCTGCTCAGAATGTACGAGTGCACTTCGATTTTGTAGATATAAGAGCAGATATAATGTAATCAACATTAAGTAGTGTTCAAAGATCTAGCATTCGCAAAAATTACAAAATTAGCAATCTCATGAATGTGTGCTTTTTAATTCATTGCAATGTGCATAAAATGAAAAGGAACATGTTTGGAAAAACATTTCTCCATTTCCTTGGACAGCAGAAAGACGACTAAGAAGACGTGGGGATTATAGGCCCCGCCTTATGTTCCCATGATGTTTTTGTTAATTACTACCCCAAGGCTTATGCTATGTTTAACCATATAATATCGTCCGCTTATCGACAAATATACTTGAGGTAGTCTACGAAAATCAAACATGTACGGGATTATTAATCAGTCTAGGGAGCACACGACTCTCCGATTTGAGCGTAACAAAAGAAATCAACTTTTCGCCATCACTGTTCATTGTTTACGTTGGCAATTCACTGAAAAATATATCGGTATCCTGATATGCATCTATCTGAGTTATTTTGACCCTGCTTACGGCGGAACATACCTACTCCTAGTTGTACAATTTTCGTCAGGGCTTCATTTCTAAGCGTAGAGGGATCGGAGCACTTCTGCTTCTGTGGTCCGGGGAGTATGGAATGCATGATTGAATAAACTGATAAAAGGTTACAGAGCTCCGCTTCGGTATTGCAAGAAGTGCCGGAGCAGTGCGCCATAACGCTCCGGCTGAAATCAAGCCCTGATTTCAGATAATTGAATAATCTTTTTTGTCAAATTTAACAGTGGAATGGTAACTCATTATTATTGCTATGTGCTGAAGCCTTAGGAATGAATGCCTATGAATGCCTTATAAGTAACACGGAATACGTAATGAAAGATATATTTCACCCTGAATTCACCCTAATACAATGTTTCAGGTAAATAATTGATGCTGATTGTCTCGGTTTCACACGGATACATAAGAATCGAACATCTATACCTCCTAGAGTGTCGACAAGTAGACTTGATATGAATTTCTAGACGACGCGACGGAAAGAACATCATATGAACAGCTCTTTTAGAAAGTTGCTTATTGTCAATCACCTCATGGCGAGGATTTAAAAACATACTTCATCGATTTACTTCACCAGTTTTTTACCTCCTAGAAATAAAGTTCTTTCGGTAATTTTAATTATCGCTCGGGTCATTTCAATATTTCCTAAATTACTTTCTGCTTTAAACGTTTTCTTTCATCCATTCTCTGAGAATCGGGCCAATAATTGGGAATACAAAGAACTGTGGAACTGGCCGCTCAGTAAGTGTGACGAAGACACCCGATGATGGCCACACAATTGTGTGATATTCACAGTGGAAAAATCATTCGCTGGGACTGGGATTCGAACCCAGACCCCTCGATTTCGCGCCGAGTACTCTTGGCACCTTTTCCATGATAGAAGCTGCCCTCTGGTTGTTCAGCTAGTAATGCTCTATTCATTTGGTGGTTCCGTAAATTGAATAGGAGTTTTTGGTTGCATGATTAGTTTTTAGATGTGAACATAAGCGTAATAGCTGGGCGCTGAGTTCGCGAACAACGGCCCTCATCCTTCGTATTGGATTCGCCCTGGCCTAAACATTTGAATTAGTATAATTGTTGCTCATTTTTTATTAAAAATTAAATTACTTATTATTTTGGCTTGAGAAACGTTTTTAAAGAAGATTCACTTTTGCAATTCATATGATATCAATCTTCAACGTATACCGTATGATTCATTCTACTGTTCCCCCCTGATGTTGATACCGGATAATTTTGGGTCATGTTCTCAAGATTCTCATTTAAGTGTCTGGGAGCCGCTCCAATATCGCGCCCTCCATTGCCTCAGGAACACAAATATCGGAAGAGCTCCTCTCCAGGATAGCTTGCTAGGGCGGTCTTCACGGAATCGATTTTTCTAGTTACCTGAAGGGACTTTAAATCTTTATAGCCCGGTCAGATATCATTACCGATGCATGGAAGGGATACAAACGAACCGTCGCGACCGTAGACTGAAGAAGAGAATAGCGTGACAAAATTAAAAAAACGTGTGGCATTCTGTGGGTGCCCAAACACACTTGGGTTTCTAGGACCAAACGGCCACGTAAACCAAGGGCATCAAGGTATAAAAATCATAGTTTAAAAAAGAGAAGACATGGAACCATATCCTACGATAGCGTAGGGGATTATTGAAGCCATTAAAAGTGCAATCGGCCATTTTAAATGGCTCAGTTGTGCAGCAAAATCGCCTGAAGTATAGGAATTAGACGCGGAAATCGACAGAGTATCTTAATAATTTATCTATAAAAATTCAAATTGAATATAGTTTCAAGAAGATGAAGTTTATTACACTTAAAGTTTACGGACAGATTGCACGCAATAGCCATAATTAGTGGATAATTTTTCATAAAAAAATGTCTCCACTTTCTTGCGTCAAGACGCCTTCTTATCTCTCCTTTAAACTATGGAGAGACGAATCGTACCCCTGAAAGCTACCAGCGCAGCGACTCGCCAAATAAGGGCTTCGCTTTTAATACTTTTTCGAGTCCCTCGTTTGGAGTGAAAAGGCAGTTCACTTTCAATTCCACGCCTCAGCACGTCTTGACAATCGGGCCCCATCGCTTAGTGCCATGTCGATGTGATAGCAATGAACTCCATTTATCTGGGTAAATTTTTGAGCGCTATGTCAAAGAATGAAGCAGGAGAATTTGTGTTTTTGGTGCGCGAGTCCACGCTTCTCAAAACATTGTTTTGCACTGGAAGTCGACTGCGGAATCGACGCACTCCGTCGCTTCCCGACCACCCGCAATGTAGTACACTCATCGCTGAACAAATCGCTGCGCCCGATCAAAATCTACTCACTGATTCAGCCTTCGATCCTCGCCCGTTGCCATTCGAAAAGTCGTGAACTTTAGTCTCATGCATTTAACGAACCCATTCCCAACACGAACAGTCGACTCCCCTGACGTAGGAATCATCCGGTGAATACCCGGTCGAAGGCAGTATATTCATTCATTCCCGAAAACGACGTCCATTCTGACGTTGGAAGCTGTCGCTCAGTGGACGACAAACGTTGTGAAGTAGTGCGTCGCGGAGTGTTCTCACGTGAACAGAGTGAATCCAGTGATCTTAAGTGGGAAGAAATAGTGTGAGCTAACGTTGACGCTGTCGTTAATGAACAATAAATAACTTTTTGTATCCACATAAAATACTAGATTCACGACATACTTTCCTTCGTAGTGCCAAATCATCAGGTAACAAACGAAATTAAGGCCTTGAATAAAATATGTGATGTGGATACAAAAGTTAATTATTGTGTATTAACGATGAAGGAGTTACTCAAAGTTACGCCAGGAACAACTTTGTGTTTATTAACGCTGCCGGTGATGTGATTTTTTTTCCTGGGTCATTCAAGCTACGATGTTTGTGGGTTCCTGCCGGTAGTTAACGCGTTTTGAATCCTAGGGAGGTGACGCACCAGCAGCCCGAAGACGTCAACCATTCCATCTTGATGGGGCATTCAGTTCATCCTTCACCGTTAGAAACCTGCGAGGTGAGTGGGCACCCTTTTGATCGCTCGGGGCACCACAGGATATTACTTTGACCCCACGCTATATTTCTAGATTTATCAAAAGCGACGAAATGAGAGAGATGCATTTCTGACCTGATAGGTACAAAAATTCATTAATTGCACGCACAATTGGTGACTAAAGCACCGACAGATCGAGACGCGAATATATTCCGTCACTTTAACCTTTTCCCCATTCCCTCCCCTTTTATAGCTGATGTCCTAACAGCCCCTGCCACACGCCTCTGACGCGGCTAGAAGTATAGTATGTATGTGAAGTTACTGCTGGAGTCCCTCGACCCTGCTGGAGGGCGCCGAATCCCGTGTGATCAAAGCGCGAACTTCCGCAATATTTTCGCACAGTAATACTTCTACTTCTTCGTATTTTAATTTATGAATATTGGATCCAATAATATTGATCATTAGATTAAGTTACTTTAGGAACAACAGCGTAATCTTCTTTCACAATTCAAATTTACAAGAAGGCTTGCGACGTCTGTATTGGATTAAGATAATGGTAAAGGTATCATAGGGTCCAGTCTGGGAGAAATTTTTGTGTGAGAATCGTAGAAAAGTAAGGGGTATTCGATGAATGGGAAAGGAAAGTGAAAGGACTGCGCAGTTATAAAATGTAAGAAAAAAAGGCGTGAGATTCGTAGTTTTTGAGAAAATAAAGTTTGAAGATGACGAAAATCGTGTAATTTTCGTGATATTTCGACGCCATATTCCGAGATGTTGGGAAGTCCCGCTAGAGGGATAGAGAGTAATTTCACGTCTACAACATGGCATTTACGCACCCCCCAACCAAGGTGTTAAAAGGAAGGCCATTACTATGAAATATTTTTATTATTTGATTAATATTAACTATTTTGCCAGAAAATGCCATGGATTTATAATTCATAAATGTGAGGGTTAATTCTTACAGACAATACTAGTATATTAATGATATTTTATTAAGTTTTTGGGGGTACTTCATTAGTAGTTCATTTTAGTTGGTGTTGCTTTTTTAACTTTATCAGCACCCACATAACTACTTCTGTTGTTGCTTATTTTTTATGTGTAAATCATACATTCTGAACTCCAAAAACAAGGAAATTTTCCCCCTTGAAGAACTATCGCAATATGGGGAGAATTTGTAAATGCCTCATGCAGATGTGACCGTTTCTTGGAGTTTATTTCATCCCTATACGAGCATTTTATGAGGAATATTCACCTTTTTATTAAGAGTTATTTACATATATCACTACCCTATACATTATTTTTTAGGTATTTCTATCGAAGCGTCCAGTCTGCGAATTCCTCAATTTCACCTGCTTTCCGCTCATCTTATACCACCTACTTCACATACATTGCTACGCTACATAAGCGCATTTATACTAACCTTTCATATTCGTCATAAAAACATTTCCTTTCGTAAACTATTAACTTAAACCTGTGATGTGAATCTATTGCTGGACGTCATGTTGGAAATACTGACCTTTTCCTCCTAGTTATCCGAGATGGCGCAGCGGTCGAGAAGTTTCTTCTATTCGCTATACCCACCACCCATGACTATTCCCGCCTTCAACTTAAACTAGCCGCGCTTTACGCTAATACGCTACAACTTTGAGCAGACTACAACTACACCCCCCTCCAATCATCAACCCTCTCGGGGGATTTTTTTTCTTTTAAAAAATACGCTACAACTTTGACGAGACTACGACTACACCCCCCTCCAATCATCAACCCTCTTGGGGGATTTTTTTTCGTAAATGGCCATTTCTCTTAACTTCCTTTACCTCATTTTCTCACTTTCCCCATTTTCCATCGCTGAAAAATCTATTTCTCCGTATTCCCGTTTCCTTAAAATAGCATTTTTATTGTTTTTTCACCTATAAATTCCTTTTTCCCATGCGAAAATGGCCCTTTCCAGGCCGCGTACCGTCCCACCCTAGCACCTCTGTTTCACTCCATAGGCCCGTAACCTTGTTGGGGGGTGGGGTAAAGGCATATTGTAGACGTGAAATTATTCTGTATCCGACTTCGGAAAATCTCGGAATATGGCGTCAAAATATCACGAAAAATACGCAAATTTGGTCATTTTCAAACTTTATTTTCTCGAAAACTAAGAATCTCACGTCTTTTTTCTTACATTTCTTAAATGCGCATTCCTTTCACTTTCCTTTCTTATTTATCTAATACCCCTTACTTTTCTACGATTCATACAAAAAAATTTCTCCCAGACTGGATGATTCTTTCTCTCTCTGTGATTCATTTACCATTTTTTACATAGACTCCGATATTTGTCATAATTTATATCAGTAACATACTCATGGACTCCGATTCAGTTTTTTTTCAAATCCCAGAAGAGTCCTTGGATTATCATGGTGTTATGAGAGATTGAGGTTTGGTTGTTTCTTATACCTCTGACAGGTTAACTTGACGTCAAATTTCTATATGGGGCGAATTAACATGCATTATACATTTTCAATGCGCAGTTTTATTAGCCAATATTTAATATTCCTTATTTATCTGGGCTAGACCCTTTTACCCATTGCTTGCGAAATGATTGGATCCTATTTTATGCTCTTGTGCGTGCAATAACTGAATGTATGTTATATTTCTCTTGAAACGGCTCCAACGATATCAACTTGGACATAAGACACCAATACTTGGGGTCCTTATGTAAGAGAATTTCATTGGGCAACAGTTGATCCTCGGGAAAGTCGAATAACATCGTTAAGGGGCCGAACTTGAGGCAAGACAAGATTTTCGGGCCAAATGATGAACAGCGTGGGAATCAATGAGGACTTGATAGACGAGTGAACCTCGTCTGCTTATCTGAAACTCGTCGGTTCGAACCAATTTTTTCTGATTTTCACCATCCAATGCATGGATGTTAGTGTTTGTCGAAAAACGTACATTAATTTGGTCGTAATTGGCGTAAGCTTTGACGAGCAAAGAAATTAATACTATAGGATTTTGTTTAACGAATTTAAATTGTTACGAAATACACTTGAGGCAATGAGGCAAAATTGAGGACGAGAGCGAAGACTAACAGCAAAATAAGTGGAAGACATAATTTTGGCATAGATTAAAAGCGTTAATGATAGTCCCATATCACATTTAAGGCTGCATGACTATCTTTTCGCAGATAAGAAGCCACATATAACAACTGTATAAAGTCTGGCTGCTCAGTAGTGCTATAGGACTCGAGAAACTATATAGGAAAGATAAAATACTGCAATTCCACAACGAATGCGATTAAATTTCATTCTGCAAAGCCGGGTGGTTCTGATAAAACAAATAGTTATGCAAAACTTGAACGAATCTTTAGTGAAATATTTAATTGAAATCGAGTCAATAGCGTAGAAAACATTTGGATAAAAATGGAATAATATCATTTAACAATAAAAATTATGTTTAACGTCGAGAATAATCCCACATAAGACATAGATTGCCTTTAGGCGATGATATAATAATATATGCCGGGTTATTTTTTCAGATTCATGCAAGGTAACAATATGGCTTATTTAGGTTTAACATGGTAAGTCAAATATTTTTTCTCAAAAAGGCAAACATGGGCGGCGGTGATTTGCACGCGAAAAATTAATTATCTCCGCACGTGTCATTTATTAAAATTACATAATTATCGAAGATCATTCTTCAGGCATCAAAATATTTATGGCCGAGAGGTGTAGATCCCAAAAGGGGTGGCGCGTCGCAGTGTATCACTCGACGGTCAAATGTGGCTCTAATGACGCGATGCTCCCGCCGCCGCTTCGCACGAGGCTTCAACCAAACTTTAGCACTTACGTGTGACCTCTCGGCTCAGGCCGCGTGTGACCTTGGATGTCAGCGTTCGACTTAAAAGCCATGCGGTCGTAAGAGCGCGGGGCATGCAGGGCCTATCGTCATTCACGCTGGTTGTAACGGGGAGCGCAGAAGCACGGAAGTCGGTTGTTTTGCCTGCGGCGGGCGAGTGCTAATTATGCGGAAGCGATGCGCACACCGGCCTTTTTCTCGGCGTCCGTTTTTCTTCGTGGCGTGAGATTAACTCTGTGATTCAGCTGAAAAACTAAGCTGTGCGAGACTCTGCCACAGAAACCACAAAGGGAAAAATGATACAATCACTTAAGCTGAAAGCGGACAAGGACGTTCGACGAACGCTCAGGAAACTTGATGTTTTTTTTCTGAGCTGTGCTGAGTATTCTTTCACACATCAACTCTCTAAGTTTTCTAATTTCATTAAGGTAGAAGAAAAATTTCATTCACTTTAAAATTCAACCGTAAGAGGAAAAAACTATAGTTGTTGCATAGGATTCAAAGCATCCATAGATGGTGACTTAGAAAATGCATATACCATTAGCCACCCATGGAGAGGCTTGGGGGAACAATACCCCAACTAAAATATCACTTTAGTTTTCACATCGATCATTAAACAGAAGCTCTGGTCCATAGAATGGATTCACTTTGAGATCATATGCAATGATTTCTAAGAAATCAATAATATCTATTATTGAAATGTCAGAAGAAAAATTGACGATTTTGGAGCTAGAAACACAATTTTTAGACCAAAACGAATCTTGTAGAAAAAAACTAATGTAAGAATTAGAAACTTCATTCTCTTAGCCATCCAATGGTGGAAATTTCAACCTTAAGAGCAAGTAATTCGCAACTGAAGGAGAGTAAGACACTTACACCACGTTTCTTTCCCGAGTTTCAGAAGCACATGCTTTGCATCTTCTGGATTGAAACATTTTCTTTCCGTCACCCACGATCGGCGCAAGGTGGTGTTTACTCAGTTCTCTCGAAAGGCATCCGGATGATCCCGTTCAAGTGACTCGGTCGCTTGACTTATTTTCGCCGTCCTCATCAGGGGATGACTCATGCAACTCCCCGCTATTCGCTGCCCACTCCCTCGAAATCTCGAGTTGAAATCACTTTTAAATCGAAAGCAGTTCGATTCATTTAGAACTTGGTGCCCTAAAAGCATTGAAGAGAGCTCATTTTATGAGCCACGTCAACTTTTCCTTCGACCACTTCATTGTTTTCTCCCATGATAGGTGCATAAGCCTTTCTTAAATCAATTTTTCTTCGAAATACAAGTTGGCTTTGTCACTGCCTGTACAATAATCTTATCACTCCGCTTTGTATTATATACTGTGTATTCCGCTGATTATCCTAACCTCTTTTTTATATTTCCAAACAATAAAAGTTACGGTTTCAGGCTTAGCTTTGTGGAAACGCGACACATGAAATTATTTCTCGCTTTGTACATTCCACACATTATTATTTTTCCGGACCATGATTTTGACATAAAATGTCATTTTCATAACCTTGAAAGTAACATTGTTCGTCAAAACCATGGTCGGTATATATAAAAAGGTATGGAATGTACAAAAGGAGAAATCACTTCATCTTCCAAACCAGTAGTAACTTTCACCCTTTGAGTAAACGTTAACTGTCCTCTTTTTAAAATTTTCGTCTCATTATTCTGAGTTGCTGTTGAAGCCCCCTATTATCTCAAGATTTTTCCAAAAGTATTATTTTATTCTTAAAATACAATTACACAACCTTCACGTTGCTGTATTCGTTTTAATGGTGTACATTATGCCATACATTGAGATTAGACCTAAGGAGAAAGGGAATAATTTTCACTATTTTCCCCCTACGTTGGGTACTACATTGGAATAGAATTAGTAATATCTCCAGATTCACTTTCATAAAATCATTCGAACAATTTATCCATATTTGATAGTTTTAGTTCGTTCGTGCATCTTGAGTTTTTCTTCCTCTCCTCTGAATAATTGCTTCACCAAGCGATAACTTCTATTTTGG
This sequence comes from Pyrrhosoma nymphula, assembly GCA_963573305.1. Taxonomy (NCBI): domain Eukaryota; kingdom Metazoa; phylum Arthropoda; class Insecta; order Odonata; family Coenagrionidae; genus Pyrrhosoma; species Pyrrhosoma nymphula. The sequence continues at coordinate 45,888,446 of OY754332.1, forward strand.
TTGGTACACTTTTTTTTCATTTTCTATTAAGAATCCAAGAACAGGTCTTCTTTAGATAACCCGTCTGTATTACCCTAAGTTTCTACATATTCGCTGTAGTACCACACTTTCCATATCTGTTCAAATATGTTTCTCCTCCGTGATTCTCGGAATATACTCGTTACAATAGTATTTTCTACAGTATTACCATAGTTTATCTCTTCTCATTTGACCCGAGAGAATAAAAATTGCAAAACACTTTCTCGTGTCATCAATAGTCATATGAAACCACTTCCCTGTTTTTTGCGATTTCGTATATTTATGTCTCTTTTGTTGGTGACAAATATTATATTGAGTGCACAGCACTTCGTAAAAGTCCTCACCAACAAACAATGTCACGATATCCGTCATTTTTGCGCAATTTTCATGCACTCATTTTCACTCCAAATGAAAATAGTTCTGACAAATCTCCTGACCTCTAATTTTCCCATGTTTTGGGATTCCCGGGAATAAGAACTTCTTTGTTTGCATTTTAAGCCGCTATCACTAGTCCGTAGAAGAAATGCTTTTCTTTTTTTGATCTTCAATAGAATTTCGGAATCGCTTTTATTTTTGCCACAATCTTCATCATACTCTCCTGGCGCAGCGAATACAGCTTACAACAATTTCATCATCTCGTAATCCACTTATCTTTCCTAAATGACACCATCTAAGTGTCCCTACGTATAGTTATAAATATACGGTTTGGAACAAACGGACCGGACAAACGGTTTACCCAATTCACAATGCCAAGATTGTCAAGTAAACAAACTGGTCAAGGCACATCCTTAGACGAAAATATCCTCCAAAAAGCTAAGTGAAAATCATTGCTGTTCTGATAGCCACTAGCCTTTTTCATTGTATGTTTACGTGTACGGAACATAGCGTCTTTGAGAGTGCATTCCAGATGCTAAGTGGGCAGCTAGTGAAGGAACCCAGATAAGAATCCTCGCGGTATGCCGACCCAGTGCCATTTGGTAAAACTCTCGTAAATTTTCAAGTTGAATTCAAGGATGTGGGGCCAGTCGAGGAATAAAACAGGAGAGACGCTCACAATGCAATGTGGCGAATCATAAACATGAAACCGCAAATATTGAAGTTACGCACCGTAGCAGACTACAGACGCATGAATTAAATAAATATTGTAAATGACTGAACGACAACAAACACCTTTTAGCAATGCTCAAAAATATAATTAACATTAACAAAGGGGTACATTAATGCGTAAATTTAAATGCTTTGACACGTCTCAAGAAGGAGAAATCATGTCATCAATACGGAACGCATGGGGTGGATATTCCGAAAAATGTCCTCAACCGTACGGAAAAGTTTTGAAATAAAAGCGTAAAATTATTTATTTACGTTTATTATTTAACGTTTATTATTTCTCCGGATTGTTTTTGGTCACGACCTGCATTCCTCATTACAGCGAGAAAGCGATCCGCATGCTCTGGTATTAAGTATCTAGGGTTCATTCAATGTGTATGTATGTACATCCACTGGTAAAGACCTTTTTTGAGTCATGTGTTATAAAAATAAATTTGTTCTAATGTGATTTGGAAGCACAATATATTACATTGTGGGAAATCGGAAGTTTTGGACTCGAATTCCATTTTTGTTGATCAGCATAGAATATTCATCCATTTGCGTATCACTGGTGTTTGTAAGGTCTCCAAAAGCCGCAGGTTTAAATGCCTTTCTGAAAACTACGCTAAAGGGTGGTTTTATTATCTCTGGTTACGTGTTTTATTGGTATAAAAACATAAGCTCTAAAGTTCTCTCATTGATAATGCTCACGTTAAGTAAACGACTACCTGATTTAATATACAAAACCCAGTTTCTTCGTTCACATCAAGATAACGAAAAGGCTACGCCATCTCGCAGTTAACGTTAACCAGGCATTATAAAACCTTGCCTAATTCTCGTAAGTTATTAGCAGACGAAGTTGTCTGAAATTAACACTTCTAAAAGAAAATGCATTGCAGCCTAACATCGATGTGTTCAAGGTTTTACTACAAGCGTCGGGAAGATATTAGCACCCTCAGGTGCACTTATTACGAATACTTACTCCCAGCTCTTTCACGAGATTGTTTAATTTCCCACAGCCATGAAACTTAACTCTGTTAATAAATCATAAAAATATGATTTGAGCTGAAATATTTAAATTTCGATTTTCCAACGTCTCATATGGAGCATAATAACCGCGAGCAGAACTCTAAATAATTAATTAAAAGATGAGAAGAAATAAATTATCCATACACTCTAGATAGCGTTGGTTCGTTTTAAGTTCAAATATGATTTGAATGATATGGAGGTTCTCAAAACAGGGCGAGACCTAGAATGAATGCAGTGAAAGTACTCGCCGTGGATACGCGGGGACTATTTTCGAGTCGAAATATTATTGGGTTGCTATTTTAACTCATGACAAATTCCAAACCTATATTATTAGAATAATAATGTATTATTTTTAGTGTTGGTCAAGTAAAATTCAATTTTTCATCGCCAGCGTTTCGCCAAATTTATTGGCATCCTCAGGAACACTAATTGCATGGAACCGTCTACCAGTCGCTCTACAACAGCCAAAAAAGAAAAATATTACAGATTACCATCATACAAAATGTGGTTAAGAAAATTCCCTAGTTGATTTTGTTATTAGAACTTGGTTGTCTTCGGTCGTATAATTCTGGAGTATTGCCATTTGAAATGAACGCGAACACATACAACTCTCGCGAAAGCTTATGGCGTTCGGATGCGCGGCGATTGTGTTGTCCGCGTCATACAAATTCTATTTTTTTTAAATGAACTCATACATGGCACAAATGCCATGTCTTCGCTTTCCCCTAAGTCCCTTTCCCCTACCCCTTCCACGAAAATTTACCCCTCCACGACGTCTTCTTCTGCACATCCGAACGTCATGAGCTTTCGCGAGAGCTGTACGTTTCTTGGTATCAAATAGATGGCACTCGAATTGATTGCTGCAGGAGAACCATGTCCATAAATACGTATAATCCTAAGCTTCATTACATATTCCGCTACGGCTTCACCTATGAGTGTTCAGCCGCTTAGTGTGTGGGTATTCCCGTGACGGAGCTTTATTACCAAGAATGTATCTTTCAACTTCAACGGATAAAACAATTAGCACGTGTATCTAAAAATGTCTTCTCTACCTTTTCAATACCAGTTTTTTTTTATTACTCAGAACTCGCTCCTCATGCATTATGCGTAACCGTCTTTCAATTGCTCAGCATTTCTTGGAGGCTGACCGAAGGGAAGAGCTATTAACCGGCGATAATTATCCTTGTGTAACGCATGCCGTTGCGAAATGAAAGAGGGAAAACGGGAACAAGTGAAGCGTTGAATTAAATAAAATACTATTTCCACGTGAGATTGGAAATGAAATAATTATTGCTAGTTGTGGCTTTGTAAACATAGTTGACACAGTTTCCGTAACCTTTGGTATACCCTAGGTCTTAAAGAGACGGTATTAATTGAAGGCCGAGCACTTCATTTTGTGAGCACACTAGATTTTTTTAAGTTAATAAACGGGCGTTTGGGTTGAGCCTATATTACAAATATTAAACCCTAGGTGTCAGTCGAAAAAAAATAATGAGGTAATGATGCGGATCTCTGGTACTACTAATTATTTCCCCCTTTTTAAAACTTGTATTTATTTTACCTTTGAGAGGCTTATTTGTATACTAAGTTCCAAGAATTATGTATAGTCGTGGTGGTGAACTGACTTCACACAGGGATTGTTTATTGCGATCTAACCACAATGGAGTGACTCCTAGGCCCAAAAACCAGTTATTTTGACAGTGTTACACATATATGTGGCACATATTTGGGACCAAAAATATTATGCTTATTGCCGCTAGGTATATCGAAAATTTAAATACAATGAAAATTTAATAAAGCAATCAAAGCTTGGCTGTTACAAAATAAGGAATTTGAATTCGTGCTCACTTTGCATAAATGAGTGTTTTCAATGAACTCACTATATTGGTAAAAAATATTTTATACAATAGAAAAATATAACGCATCAGCTGATTCGCTGACATTTCCTCTTTTATTGCTATTTCTTATGTTTCCGTATTCAAACGGTATTGACAAAGTGGATGTAACATATTGACCGCCTCGAAATGTACTCATTAAATTGTAAAGAGTCGGCAACCCCAAAACAGGATTATTGCTCCTAACGGAATTCTATATTCCTAAAATGTTTGCGATCTATCTATCTATCTATCTTTTCAGTGATGTAATGTAATAAAAAGAATTAAAATATTACTATAATATTCAGTGGGAGTGAACGCGACTTTCGGTTACCACTTACCTTCGTGTAGAAGAAGTGATTTGATCTCACAGTGAATATTTATGCTAGCAGAGTGGATGGGAATTTACAGCGATGATACATACTCGATATTGGAGTAGATGGGAATTCTTCGGCTGAGTAATGCAGGTAAATGTGGAAGGAAGGACTCCTCCTCGCAGAATTTTCATTATCGCTCGTGAAGTGTGTGTGATTCCCGGGAAAGGCATTGCGTCACCCCATGAATATATTTTTTTGCGCTAATAAACCGGTCTCGTGTGATGTTCATGGGATTTAATTGAAAGCTCTCTCCAGTCAGAAGCGTTTTGTTATCCTCAACGACACGTGCAGTCAAAGAGTTTGCTCGTTCCGTTTTCTATTCATTTGCTGGCAAAAGGTGTAGCGTAGAGGGGGGGCGGAGTAGGAGGTGTGGGGCGCCATCACGAAAGTGTCCAAACACTACCGTTTTGAAATTAGGGCTGGAGTTGATGATATTTTGGGAGCCCGATAAAGATTATTTAGATCTTGACTCTGTTGGGTCTGTGGCACGTGGAACCATGACCTTAGGAAAGCTGGGAGATACTTTGAAGGCCACATACTTCATTGTTTCACCAATCAGATTGCCAGCGATTGGCGTAAGGACTATATCATAAAAGGCATCCATGCAGCAATCCCAACATCCCAAGTAACTGAGTACCTTGGTGAGGCTGGCTAAGAATTCACTGGTATTATTACCCTTTCCTCTGACTCCCATCCCTCTTACCCTTCCCACCTACGACCATTTGTCTATCTAAAGGTTTCGCTCGTCAACGCAGCTCTAGAGGAGGATTTCTGTAGGATAACCACAGATTGTGAAGTTCTTATTACTGTTGAAGAGCCTCAATCCTCCACTGACCCGGCGCAATTGATTAACTGGCTACGGTTTGGGCACACGAGGGAATGTGTGAACTCCCCATGAGACAATGAAAAGGTGGAAAAAAATCATCCACGAAATAACTGCAGCCTGTCTCCTGACAGCCCCGTCCTTTGCTGCAACAGTGGCGGTTATCACCCCGCCTTCCTACAAGCTCGAGCGCGGAAAAACAACGAGCAAAACTACACGCTTTTCAACCTGCTCCTCCGCCAGCGACCAACGCGTGGGAGACACGGAAAAATGGCTGCAAGTCCCCTCCCCTCCACCCTCCCTACGAATATTGGTTATTGACTTTTGATTGGAAATGCCGCCCCGCGCTATACGCGTTCCTCCCCGAGGGTTTATCGGGGAATTAGAAATCATCGACGGGCGTATGGGCTGGATGGGCAAACACTGCGTTTGAAAAAAATGGATGACATATCCTAGGGAAACTCATAACCAAGGGCTAAGATAGATTATGTCCATACATAACTTAGCGTGTAGCGATGTACCATGTCCCGTCGTGGATGTCCACAACGTAGTTACAAGAAGAAGAATGAAGTGTAACGCATGTCAATATGATATTACTTAGCAATGGCAACGACATGAGTTGTTAGATAAAGCACAGGGAATATTAATTGGTAAAACTAATGCAATGGTTAAGGAAAAGTAAGGGACACAACGTATCGGTGAGCGGATCACTCGTGGGAGAAACGTGTGCGTCGATCGACCCACCCGTTCGTCACCACGATCATGTTATGCGTCTTGAATTTCGAAAACTATGAAATAAAAGTGGCGTCTGGAATTGGGCAAATGTAAGTTGCAACCTTTCTCGATGCTTCACCCGCTTACACTACACATGTAAAACGTGCAATACACAATTTTGCAGGAGACTGAAAATTTCATGTTTGTTCAGCAAATTTCTATTGCTTGTTCCAATTTAATCTCAGTTAACACAATTTATTAGGCACTCCATTGCCATTTGAACATGACAGAGAAACATTCAATTGACATGCGAAGAAATCATGATAAAACTTGACTTGACGATGATGGAGATAATGTGATGTAGGTGTTATTTCGCCTCGTACATTTTGAGAAAAAATAAAATTCGTCTCTTTTGTTTATTAGGATATTTTTCTTTTCTTCTACATCAGAAACGACAAATATATGCCGATTAAAATATCGATCAGTGATAACCATTGAAAAATGTACCATAACAGCCACAGAAAAGAGCAAGTACGTGTATGATGAATGATTTTCGCGGCAAAGAGAGAGCTCCAGCGGTCCAGCGACCTTGAAAAGAGGCTACGTTTAGAGAGAGAACGAGATATATGGGAAGCTCCATCTGAAAAGTCTCTCTTCAATAATTTTTCAAGTAAGTCGGAAAAATACTAGGACTACATTTCATTTAAGCACATCTGTTGGGACTCATCATGCATGCAATAGTGGAAAAGATAAAAGAATTATATTGTACATGTTTGCCTTAATTAAAGCATGTTGTGACTTATGCTTTTGGTCTTTTTCGGCGCGGTATTCTAAATTTTCGCGAAAATTATATTTAAACATGTTTTTTCAAATATTTTACTCGGCGTGATACCTTGATATTTCTCAGCAACTATTTTAATAATTTAGACAAAAATTGGTTTACCTACGTTATCGAATTAATGCGAAATATTTCTTTTTTGCAATAAGGCTACGTGTTGAATAGCCAGAAAACCAAGTTGGTAAAATGTAATTTTTTGCACTTTTGCAACACGCATGGAAAGTTTCACGCTAATGTGTGGGCAAAAATCGCTCCAGCTACCTTAGGTGGTTTTTTGTACTGCACGGAAAGGATGGAACGCACATAATTTCCATCGCCTCTTTATGAATAGACACTTCAATAGAGTGTCACAGATCTACTTCCTCTCGTGGGCCAGTGATTGTAACACCACAAAAATTGTTGGCCTACATCTCTACATTTCCCAAAAATCTCATGAGGTCATCGCAATTTGAAAAACTCACCAATACGACGAAAACCTCTTTGCCCCAGGTCATACTGTACACAGAAGAGCCGAATCAATTGACGAAAAGAAGTTATGGCTTAGTGACTCTCCCCGATAAAACCCTCATTCCAACACTTCGAACTGTTCACCCACCGTCTTTCCCCATTGATTTCATTAGGTTGTCACTCCACACTGAAAAGGGTAAGATCTATAGGGTTTACCATCCACCCAAAACCTTCTCCTCCAGGTGCCTCGATCAATGTTTCTCATCCTCTAATACCACCCTTGTCCTGGGTGACTTAAGCTGTAAATACATACTGTTGGGCTTTCGGGCAACAAACGCAAATGAGAAAACATTACACCAACATGCACTAGACACAGACGTTTACATTCACGCTCCAACATTGTACATAAAAATTATTGAACACCCTGATACCGACACATCGGACATGCTAGATAAAACGCTCTCACGTAAATGTTATTTATTCACACACTACACTCCCAAATACATTAAATTTCTTTTTTGTAATTATCGTTGTGCCTGCAAACTGTATCATTATTATTATTTTTGTTTTAATGGATTTATTTCCTGAACAATAATTGATTTTTCTATCTAAAAAAATTAAATTTAAATTAAATTTTAAAAGTATAAACAAGTACCGATAAACAAAACTTATCGTTTTTTAACAAAAATAACAAAATTGAATAGCATCTATTAGTTTAACTATTTAATTTACTATTATAATCGATCTTTTATGATTTTTTTTGTGCGTTGCGGCACACTTGGCAGAGGCTTGCGGCACACCAGTGTGTCGCGGCACACTGGTTGAGAATCACTGTACTGTATAGTTTTTCCTAATAAACGGGTTGTAAATATGTAACAAGGTTAATAAAAATTGTTATTAAAAGTAATTTAAAGGTTTATAAAATGCAATTGTAATACAAATAGACACGCTTCTCTATACGATATCCAATCACTTCTGATTTTAAAACACGTAAGAATTATGTGAGATATCATCAGGTATCGTTTATTTCAAACCGCTGCTTTCGATGAAAACGGCAAAAACATGGACGGTATTATCGGACGCGGTATGTGAACGTACACGACACCACAGACTTCCGGCGGGTACTCCCCGCACTACTCTCTCTTCTCGACAGAGAGCCTTGTTAGGTAGATAATTAACCTTGGTGATGGGGAAGGCCTTATACCTCAGTCATTTGCCCGTATGAGTGGACAATTACAAACACAACTCACGTTTAACAATGTATATGACAGCTAATGCTCACTTAACACAGGAAATGGGCAAGGTAAAAACAATCAGAACGACCACGTATCCAATTGTGGCGACGTGCTCAAATAAAATGGTTTGTGAATGGGATAGATTTAGAAATAGTACGTACAGCTTGGCGATGGAGACTCGAATAGTAATTTAATGGATGTTGAAATGTAATTTGGAATTCACTCCGAATGAAAAAATGGATGGAGTGTAAAGGAGTTGGGCCATAAGATGAAAAATGACAAGGCCGAAGAGTGTTAGATTTTGATACGAAACACACAAAAGGAAATTGCATGCAGAAAAATGACGCGACGATTACCGAAATAAGAGCAGGTTAGTGTAAAGCAGCCAAATTATGGAGAGTCAATGCGGGGTATTCATAAATATCTAAGAACCCATTCGGGTCATGCGGGATGCGTACAAAATATTCTAACACAATAAAAATGACAGTCTAGAAGGTGTAGCGGCCATGCGCTATTATGTTCATCTGTATCTACATATCTGAATATCATTCCTTGTAAACAAGAAATCTATATTTACGAAGTACCGCGAAAGCAACCTCCAGGGTGTATGTCACTGGGTGATTCCACACCAGGCATGTATTACTCGTCCCAGTTCAAGGTCAAGACATACACGCCCCCCGGCCGCGCGCTGGGCAAAAATCACTCAGGATCAACAATGACTATGGCAGTCAAATATGCACGGCCAAGCCAGAAACTAGGAGAGAACAACGATGGCGGCCATGCTAATATTTAGTACACTGGCTGAGATACAACTACTGATTAGTATTAACTTTGGTTCTTACGAGGTGAAGACCCGAAAAAAGGAGAGAAGACCCACTGATCAGTCACTAATACTTGTAATTCATGAATGCTACGGGATACTAATTCATGCAGAAAACAAAATTTAGCTGAATATTGCAAGCTAAGCGCTAATAATTGTGATATGTTAATAAACACAAGTACAAAGTCTAGTCTACCTAGAGATGATGGGGATTTGATGGTATATTTGTAATCGTTTCTGCCGTAATACGTTGACTCGATCAAAATTTTGTGAAATATAGGTATGAAGTAGAATAATCATTTTTATTTAAACATCATTAAAGGTATATTCATTTATTTGAAAATAGACATCCCAATTTTTTTAATTCCTGACTAAATGCAAACTTTCGTTTTTTTAGCGGCATTTAATCAATCGGTATTTTAAATGGAAAAAGACTTATCTTTCCCAACAGGGGCTCCAGTTCTCCCGAGAAAAAAACTTTCACAAAAAGAATTAACGTTGGAACGGAAATAAAATAAACAATCGCGTAATGAGGGAGGAACATGCGCGATATGTCAAAAGGAAAAGAAAACTCGGAAAACAGGATTTTGGTGTTTACATCGGGTAAGATAACAGGAATGTTGGTTATTTTATAATGTCAATGTTAAAAGCTCCATGTTAGAACCTACTGGTGACATCAGTGATCACATAATGTGAGTTTTTGAGCGATTGTACAATCTATCATCCTGCGGTGATGTACTGAGTCAAGAGCGTACAATTTGAACTGACGCCTCATTGATTAGAAAGCGCTACAAACCTACGAGTACGTAAGGGAATGGACGGTCCGCCCAGGCCCTGCCACATTTCTGGCTGGCTTTTTGGCATAAAATTTAAAAAAGAATTTTTAAAGAGATGAGTCAAACTATCCCGAAAATGAACGTTCACAATCGATTACAGAAAACGATAAAACCTATGAAACGAATAATTAGCTATGGAACCAGTGTTAACAAACAAACGAAATTAATTTGGATGATATCATAAATGATTTGTTACATAAAAGCATAGTAAATATATTTTAAAATTGCAAGTCAATTGATAAATAAAAGTATGCTTTCTCAAACTTCATTTCAAATTGTCTAAAAATGATTGACATTTATTGTGCTCTCCGAAGGAAGGGCCGACAGCCTCGATCGGCTCAAACTGTAGCTGCGTCACAGGCTCAAGTGAATATTCACTTTCTAGTGAATATTCAGGGGCAAACATAATTAATTCAGGGAATTCCAGGATATTTTCCGAGACTCATCACCGTGCGGGACAATCGAAATCCGGGACTGTCCCGCCTAACCTGGAGTTGCCGTAGGTTAGGGTGAGGATAAAAGAGAAATAAAACCACGTGTTGGAAGAGAAATTCACTAATATAACGGCGCAAAATACAATTAGCAAGATAATAATCGTATGTAAATGCACAGAAAACGTAAAGAGCTGGAGATGAACAGATGATCTGAGGAAAATAATTGAAAATAGGCCAAAAAACGATTAACCAACGAATTTGTATCAAAGCAGGACTGGCTATGCATTGGCGTGGCACATGCAGCACAGCTATTGAACAGAGAATGCGAGTGATTTCACCGCTAAGGCTCTCTTCACACGGTGATACTCTGCGGGAACGTAACTGGTTTGTGACATAGCTGGTAAACTAATTAGTGACTGGTTAGTGACTCCGCTTCACGGGTTAGGTCACTCTTCAGTGACAGATTTTTCTCCAATCACGAGCAAAGTCAGATGCGGGTAAGTGAATGGCTAGGTACTACACAATGCCAACTATCGACTCAATTGGCGAAAAAAATTAGGTCTTATTATTTTAGAAGGAATAGATGAAGGTACTAGATTCATATCTTGAAAGTAACATTCACTGCATATTATTCGTAGCAACAAAGAAACTCGAACTAGAGTAATTCAATTTTCACAGCGAATTTTATATTAAAAACTTGGCTAATTGAGCATTGTCTACAACAGAGTACAATATTCTGCAACGCAGGTAAACTGGAAAACTTAAGAATCTGAAGTAATAAGTGGCCTGAAGGGCCAGTCACCTGTAACTAATCGCAAACTAATTTCTAAAGGGTTACTAGCGAATAGCGCCGTGTGTGGCATTCCGCCGTACAACATAGGAAGTGACTTCCAAGTCATCGGAAAGATACGTTACCGGATTTGTTACCGGAAAGTTCTGAGTAGTTCCGAGAGTAGACGGACTAATTATACCACTGATTACGATAGATGGAACTCAATTAAAAGTTGTCAAACCTGTTACGCATATGCTTTCCTTGCCTTACCACGCAACATAGTACGGTACACCTTGATTGTCCGTCAGCCCACCTCACCTGTGCCGTCTGGACCACTTAAAAGTTTCGAATGAGTCTCCTCTCTCTCCAATCTACTCCTGTTTTCATGAGTGTATTCATTCCCAGTTCACTCACAAACTCTTTTCTCAAAATCAACGAACAAATCGAAAAACGTCCCGACTATACTCGTTTAAGCTACTATAAGTGTTCTTATCACAGAAATCGAATCCCGGGTTGCCTTTCCCTTCTTAAACCGAACTGGTCGGCAGTTAAATACTCGTTTGCTCCCGTTTACAACCTCCTGTTCTTAATTCTAAGCTCCAGCTTTGCAGCGTAGGAAATTCAACTTTTGTTACAGTTATTAGAATTCTGACGCTTTCTTCTCCTTGGGGATAGGGATCAAATTGTTTTCACAAAGTCCTCCAGCAAAAATCTCTTTCCATAGATCCTACGAATAACCTAAAAAAGTCATCGCCTTCGATTGCTTGGTAAATTCTTTACTAATTCTGAAGGATTATTATATACTCACAATTTCTCTTGCCTTCCCTTCATCTCCATTTCGCTGCCTCTTATCCCTGGTCAAAGGATATCCTTCTAATGTGCACCCCTTTGTCTAAGTTTAGAAGCTTGTATTCTCTGCCATCTAGTTTTTTCCACATATTTCGTCCACCTTCCCTAAACCTCCTGTCGTTAGGTAAATACCTTCCCTGCTTTGTACTTAATTTTTAGTATCGATTGCCCTCTCATACCTCCCGAAAACAACCTCATGTTAGCGTATAACACACCCACTTCCCATTTTCCTTTGTTGCTTGTTTTTTTTGTTCCCATTGTCTTCTCTTCCAATTTACCTTCGTCGTTTAAGGTTTCTCGTCTAAGTTTGTTATTCATATCACTGTACCTTATTTTGCTAAACTCGATGTTGAAATTTTTCCACTTCCTTTGCTCCTCTATTGTCCATACAATTTCTTCTCCAACCCATGACTTAATCTTTTTTATTTCCATTGATCCTACTAATGATTAATTGTTTTCTCGGCCGCTCCTAGCCATCCTGATTTTATGCTCCCCCAACTTTCCTCATTTTTTCCCATTTCCTTTGCTCCACCAATGCTCCTTTCCACTCTTCCTCCTCCTACTACTACCTAATCCTGATCCTCGGTTATTTTTCCCCAGGCTTACCATACGTCCCGGTTTGGCTGGGACAGCCTAGGTTGGAAGGGTCTGTCCCGGTGTCCGTCCCGGTAGGGAAATTTTCCCCGTTTGATGTTGAGCTATCCAGTAATTTTTCCACTAGGCCTGCTATCCACTACACGGAGAAACGCACAGCGAGAAATGTATAACTCGAAAATATTTTATCGAATTGTATCACGTATCCTCGAGTGCTCTTGGCTAAATATATAGTGATTATTACATGTTTAAAGGGAAGAATCCCAGTGATGGCAGCCGAGATAATTATAATAATCTTTATTTCTAGAGGAGTAGCTCTCCTTTTGAGCAGAAAAAGTTAATGCAATACAACACAGATTAAATGACAAAGGAAATCAGGTACAACACAATTTGCAAAACTAAGTGTAAACACATCTTTAAAAAAATATCTTACTTAAAATGGACTGTAAGCAAGCATATGAGTTCAGGGTGGCATTGACAAGTTTTACAATTTTGCAATATACAGTATGCAATTTACAATGTATAGATTACAGCAGTTACTTATAATACACTTATGCAATGATTACAATATATTAAATACTTACACAATAATTACTTAAGCAATATATAGTTATACAATATACAACGGTAGTTACAAATTATTATCACTGCCTAAAAGGCTCCAAAGCCTCTATCTGAACACTTTCATTAACCCACTACAATATATCACAATACTTATACAACAATTACTTAAGAAATATATAGTTATACAATTTACAGCTGTAGCTACAATTTATTATCACTGCTTAAAAGGCTCCAAAGCCTCTTTCTGAATACTTTCATTGACCCAATGCATTTAGCATGGTTTGACAATCCATTCCAGAGTTTGGAAGCTGCCACAGTGAACGACCTCTGAAATGTGGTTATCCTAAACTGAGGGGTATACAAGAAACTTGGATCTAGTCTAGTAACCACATTTGGAGACTTGGAGCACGGAGGAAAGAGTTTAAGCAAATAATCAGGACTCCCATGTTTAACGAGATTGAACATGAAGCAGGCCATATCAAATTTTCCCCTTGATTTGATGTCAAGCCAGGAGAGCTTTTGGAGATACGGGGTGATGTGTTTCATCTCTCCGTAGGTTAAAGATCTCACACGGGAGATGAGCAACATTCTGTTAAACTTTTCCTGGGGAATTAATCGGCGGGGGCCAAGAAGGGTTCGGCAACCCCTCTCGTAACAAGATTCGAACTCGGCATTTGTAATTGTATTTAATTATTTGTAATTGTTGTAAAAGAATAACAAAACTTCAGCATTATCCTAAATAACCTAAATAAATGATAAAGGAAAATAGAAATAGCTCGAATGCAGCGGAGAGCAGCAATATTTGTAAAACGTTGTTATGATAAACTATGCAGTTTTACCGAATTTTTGAAGGAATTACGGTGGGAATCTCTATCTGATCGAAGGGAAAACTATAGGTTAAATCATTTGCCTAAGTTCCGAGCAGACAATTTTTTCCCGGACGTTCAACATATGTTGCTGGAGCCAACGTATTACGGTAGAAACGATCACAGGCATGAATGAGATTGAGGAAATAGACTGCAGAACCGATAGATTTAAAATATCATCTTCTGCGTACAATAGGGGATGATTTTAGTTTCAATAGCTCAATTTCATAAAACTCCAACCCCTACTAGGTAGAGTGGACTTTTTTACTTGTAACATCATCATATTTCATCATCATCAATATAACTTAACATCATTTCTAGCTCCTCGCCCCACTTGGAATTACCGGTGTTATTTTGTTTTATGCATGAAGTAGTATCTTGGAGCAATCATAAATTAATAGTAGTTGTCTCTTTCCCAGTGTACTTATCTTGGAGCAATCATAAATTAATAGTAGTTGTCTCTTTCCCAGTGTACTGCACGTTTGCATGTTCGTCTACGTATCACTCTCCCAGTTTCCGGTTGGACTACGCACTGTTCTCCTGACTGCTTTTTGGTCTCGCCTAGCGGCTGGGGAAATGTGCGAGGTTACGATTTGAACTTGGACGAGTGCTACAGATCTGGTGTGGATTCACCCCGTGCCACACACCTTGGTGGTGGCTAGAACAGTATTTCGTGGATGTAGATTAAATAAAACGTCCTTATATTTATGAAGAGTTCCCCTGAAGACGATGATAGACTAAGTCTTCGAAACGTCGCCGTCGGTGCAGTTCAACACCATCACTCGGCTGGAAACATGAAAACTCTTCATGCTAAGTATTTTCCGGGAAAGACTCAAAACTTGCGTCCCGATTATTGTTTTTGGAGCTTTTCCATTTCTTCCCATTTCGCCCCATTAATACTCCGTCATCCCATTGGTTTATCTCCAAAGCTTATTATTAATTTCCCTGTTCCTAGACCTGTCCAGTTCAGTATTGGCGTTCTTCCTCTTCTTTCTACCTTCTAACTTCCAAATCATGTTTTTATTAATGAAAACTTTTCGAGTATTAGGACGTATTCAAAATCGCTTCCTAGAAATTCAGTAACTTTTTAATATTTTTTTTTTCATTTTTCATGCAATAAAAAACTTTGTCTGTAATTTTACACAAGTCTTCTACTGATAGAAACATTTTTTATGAACCGTAAAAGTTCCTCATAGTGTTTCCCTGTAATGAATGTCATTCTTGCGTAAAATAGTGAAAATAAATTATTTCATGAAAAATGTACGCGAAATTTTAAAATTTCACTGTCGTCAATTAACAATGCCGTAATACTAAAAACACTATAGACGTGGATAATAATTCGAGTTAACCTATTTTTTTATATTTTTCCGCCAAAATGGACCTATCCGAACACTGCAATTCCGTGCCGATGCATACGTGGAGATGTATGAAATGATACGGATACATTTCGTAATCCTAAAGAATTTTTGTGGGCCGCAAGCTCTTTAAAGTGCTCAATGGGGAATGTCGTACAAGATGAAGAGAACAATGCCAAGTCACGTAAAAAATTTAGACCAAAAATTTATAAATTATTATTATATAATGCGGACTTTATTTAAAATTAAAATTTAGGGAGATTAATAGTTTTCTTGGGATCCGAGTTTCGACCGACTGTAATACTCTATAGGTCACGAACATTAGCCATACAGACGACAGGCTGATATGTAGCGCTAGAGAACCTTACTTTACGGATGATTCATTAAGTTTTAACAAGACGCCTTCATGGAGAATGTCTATATAAAATATTAATCTAGATTTTATTAGAACAGAATTCACTGCAATCGGAAAGCACATACCTTCGCGGGACAGGCCTTCGTCTTCAACCACCTCAACCACCATAATAGCCAACGATCTTCAACCTTCAGTACTTAGGAACTTGTTTAATGTGACGTATTATAGCTATCAACTTCACAATGTTTTGCAGCAGAGCTTTTCTTCATCCTGATTACTTGCTTAGAGCTAGAATTTTCTCAGTGTTTTTGCAGTATTCATCTCATTTCTACTTGCGATGGAACGTGTAAGATCAACTCAGTTGATGGGAGTACGTACGATTACGTTCCATTTTGGGGGTAGAAGAACAAGTTTTGAAAAATTAGTTGAGAAGGACAGAACCCGTACACACTTGAGCGAGCGAAGAGTACCCACCGGCGAAGCAAATCAATATTTAAGTATCTTTAAGATATAAGTGGGTGACCGCAAAGCATTCATGTCTGAGACGCACTACAGGTAATCTCCGTAAGTGGTTCTGAAGCGAGTGGCGGCCGGCTCCTCTTTTCCCCCACTCGGATGAAGTGGCTGGCAGCGCAAATTTATGGAGGAGATACAAATGGGTACGAGAGACCGCGAGCACCATATTACACGTGGGAACACACGGATGTGGGTGATTTAATCGTGAGTTATGTTTAATGCGGACGGCTTGCATGGATTCCACCCCTAAATACTATTCCTCCGAAAGACACGTCCTGATTATGCCGTAATATGCTTCCCATTTTTCTCCACGTTGTGTGTTTACTTAGTGTATTGCTACTGAAGTCGCATTTCCGTGTCCAACGTCCCCGAGATTTCTTACTATCCTACTCTGGCCCATTTAATTTGGTTACAATGCTCGTTTAGTGGCGAAGTGAGGTAATTATGTATGCAACAGGGTGTTAGTAAAAAGTATGAGACAACTCGTAGGGATTAGAACAGAAGCATAAGTATTGAATATAATCCTTTAATTACTTCGTTGGCAAGTTGTTGGCGACAAAAAATTATATCACTGCAACTTTAACAGGCTACACGTTTTGCGAATACCTGATTTATTGCGTGGTCCACACAAGAGCAGGGAAGTATTTATTTCCATCACACTGGATATTAACAAATCTGTTTCTTGTATTTCCTTCATTAGAGATAGATTCCCTTTGGGACTACTCCAGCCTTCTAGAAAAACCTTTTCGGAGTCGTAAGTGTGAAGTAAATGCAATGATTCAGGCATCTAGTTCCTGGTAACCCAGGTTAACAGGAACCTGGTAACCTGGTAACCTGGAATATTTACCACAAAAATGTGGTAAATATTCTTCTTTCACGATACATATAACCTTTCCGTTCTGTTTGTGGCAGAATGTTCACCCATAACCACATCCACGCTGGCAAAGCTTCCATCCACGCTGATGGTGCATGAACGTTAATGTGCATTAGATATATCAGACAATGAATTTTTCCCATAGTTCTAGACATGCAATGGATAAGACCGGGCAAAGAGAACTGGGAGAGAGCAGTATTTAATGCATTTTAGGACCGAAGTGTATGCAAATCGGTAATTATTTCTGAAAGCGATTTGGAGGATGTGCTGTTTATTAAGACAGAACGAAATTTTTCTCTAGCCATAATAGAGACGTAAGTCTTCTTAGATTTTAAAATAAATTTCGAATATGAGGTATGAAGTAAATATAAAATATTAATGACATCAAAACTGTTTTATTTTATGCAACTTCTCAGGATTTAACCAGATATTCATATCTGAGGCTTTTATTTTGCTTTATTGTTTCACACCCAATGCTGAAACCAAAGTTCGCAACCGATTTTTTTTCTATTAAAAAAAAGCATTTCGGTGAGTAAAAAAATCAGGTTTTTAAAAACTTCAATAAATCACACGAACTGGACACCTTTCTGCTGCGATCCGATCGTCAGAACAGCCTCTTTTTTATTAATGTCTGTGTGGAGTGCACAGCCTTACCATATCACATCGAAAACAGCTTCTATTTGGTTAAAAAACATTTCGTCAAGTAGTGGCTAAGTGGCTGATATTTTAGTATCTTTAGAAAGATGATATTTTTACTTCATAATAAGGCCAAGTGAATTGAATTTTATATTTCGCTTAAGTTACCTTAAATGTACAAATTTTAAAATAATTCTTTGCATGTGATATAAGAGTGGCCACGGATGCATAAGTTTCGACATTTTTATTGATGTTTCTATTTTTATGCGGTATTTCCGGAGAAAAATTTGAAACAAAATTGTCGGTACGATAATATTTAGGGGTGCCGAAACGCCCTTTAAGTTTCGAAGTTTCAAAAAACTCGATAAAAAGAGATAATACGACGGTTGAGATGGGAAATATCTCCACCGAATTTTTATAAGCGCACCAAAATGGTATGCGGAGGTTACAGTGCCGTGGGGAACGGGTACCTGTGCCGCCGCGAACCACGGTACGTTAGCAACCTCTCGCCTACCTCCCAGGCGTTATATGGAACACCCCATACTTTCGTTGGTGTATCGCAGAATAGAGCCGCAGATACTCCAGAGGCGACGCAGCGGCTCCTCACGGCTATGTGCTTCCTTGAAACCGACGTGGAATACCGTCTTATGTTGAAATCTCCTCTCTTCACATCCCTGGAGCACTCCTCCCCCGCCCCCCTCCTCCCTCGCCCACCTCCCCCAACCCATACCCCACCCAGCCCCTTCCCCTGCCCTGCCCGCCACCCCGCTGTGGTCCATTTTACAAAAGTTGGGAACAATATTGACTCTTTTTCTCGCTGAATTCTACATTCCATTAAAAAGTGTACAAAAGAAGATATTAAAATTTTATGAAAAAAATGGGAAAATAACTTTCTCAAATGCTACATTAACCATGTTCTTGTGCATATTATCATCAATTCGTTGTATTGAGTTTACACAATTTTTACTGCACGCACATATATTTCCCCGTACAAATATGCTTGACCGTGCATTTTGTAAGTAATTGAGGCTGGCTCTTGAGCTATGAAACTTTGAGATTAAAATCCAATGTACAATTCCATGGCACGCCGTTTCAAAATTTGCGAGAGGTAGAATCATTTTTTCATAATTATTTGTCAAATAAATGTAGATTATTTCCATCAAACTTTGAAACAATTTTTAAGAAGCATTTTCTGAAAAATTATAATTCTTGATGTCATTATAAGTGTAAAGGTTTTGGATATTTACACCCTCCCTAGGACTCTCCATTCGTCACTCTCCACGTCTGCAGCAATACTCTCCCCGAATTTAGCTCTGATTCTTGTAATGTTTTACAAGGAGTACTGCAATCCATTCCTTTACTCCTCGTATGTTCCGGTGGAAAATGTTTTTCAAATTGGCCTCCTTCAGAGCTGTTTTCAATGTCTACACCTGGAAAGAGAGGAAATGTAGGTATGTTAAATAATGTAGAAAAGGATGCGTGATATCCAAGTCAACGCGGGATTCGAACCCGCAACCATTGATTGCCATTCCAGTGTGTTACCAATCTGACGACCACTGTCAGCTTGAAATAATCTTGAGTATTAGCAATTGCTTGAGCAGCGAAGGTATTTGACGAGTGGGCAAACGTAAGCTTTCTTCAGGATGAAAATTATCCGATTTAGGTAATTTGATAAGTCCGCTGTATTACCCGATTAAGTCTGTACAGTATGTCAGTCATGCCTGTATGGAGGACTACAAGGCGACCTATTGAGTTGTTAAATGTGGCACGAAACCAGGAGGCGACCGAAGACTGACCGGTAAAATAGTAACAAATGCGAACAACCATTTAAAGGGGTTGTTTTTACCCCATATTTTATAACTTTTACTTCCACAAGAAAATCATTGAGCTCGGTGCAGGATTTTATTTTTTTGTTTTTCAATGACTAGCAATCAAGATATTGTGTTGATATTTTCATTATTACATGGCTTAAAAATTAAATGTTTCCATTCTTGCTTCTTATTTTTCTTTATCCTTTATCCTATTACCTCAAAATTGCGTTTTTGGCCGCGAATTCGTCCATTTGTTCACCATTTCAGGAAGAGAAAATTTGATTTAATAGGCCGCGCAAGGTGGTTGGGGCAATTTTTTTAAATGTATGTTTAAACATAATTTTCATCACATAAAGTATTCTACCAGTTAACGGTAGGTTATGATGAAAGTCGAAGAAAATCCACACTCTTACACGTGTAGTGCCCTACCTACCACTAGTACTTCTTTCGTCATCTCAGCGTAAGTCATACCTTTCTTCATCCCTTCCATAAAACCCATTCTCTTTCTCCCCCTTCCCCGCTTGCCCAACATCCTTCCCTCTATCACGGGCTTCAGCAAACCAGAATATCATCATCTGGGTATTCTACCAGCTAAAGGTAGGTTATGGTGAAAGTCAGAGAAAATCCACAGACTCCTACACGTGCAGTGCCCTATCTACCTCTAGTACTTTTTTCTTCATCTCAGCGTAAGTCCTACCTTTCTTCATCCCGTCCATAAAACCTATTCTCTTTCTCACCCTTCCCCGCTTGCCCAACATCCTTCCCTCTATCACGGACTTCAGCTAACCATCGCCCCTCATTACCTCTTCCAGTCACCTACCCTGCCTTCCCGTAATCTCATCCACAAGTTTCCTCTCCTCCCCCACCATGTCAAGCACTTCCTCATTTGTCCTCCTTTCTGTCCAACGCACCTTCTCCATCCTCCTCCACACCCACATCTCGAACGCCTTCAGCCTATTTTCGTCTTCCTTTCTCAAGGTCCACGCTTCTGTCCGATACAACGCCACACTTCATATCAAGCTCTTCGCCAGCCTCTTTTTACTCACTTTTTATTAGCTCTCACTGTATGTCTGCTTGTCTGTGTACGTACAAACCCATTGGAGCGGAAGGTGTGGTATTCGATTCCCTGCTGGGGAAATTGTTTTTCTTCTTTTTTTCATAGCCGTTTTCACTTACATCTTTAGAAATTTTTTTTTCATGATCGCATTACCCTAAAAACTTTTTTTGCAATATTTTACTCGCTCATTACTCATTAGTGACGGCGATCAAAGCTAGCACTTAGCCCTTGGACGTTGTGGGAGATGGACCGTGGTGAGCCAACAACTGTGATTATCGCTATTGAATGTTCAACAATGAATATAAATGTCATATCGAATTACTAATGTTTCTAATGGTTGTCGAATATCTGAATAATTTGACATATCAGTGAAGATCGAATGATTTCATTTCACAAATAAAATTTATTATCAATGTGATACTACAATATTTTATGGCAAAGATACCATAAAACAATGAAAAAATACAATAAAATGCACTGAGAATATGAGACATTAAAGCGTGACGTAATGCATATGAAAATAAAGCGAGTATCATGAAAACTTAGAAACCAAACCGGGAGGACGGATACAATTTCCAAGTACCTGGGAGAGGATATTTAAAAAAGGAAACCAGCAGCGAGCCAATGAACAAAATTCCCGCCAAAACTACCAGGGTATATAAGACGGACAAAGACGAATACCCTGTAAATACTCAATGGCAAAATAAACACCTTTTGACTTGACATCGCTACTTCAGACCTGAAGACGCCAGCAGGATGGCTGGAGAAACTGTTGTCAACCATGGATATCACGCGGAGGAACTCCCGAAAGCTGTTTAAATAAATTGCATAACCATAATTCAGCGGTTGTCCTTACGTACTTAAATGCTTGAGCACCAGATGAGAGGGCTGCTCAAATACCGGCAAGGTCGATTGATATCTCGATACTTTGCCTCCATCGTTATCGATAGAGCAACATTCGAGTCGAGCTACCCTGGGTACTGGAACTCTCAATATCGTTGACACGGATTTTCAGTATTGACCAGTACTACAGAATTGGAAAAACACAATGCCCGGTAGTAACGAATACCGGTATCTTTTGCCCATCCCTAGTGGAGACCACGCATGTGCCCTGGGATTTGATAAGCCTACGGATGCTTTCCACTCTGAAACATTAACGGCCCACGCATTGTGCCGTGGGAAGTGACAGGAGCATCGACTCTTACCCGGGCGCTAACACGCCTCCCCCCCTAATCGACACACCGCCAATGTCATTAATGAACCCTCTGGTGGTTGAAGCTGTGTTGCCAAGTCAAGGTTAATTGGCGTCTTCTGATTGTGAGATGCGATTGTGGAGAAGGGTGGAGACATTGGTCCGGCTGGGAAGGAATACGAGCAAGGAGGCGTTGGATGTGGTGGGGGAGGGAAGGAAGCAGGGATGAAAACAAGTCGGCGAAGGTGTTTGGAGTGTGTGTCGAGAAAGAGGAAAGGGATTTGTGAGAGGAGGGGGTGATAGATGTGGTAAAACGCTTGACAAAGCGTTGGAAACAAAGGAAGACGAGTTTCAAAAAGATGATAACGCTGCGCTGAAATGCCCTGAAAGCAGGTCGTGATTAAATTTTAGCTGTGCAATTTGAGTTTCTTGTGTTAAAGCACCAAGATGGGTGTGAACCGCCACAAATAAAGCATTAGAATTGACCGGAATTCCAACCCTGTAGCCTTGGCGGTGGAACCAGCTAACACGCCTGACTGGAAATTTGGAAATATGGTTTCGAATCCTGGTCAAGGCAAATGACTTTTTCGTGGCGATTTTCACCCTCTTCGGTGACTGTCTTTGCACCCTTGCGAGTTGACAGCGTACCACATCATATGTGCAATCACAGTGATTGGAAATTTGTTTTTAGTGATATCTTGAGTGTGAGTGATTTAAAATGAAAAAATGAAATCCCTGCATCGAATTCAATTCTTTTTTATGAGAGGAAAAGTTAAAAAAATATGGACTAACAAACCATAAAATGTAAGCCTGTTTGACTATTTTCCTGTCGGATATGGGCCACGAGGTGCATTCCTACCATTTTTTCAACTTCCTAGGTCGCCTGGAAGTACCTGAATCAGGCTCAAGTGGAAGATATCGATGAATTGGTAAAATCTATAGATTTTACTTCATTATACTTCAAACAATTATATCATTAGTACATAAAAACTTATAGCAGACTTGAAGCAAATGAAACATGCATAAAATAGACAATGTTGACCCGAAATTCGTTTGTGGTAAAAAAGGCCCCAGGTAGCGTCCGAGTAACGTTTTATATAGTGAAGTCTTACAGGGTTAAATGAGCTCCTTCTCTGCTACTCTTCGTGTGTAGGATAAAATGAAAAAAATCAATTTTTGTGAAGCTCTGCAGTTTGGCAGCAGCCGACCTCACTCAAGGGGATGATCGAGGTCCATTACTGGTCAGAGATAAGTGACCACCCAGATCAAGCGTGGTGCCACTCCACTAAATGGCATGAATGCTGGCCTCTGTTCATTCTTAAGGTCCTCCTGCCTCTGGGGTTGTAGCTCGGAGTGGGTGGTGTGCAGCCCCGTGGGAAGACCAAATGGCGTCGGTCACACGCGTCGCGTCCTTTCACGGGAAGACTTTGTAATTAAGCGACTTTGTTAAGCGAGTTAATCTTTTGCGACCTCAGAGAGATGCAAATTTGAAACACGGCTTCAACAACCGCCAGAGGGCTCAGTGACATATGTAGATAAGGGGTGGGTGGTTGTGCCCGGGTGAGAGTTGATGTTCCGGTCACTTCCCACGGCGCAATGCGAGTGCCGTTAATGTGCCAGAGTGGAAAGCATTCGTAGGCTTATCAAATCCTATGGCACATGGGTGGTCTCCACTAGGGATGGGCAAAATATACCGGTATTCGTTACTACCGGGCATTATATTTTTCCAATCCGGTAGTACCGGTTAGTATTGAAAGCAACGGCCCACCACGATGGAAGCACCGGTTCCCTATCAGTCACCGAAGTTCAACATCGTTGGGCTCGGCTCGGGTGATTTTTCAACCTGACAATCGGAATTCATAATCCTGCATCACCATCAATTTTTTTATTTTACTAACGTAATCTACCAGTAAGGGTAGTTTTTAATTGGAAATCAGTAAAAATCCTCCGAGTTAAATACTCAGAGGATTTTTACTGATTGGAGGCCTCTTTACCCATAATGTTTCTTTTTTCATGTCAGCGTACATCCTACCATTCTACATCCCGTCCAAAAAACCTATTCCCTTTCTTCCGCTTCCCCGCGTGCCCAACATCCTTCCCAATATCACGACCTTAAGGACTAGACCTCAGGGCTAGATATTTCCCTATTTATAATGGAGTCCATATTCGAATTTTATTGGTATTTTTATTTCAGCATCTGTAAGTATTGTAAAGTATATATTGTTATATTAATGCTGCAAAAATGTAGATATGCATGACAAACATTCTCAGTAATGTAAAAAATATACCTACATGAGTGTCTTACATAAGCCGTGGGGCTAAAAAGCCATCAAAATGGCAGGTTATCCTGCGATTCTGTAAAAATTACTGCGGTGAGTAATAGATTATATTTTATAAATAGTTAATAAAATATGGAAGCAACACATCGTTAGTTTTTTTACCAAATCTAATGTTATAAATTATTTATTTTTTCAATATTGTCTCTCTGGAGCCCACAGTCGTAATCTATGCCATGTAAAACCGCTGGTATTATCAGGCAAATTGCTCGAAAAGTTTTCGGCAAACTGTGAAAATTTTGATATAGTGGGAAATATAATATGAAAAACATATCTTTGTAATTTTTAGTACACTAGAATATAAGCGTACATTTAAAATGAAGTATGTTTACATATTATTATTATTTGGTTCTTTATATTTATTGTGCACGAGTTCTTTGAAATTAAAATTAACAGCATTTCATATCTCTACAAATGCTAACTTCTTCTAGCGCCATCTGTTGACAAAAGATTATTTTCCAAATAAAATGTAAACCATTTATTTTTAATAGATTAGGTTGGTAATTAGTGAATTTAATGACTGATTCTTGTAAGATTTCGATTACAATATTCCATCCAAACAAACCAACAAAGAACGAGCAAACAGGTGAAGTTAATGTTGACGCTACTAATGCTACAAATCGTAAGTATCAAGGAATTGCAACAGCGCATATTGCGAGTAGACAATGATATGCGGGTCGCGTCATGTTAGGATAAAGAATTTCAAATTTACAATATTTAATTTTTGTAGATTGACTTGGTAATTCGTAAATTTCATGATGATTGACGTATTTTCATCGAGTGAGGGTGACAAATTTGGATTGGGTAAGATTCCGATTACAATATTCCATCCAGACAAATTAACAACAAACAAACAAACAGGTGAAGTTAATAATGACACTCCTAATGCTACTAATCGTAAGCATCAAGGAATTGCGAAAGCGCATATTGCGATTAGACAATGATATGCGGGTCGCGTCATGTTAGGATAAAGAATGCAAATGTAAACCACTTAATTTTAAAAGATTAATTTAGTAATTCGTGAACTTAATGACTGATTCATATATTGTAATCGAAAGTTAGTAGGTTGCCAAATTTCAGCTCGATTGAACATTGGGGCGTGGGTAAGATTTCGATTACAACATTCCATCCAAACAAACCAGCAAAGAACAAACAGGTGAAGTTAATGATGACGCTACTAATGCTACTTATCTTAAGCATCAAGGAATTGCGAAAGCGCATATTGCGATTAGACAATGTTATGCGGGTCGCGTCATGTTAGGAAAAAGAATGCAAATGTAAACCACTTAATTTTAGAAGATTAATTTGGTAATTCGTGAACTTAATGACTGATTCATATATTGTAATCGAAAGTTAGTAAGTGTGCCAAATTTCAGCTCGATTGAACATTGGGGCGTGGGTAAGATTTCGATTACAACATTCCATCCAAACAAACCAGCAAAGAACAAACAGGTGAAGTTAATGATGACGCTACTAATGCTACTTATCTTAAGCATCAAGGAATTGCGAAAGCGCATATTGCGATTAGACAATGTTATGCGGGTCGCGTCATGTTAGGAAAAAGAATGCAAATGTAAACCACTTAATTTTAAAAGATTAATTTGGTAATTCGTGAACTTAATGACTGATTCATATATTGTAATCGAAAGTTAGTAAGTGTGCCAAATTTCAGCTCGATTGAACATTGGGGCGTGGGTAAGATTTCGATTACAACATTCCATCCAAACAAACCAGCAAAGAACAAACAGGTGAAGTTAATGATGACGCTACTAATGCTACTTATCTTAAGCATCAAGGAATTGCGAAAGCGCATATTGCGATTAGACAATGATATGCGGGTCGCGTCATGTTAGGAAAAAGAATGCAAATGTAAACCACTTAATTTTAAAAGATTAATTTGGTAATTCGTGAACTTAATGACTGATTCATATATTGTAATCGAAAGTTAGTAAGTGTGCCAAATTTCAGCTCGATTGAACATTGGGGCGTGGGTAAGATTTCGATTACAACATTCCATCCAAACAAACCAGCAAAGAACAAACAGGTGAAGTTAATGATGACGCTACTAATGCTACTTATCTTAAGCATCAAGGAATTGCGAAAGCGCATATTGCGATTAGACAATGTTATGCGGGTCGCGTCATGTTAGGAAAAAGAATGCAAATGTAAACCACTTAATTTTAAAAGATTAATTTGGTAATTCGTGAACTTAATGACTGATTCATATATTGTAATCGAAAGTTAGTAAGTGTGCCAAATTTCAGCTCGATTGAACATTGGGGCGTGGGTAAGATTTCGATTACAACATTCCATCCAAACAAACCAGCAAAGAACAAACAGGTGAAGTTAATGATGACGCTACTAATGCTACTTATCTTAAGCATCAAGGAATTGCGAAAGCGCATATTGCGATTAGACAATGTTATGCGGGTCGCGTCATGTTAGGAAAAAGAATGCAAATGTAAACCACTTAATTTTAAAAGATTAATTTGGTAATTCGTGAACTTAATGACTGATTCATATATTGTAATCGAAAGTTAGTAAGTGTGCCAAATTTCAGCTCGATTGAACATTGGGGCGTGGGTAAGATTTCGATTACAACATTCCATCCAAACAAACCAGCAAAGAACAAACAGGTGAAGTTAATGATGACGCTACTAATGCTACTTATCTTAAGCATCAAGGAATTGCGAAAGCGCATATTGCGATTAGACAATGATATGCGGGTCGCGTCATGTTAGGAAAAAGAATGCAAATGTAAACCACTTAATTTTAAAAGATTAATTTGGTAATTCGTGAACTTAATGACTGATTCATATATTGTAATCGAAAGTTAGTAAGTGTGCCAAATTTCAGCTCGATTGAACATTGGGGCGTGGGTAAGATTTCGATTACAACATTCCATCCAAACAAACCAGCAAAGAACAAACAGGTGAAGTTAATGATGACGCTACTAATGCTACTTATCTTAAGCATCAAGGAATTGCGAAAGCGCATATTGCGATTAGACAATGTTATGCGGGTCGCGTCATGTTAGGAAAAAGAATGCAAATGTAAACCACTTAATTTTAAAAGATTAATTTGGTAATTCGTGAACTTAATGACTGATTCATATATTGTAATCGAAAGTTAGTAAGTGTGCCAAATTTCAGCTCGATTGAACATTGGGGCGTGGGTAAGATTTCGATTACAACATTCCATCCAAACAAACCAGCAAAGAACAAACAGGTGAAGTTAATGATGACGCTACTAATGCTACTTATCTTAAGCATCAAGGAATTGCGAAAGCGCATATTGCGATTAGACAATGTTATGCGGGTCGCGTCATGTTAGGAAAAAGAATGCAAATGTAAACCACTTAATTTTAAAAGATTAATTTGGTAATTCGTGAACTTAATGACTGATTCATATATTGTAATCGAAAGTTAGTAAGTGTGCCAAATTTCAGCTCGATTGAACATTGGGGCGTGGGTAAGATTTCGATTACAACATTCCATCCAAACAAACCAGCAAAGAACAAACAGGTGAAGTTAATGATGACGCTACTAATGCTACTTATCTTAAGCATCAAGGAATTGCGAAAGCGCATATTGCGATTAGACAATGTTATGCGGGTCGCGTCATGTTAGGAAAAAGAATGCAAATGTAAACCACTTAATTTTAAAAGATTAATTTTGTATTTCGTGAACTTAATGACTGATTCATATATTGTAATCGAAAGTTAGTAAGTGTGCCAAATTTCAGCTCGATTGAACATTGGGACGTGGGTAAGATTTCGATTACAACATTCCATCCAAACAAACCAGCAAACAACGAACAAACAGGTGAAGTTAATGATGACGCTACTAATGCTACTTATCTTAAGCATCAAGGAATTGCGAAAGCGCATATTGCGAGTAGACAATGATATGCGGGTCGCGTCATGTTAGGAAAAAGAATGCAAATGTAAACCACTTAATTTTAAAAGATTAATTTTGTATTTCGTGAACTTAATGACTGATTCATATATTGTAATCGAAAGTTAGTAGGTTGCCAAATTTCAGCTCGATTGAACATTGGGACGTGGGTAAGATTTCGATTACAACATTCCATCCAAACAAACCAGCAAACAACGAACAAACAGGTGAAGTTAATGATGACGCTACTAATGCTACTTATCTTAAGCATCAAGGAATTGCGAAAGCGCATATTGCGATTAGACAATGATATGCGGGTCGCGTCATGTTAGGAAAAAGAATGCAAATGTAAACCACTTAATTTTAAAAGATTAATTTTGTATTTCGTGAACTTAATGACTGATTCATATATTGTAATCGAAAGTTAGTAAGTGTGCCAAATTTCAGCTCGATTGAACATTGGGACGTGGGTAAGATTTCGATTACAACATTCCATCCAAACAAACCAGCAAAGAACAAACAGGTGAAGTTAATGATGACGCTACTAATGCTACTTATCTTAAGCATCAAGGAATTGCGAAAGCGCATATTGCGATTAGACAATGATATGCGGGTCGCGTCATGTTAGGAAAAAGAATGCAAATGTAAACCACTTAATTTTAAAAGATTAATTTTGTATTTCGTGAACTTAATGACTGATTCATATATTGTAATCGAAAGTTAGTAAGTGTGCCAAATTTCAGCTCGATTGAACATTGGGACGTGGGTAAGATTTCGATTACAACATTCCATCCAAACAAACCAGCAAACAACGAACAAACAGGTGAAGTTAATGATGACGCTACTAATGCTACTTATCTTAAGCATCAAGGAATTGCGAAAGCGCATATTGCGAGTAGACAATGATATGCGGGTCGCGTCATGTTAGGAAAAAGAATGCAAATGTAAACCACTTAATTTTAAAAGATTAATTTTGTATTTCGTGAACTTAATGACTGATTCATATATTGTAATCGAAAGTTAGTAGGTTGCCAAATTTCAGCTCGATTGAACATTGGGACGTGGGTAAGATTTCGATTACAACATTCCATCCAAACAAACCAGCAAACAACGAACAAACAGGTGAAGTTAATGATGACGCTACTAATGCTACTTATCTTAAGCATCAAGGAATTGCGAAAGCGCATATTGCGATTAGACAATGATATGCGGGTCGCGTCATGTTAGGAAAAAGAATGCAAATGTAAACCACTTAATTTTAAAAGATTAATTTTGTATTTCGTGAACTTAATGACTGATTCATATATTGTAATCGAAAGTTAGTAAGTGTGCCAAATTTCAGCTCGATTGAACATTGGGACGTGGGTAAGATTTCGATTACAACATTCCATCCAAACAAACCAGCAAACAACGAACAAACAGGTGAAGTTAATGATGACGCTACTAATGCTACTTATCTTAAGCATCAAGGAATTGCGAAAGCGCCGACTGCGAGTAGACAATGTTATGCGAGTTGCGTCAATTAAGGGTAAAGAATTAAATTTACAATATTTAATTTTTGTAGATTGACTTGATAATTCGTAAATTTCATGATGATTCATGTTTTGTCATCGAGAGTAAGTAAGTGTGACAAATTTCATCGATTGAACATTGGGCCTTGGGTAAGATTTCGATTAAAAATTCTATCCAGACAAATTAACAACAAACAAACGAACAGGTGAAGTTAAAATAACCGTGGTGAAAGATGATAGTATGTAACCAACCATAATAAAAGTGGCAGAGAAATCAACAGGATCAATGGAAACGAGGATGATAAAGAAGCAATTAATCGAGCACTGCAGGCCTTTTTTAGGGTAGAGAGTACGGCAGAGAGTAGATCATGTAGTGGGTTATTAAGTAAAGGGTTCACCGTAAATATTGGTAGGAATGAGAGCTTTTTTCAAATTCAGAATGACTTGATATCCGAAAGAAATAGAAAACGTGGCTTAGGTACATCAAAAACAAATGTCATTAATGATATAAAATACTCGATAGACAGGTCTTGTAAGTCGTATCTCAGGGATTCCATTTCCATTGTGGTTGTTAATTGCCGTAGTATATAAAACAAAGTCACTGATTTTCACCATCTCGTTGGGAGCACGGAAGCTGATGTAGTAATAGGAACAGAAAGTTGGTTATCGAATGAAATTGCGGATACCGAGATCTTCCCAAAATCATATGCAATTTATAGAAAAGACAGAACAGCGAGAACAGGAGGAGGAGTATTTATAGCAGTCAAAGATGAGTTCGTCAGCAGAGCCGAAATATTTCCAGATAGTAATTGAGAAAGTGTGTGGTGTTCCATTCTTCTTCTTCCTTGGCGCTACAGCTTTTTGTCCGCTTTGGCCTTCATTACAATCTTCCTCCATTCCTCTCTCTTAATGGCCTTCTTTCTCCATCCTCTTATCCCCAAAGTAGCCAGGTCTGCTTCCACTCCGTCTTGCCATTTTAGGCACGGTCGTCCTCTTCTTTTTACACTGAATAATTTTCCCTCCCAAACTTTTTTGGCCACTCTCTCCTCTGACATTCTTATCAAATGTCCCATCCATCTGAGTCTCTGTGACTTGACAAATCTCACAATGTCTTGGCCTTCCATGAGGTCGTCAAGTTCTTCATTCCATCTTCTTCGAAAAACTCCATTTTCTTGTATGGGTCCAAATATTTTCCTTAGGATCCTTCTCTCAAAACATCTAAGTGCGTGCGCCTCTGCTGTTGATAGTGTCCAGCATTCACTTCCATAAGTGACAACAGGTCTTATCAAAGTTTTATATATTTTATATTTGGTATTTCTTCTTACCAGTCTACTTTTCAACAATTTATGATTTGCGAAGTACGCTCTGTTGCCAGCAGTGATCCTGTCTTTTATGCAAGCACTTATTGAGTTATCCGAAGTCACCAATGCTCCAAGATATTTAAAGGATGAGACACCCTCAAATTTATCTCCGTTGATATCTAATGTCTGAGGTCGTCTGCGAGCTTCAGATGTGGACATACACATATATTTTGTTTTGTCACAGTTAACTTCCAGTCCAATTCTTCCTGCGCTTTCCTTTAGTGAGCCAAATATTTCTTTCAATTTCCTTGCAGATCTGGCTACAATGACTACATCATCTGCATACGCCAGTATTTGACTGCTCCGATAGAATAATGTTCCACCAGGATCAACTCCCCTCACTGCCCAGTGCAAGGCCAATATGAACAATGTTGCAGACAAACCATCTCCTTGCTTTACTCCCATGTTAAATGGAAAAGCACTACCCATTTTATTGCCGACTTTAACCTTGGCTATGGTTTCCTGCATTGTGATTCTTACCAGTCTGATTAACTTCTTTGGCAAGCCTAATTCATTTAATGCTGCATACAGTGTGCTTCTCTTCACACTATCAAACGCTTGCATAAAATCTACAAACAGTAAGTGTAAATCTTGGTTGTGCTCGATGTGCTTCTCCATTATTTGACGCAAAGTAAATATTTGGTCTGTTGTGCCCCTATCTGGTCGATCCACCCTGGTATTCGGTAATGATGCTTTCTGCTCTTTTGCTAACTCTCGTTTGTATAATTCCTGAGAGCACTTTATATGCAATGTTCAACAGCGTAATTCCTCTGTAATTGTTGCAGAGCGTTTTGTCGCCTTTCTTGTATATGGGACATATAATGTCAGTTCTCCATTTTACAGGCATTATTTCCTGCCTCCAAATGTCACTGATTAATTCGTGTAAGCATCTCATGAGTGTATTTCCGCCTTTCTTAATAAGTTCTGGGGCTATTTCATCTTCACCAGGTGACCGATTATTTTTTAATTTCCTGACAATCACTTCCGCTTCCTTCATCGTAGGCTCTTCGATAGCCTCCTCGCCCATTTCCTCCTGATATTCATGCACCTCGCTCTCTTCCTCAAACACTTCGTCATTCAACAGGTCGCAGAAATGCTCTGTCCATCTCTCTACTATTTTGTCATCATCTCCCAGCATCTTTCCCTCCTTGTCCCTATACATGCCCAATTGTGCGGTGTATCCCTCTTTTGTCATTCTTTTGACAGCTTTGTAAAATTTTCTTACTTCACTTGATTGATCATTTAATTCTTCTATTTCTTGTAGTTGCTTTTGCATTGCTTCTGTTTTCTTTCTTCTGCACATCTTATTTGCTACCCCTCTTAACCTTTTATACTCTCTTCTATTGCCTCTTGTATCCCTAGCAATCATTATTTCCCGAGCTTTGTTTTTGTTTCTAACGGCGTCCATACATTCCGCATCAAACCAGTCACTATTCCTTTCCGTCCTCCTTTCACCAATTTCTTCTTCTGCTATTTCCTTAATGATTGTTTCTAAATCATTCCATTTTTCATTGATATTCTTATCTGCCTGGTACTCAAAAAGTTTTCTCTCCATACATCTTTGGTATTTGTCTAAGCTCTCTTGGATGTTCAGTTTTCCGACATTCCAATGTTTTCTGGTTGATTTGGATGTTACTTTGGTTTTTGATAAGTTTTGCTTCATGATTGCCCTAACTAAGTAGTGGTCACTGTCGCAGTTGGGACCCCTGCAGGCTCTGACATCAATAACTGATGATGAATGCCTTCTCTTAGTCAGCACATGATCTATTTGATTAACTATGTTTGTACCTGGGACTTTCCAAGTGCCTAAGTGTATTCGTTTATGAGGGAAACATGTGCTTTTTATGATGAGGTTGTTTCTGACTGCAAATTGCACAAGCATATCACCATTTTCACTACTTTTCTCATGAATTGAGTGTCTACCTACTACTCCTTTCATTTTGTCTTCCCTCCCAATTTTTGCATTAAAGTCACCTAAAATTGTAACCATATCATATTTTTGACAAAGATTTAACACATTGTCCAGGCATTCATAAAACTCTTCTTTCTCCAGTTCCATCTTGTCCTCCGTAGGTGCATGAGCTGTAATGAAAGTCATATTTCTAAACTTTCCTTTTATTCTTATCTTGCAAATTCTCTCATTTATTGGTTCAAATAATAAGAGGCTCTTTCTTATCTTACTCGAAATAATGAATCCTGTACCATATCTTCCTGTCCTATTCTCTGGTCCACTGTATAGTAATGTGTATTCCTTTTTATTTATTCTGCCTTGTCCTTGCCATCTTATCTCTTGTAACCCAATTACATCAATTCTATACTTCCGCATCTCATCCGCTACTTCTTTCATCTTTCCTGGCTTCAACATTGTTCTAACATTCCATGTCGCAATCCGTAATTTGTTTTTCCGTTCTTGCAAAGGTCTTTGGCCATTATATCCATCTGTCCGAGGCTGATTTTTGATTTCGTGAACTTTTTGTTGTTTTCCGGTGTAGGGTTGTTAGCCCTACGACCAACCCCCAACCTGGAGGACCTGGGTTTTTGATCAAGGTTTTCCGTCCTCTAGCCTTTGGTGGTCCAACACCTCACTACAAGGCAGTAGTGCTAGTTTTGGTCCACCCCGAGTATTTTATTTCCTCGGTACCCACCATATCTGGTGAGCATTCCCCGATCCGCCACCTGGGGAGGCGCCCGATGGGAGACTAGAAACTCCACACGGGGGTGTTCCATTAAATGCTCAAAAAAAAGAATTTTTATTTGCTCATATTATAGACCACCCGATGCAGACTTAAATTCAGTTCTAGAGTTGGATGGACAGGTGAAGCGTCTCACACGTCAAAATAACGAAAATAATATAATTATCGGTGGTGATTTCAACGTTCCCTCGATTGACTGGAAGACATATTGTTTCAAAATTGGCGGCAAAGATAAAGAGTTGTGCGACACTCTACTCCACACATTCACTTCTAATTCCTTACATCAATTAGTCACAACACCGACCAGAGGAAACAACGTTCTAGATCTTTTGGCGACTAACATACCTGAAAGCGTCCTTAACGTAGTAACAGTGAACGGAATTAGCGATCACAGAGCAGTAAATGCTAGATTCCATATTAGTACTGACAAAAAGGCACCCATAAAGAGGAGGGTATATTTATTTCACAAGGCGGACTTCGAAAGCTTAAAACAAGAACTATTGACCTCGTATAAAACATTTAGTGATATTAGTGAAAACCGTTGTACTGAATATACATGGAATACTTTTCGTAACATCACACAACTAGCCATAACTAGCGCAATACCAAGTAAACTTAAAAAGGTCAATACTGAACCTAGGTGGAATAATGCGGACGTCCGGAAATCTCTCAAGCGACAACGAATACGGCACGCAAAAATGAGGAACGCACGTCAGGATCTCCCCGAAGAGGAGTATAAGAAGTTATGCGACAAATACAAGAAAACGAAAACAGCAGCTAAGGCAGCCTTTCAAAATGCATTAACGATTTTCAAAAATAAAATATTGGGCGAATATTTAGAGGACAACCCAAAGGCGTTTTGGTCATACGTGAGGGAGGTTCAAGGCTTCAAATCAACAGTAACGTCACTAAAGAACAATCTAGGAGAAAGAGCAAACGACAAATTAGATAAAGCAAATATCCTCAACGCCTTTTTTCAAAGCGTCTATACCAAATGCTCTCCAAACGACACCACTACAATGCCTAGGCTATATAAGCTCCCAATGCAGTCTATTAATATCACTAGTCGTGGAATAGAAAGTCATCTGAAATCCATTAATTCCAAGAAATCACCCGGTCCCGATCAAATTCCCGCCCGAGTTCATAAATAATTAGCATCACAAATAGCACCATACCTTAAAATAATATTTGAAAAATCTCTAACACAACATCGTGTTCCTTACGATTGGAAAATCGCGAACGTTACACCAATATATAAAAGTGGCGATAAGGAAGAGCCCAGTAACTATAGACCGATTTCCCTTACGTGTATCTCGTGCAAGATATTGGAACATATAATCGTCAGTTCGATTATGGGGTACTTGGATAGTCAAAACTTGTTATCGCCAAATCAGCACGGATTCCGGAAAGGCAGGTCATGCGAAACCCAGTTGGCCCTCTTCCTTCACGACATTCTTTCCTCGGGAGAAAAGCTTGTCCAAGTAGATGCAATATTTCTAGATTTTAAAAAAGCTTTCGATAAGGTCCCTCATTCAAAGTTACTCGTTAAGTTGGAAGCATACGGAATACACCACGACGTAATATGTTGGATAAAAGAGTTCTTAGCCGACCGCGAACAGAGGGTAGTTCTAGATGGCGTTAGCTCAGATGTAGTGAAAGTTACATCAGGTGTACCTTAGGGAAGTGTCATCGGTCCCTTATTGTTCCTTTTGTATATTAATGATATCACTGCCGTTGTTACTAGCAAAATTCGCCTCTTCGCAGATGACGCAGTGTTGTACAGGGGTCTAGACAATGAGTCCGACAAGATAGCGCTACGAAAAGACCTAGATCCTATAAATGAATGGTGCAATACTTGGCAGTTAGAATTGAATTTTAAAAAGTGCGTTGTTATGAATTTTTGGAAAAAGAATAACTCGGTTAACGATACGTACACAATTAATCAAACAGACTTATCAAATGTAGAGTCAGTTAAATACTTAGGTGTGACCCTTACTCAGGACCTGTCTTGGGGGAAACACGTTCGGGAAATATGCGGACAGGCTAGTCGCAAATTGGGATTTATCAAGAGAATATTAGGAAAATGCGACGAGAAAGTGAAAGAGCGATGTTATTTTTCACTCGTGAGACCTCACTTGGAGTACGCCGCTAGCATATGGGACCCTTACGATGTAGGACTAATCTCTGAAATAGATAGAATACAACGGAGAGCAGCAAGATTTGTGAAAGGTTGTTACGATAAACTTAGCAGTGTTACCGAATTGTTGAAGGAATTAGGGTGGGAATCTTTAACTGATCGAAGGGAAAAATACAGGTTAAATCTTTTGCGCAAACTCGGAGCAGACAGTTTCTTGCCGGACATTCAACACATACTGCTAGAGCCAACGTACTACGGTAGAAGCGATCACAGGAATAAAATAAAGGAAATTGACTGCCAAACCGATAGATCCAAAATGTCATTTTTCCCACGTACAATAAGGGATCATAATAGTTGCGATAGATCAATCACATGAAACTCCCACCCTCAATAGGTAGAGTAGAATTTTCACTTGTGCTAAATAACACCACATAATTACTAACTCTTCACACCGGTCGATTAGTCCGGCATTATTTTATTTTGTTCTTTGCATGAGGTAGCATCTCGTAGTATTCATAAATTAACAGTATCAGTAATATTAACCACTAGATGTATCTATAGCATTTTTCTGCATGTTTGTATGCTCTTTTACGTATCACTCTCCCAGTTTCCGGTTGGACTGCGCACTGTTCTCCTGACTGCTTTTTGGCCTGCGCCTAGAGCCAGGGGGAACGTGCGAGGTTCGGATTTGTTCTGGGATGAGTGCTGCATATGCCTGGTGTGGAATCACCCCGTGCCACACACCCTAGTGGTGGCTTGCACGGTACATCGTAGATGTAGATTAATCGCGGAAGAAATGTTTGGTGTAATTGAAGGGAGAAGTAGTGGAAAAACGTCACCACTGAACTAGGGAGGACGTATTCATTCATTCAAATATTCTACTAGATGATTGGTAGGTTCTTGGACAGTCCCAATTCTGTATCCAAATTTCATATACATTGTCTCGCTTTCCCTCCTAAGGATATCACGCCGTTAGATCCCCCTTAAATTCTTCATATCTTCTACCTGCTTTTATTTCGTCCAGAATTCCTATCCCCCTCCTTCCTCTTCCACGCTTCCCCAGTGTTCTCCCTTCAATCACTCTCTTCAACATGCCCTCTCCTCTCAAAACCTCCTCCATCCATCTCCTCTGCCTTCTCTGAACCTCTGCCACAAGCTTCCTCTCCTCTCCGACCACATCCAATACCTCCTCGTTCGTCTTTCTCGCAACCCAGATCACCATCTCCATCCTTCTCAAAACCCACATCTCAAGCGCATCATGTCTACGTACATCCTCCCTTCGCTATGACCAAAAGGAATGAAATAATCAACTTCGTCGAGTAACCAACCGTGCGAATGAAAGCTTGTGGATAGGATAGTGAGAGGAAATGGAAAAGCTCTAGAAAGAGGGGAAAGTGGGTGCGTTTACGCAAAAGTGAAAATGAAATCGGGCGGTATGAGAGGGCAAGCGATACCAAAGATCAAAACTGGTAAAAACAGGAAGATATTAATGATAGGTGGAGAGAATACGTAGTAGAGCTATATGACCGCCTTATATGACATTTGACCCCGGATATAGAGGACGAGAGAACAATTGATGTGGATAACCTCCTACCAGAGTAAACTGACCGCGAAATAGAGAGAGCATTTCGAAAGATGAAGGCAAAAAAAGCCGTGGGAGTAGACGGCATGTCTTCAGAGTTACTGAAGAATTTATGTAATACGCAGGGGTCTCCAAACGCATCGTAAAGAGGGCCAAAATGGGTACTTGAACACTTGTCAGCGGGCCGTAATAAAAAAATAAATAGGTAACTCTAGATAAAAGTTATAATGAAATCACCAAATTTTTAAACTTATTACAGAGTATGTGAAATTAAATTATCGTATATCGATGTTGACGAACATTACCAGCAAATTCTCATGTTTTCAACACAAATTCATTAATATGAATTATATCAATGTGATTGTACTTTTAAAATCTTATTAAACTGAGATTTAATTTTCGAAACGCTAATTACATTCAAGTAGTGACCATCCAAGCAAATATTATGCGGCGCATTTCCGCATAATTCCTCTGCGGGCCGGATAAAATCATCTAGCGTGCCAGATGTGGCCCGCGGGCCGTACTTTGGTGACCCCTGTAATAAGAGAAGAATTTTTTCGAACTTGTTCGCAGGATCTACGAGTAAGGATTGTGGCCAAAGGACTTTGTTAAAACAGTCCAGATTTCTATCCCTAAGAAGAAGAGTGCGAGAATGTGAGGAGTATAGAAAAAATAGTTTAATTTCAGACGCGGCAAAATTTTTGCTTAAAAAATAAAATAGAAGGTTGGGAATTTGAGAGAACTACTATTCACGGTGATCATCAATTTGGGATTAGGATGTCAACTCGGGATGCGATTGCGGTAATGACGACACTTATACATATGAAAATAGAGTACAATCAGGATGTTTTTGCTTGATTTGTGGATTTTGAAAAGCGTTTGACAGAGTAAATTGGGAAAACCTTATGCAATACTCAGGAAAATAGGAATAGATTGGCGTGATAGGAGACTCATCTGAAACTCATGTATTGGCCAGAGGGCACAGGTGAGGGTAGCTGACAGTGAATCAGGGTAGGGTGTTATAGGTCACGGGGTAAGGCAAGGGTGCCCATTGTCGCCTCTGCGTTTTATTATGTATACCAAGGAGATGGTAAGAGAGGCATGGGAAGAGCTAGAGGTGGGAATTCGTGCAGGAGGTCAGCTGATAGGGACGGTTGGGTTGGCGGACGACCAGGCGTTGGTTAGTCTATTATCTCAGGGATGGCGAGCTTAGAAACTGGAGCAAGGAGAGTAATTCCATTAATTGGGTATTACTCTAGTATAAACTGGGCTTAGTATTAAAGACATTAGAAGGTGAATAACGCTAGCGAAAGAAGCGTTCGGCAATAAAAGGGAGCTGATGACGGGGACTATGGGCAAGGATATAAAGAAGAGGCTGGTGAAGAGTTTGCTGTGGAGTGTGTCACTGTATGGAGCTGAAACGTGGACTCTGAGAAAATGAGACGCGAATAGGCTGAAGGATTTCGATATATAGGTGTAGAAGAGGATGTAGAAGATGCGGTGGATGGAAAGGAAGACAAAGTTGGAAGTGCTAGGTTCCGTTGGTGAGAAGAGAAAACTTCTGGATGAGAATAGAATGGAGCGAAGTAGGTGGTCGGAAGAGACAATGAGGGTCGATGCGATGGTTAAGGTAGTTTGAGCGAATAATCACTTCACCTAGGATGTGATGATATTACCTCATTTTAAATAAAAAACTTAATTTCCCACTATATCAAAATTTTAACCGTTTGCCGAAAACTTTTCGAGCAATTTGCCTGATAATACCAGCGGTTTTACATGCCATAGATTACGACTGTGGGCTCCAGAGAGACAATATTGAAAAAATAAGTAATTTATAACATTAGATTTGGTAAAAAACTAACGATGTGTTGCTTCCATATTTTATTAACTAGATATTAAATATAATCTATTACTCACCGCAGTAATTTTTACAGATTCGCAGGATAACCTGCCGTTTTGATGGCTTTTTAGCCCCACGGCTTATGTAAGACACTCATGTAGGTATATTTTTTACATTACTGAGAATTTTTGTCATGCATAACTACATTTTTGCAGCATTAATATAACAATATATACTTTACAATACTTACAGATGCTGAAATAAAAATACCAATAAAATTCGAATATGGACTCAATTATAAATAGGGAAATATCTGGCCTTAAGGTCCTTAAGGTCGTGATATTGGGAAGGATGTTGGGCACGCGGGGAAGCGGAAGAAAGGGAATAGGTTTTTTGGACGGGATGTAGAATGGTAGGATGTACGCTGACATGAAAAAAGAAACATTATGGGTAAAGAGGCCTCCAATCAGTAAAAATCCTCTGAGTATTTAACTCGGAGGATTTTTACTGATTTCCAATTAAAAACTACCCTTACTGGTAGATTACGTTAGTAAAATAAAAAAAAATTGATGGTGATGCAGGATTATGAATTCCGATTGTCAGGTTGAAAAATCACTTGCAAATTTCCTTCAACGATGCATTCTCGGTTTCGTTCATTACGTGTTCAGTGAAGTAAGAAGGTCTTAACTTGTCTCTCTAATTTGCGATTTTCGTTTATAGTTTGCTATGGAGTTTTATTTTCATTCTAAGAAAACCATTAAACACTCCACATCAGCCATCTATTATCCTGTCGAATCAAGCATTTATATCTCCCACAAAATGCAACTGCTTTCTCACCACGGTCACTTCTTTCTCCTAGCTCACACCCTCCTACTTCTAATCCACCTGTCCCTCTCCCCACCTATGCAATTCAGTCACGGATTACTATCAGGTTTTTCTTGCTCGTCTTATTCTAATTATCTCCTCTAGTTGCTCATATACCCCATCCATTATTTCCTCCTTATGGTTACTTGTAGGCATGTACACCTGGGCCGATGCAAAATTCGTCAGACGAGCTTTTATTTTTAACACTGGTGTCCTGTTTTTTTTCTTGTTCAATGTTAATTAACTTCGATAGAAACAAAAACAAACTTTATAAATTTTACAATCAATTTTATTCACTACGACCGGTTTCGACGCATAGGCGACATCTTCAGGTAAATTTCATATCAAGCACAGAGTATATATACATGAACTGGGAAGGTATGGGGGGAAGGGAAGGAAGGTAGTGACAGGAGGGGGGGGGAAGGAAATACAGTGGGATAGGGTTTTGGTAGGAAGAAAGGTGGAGTATGTTTTGGAGGTTGAGGGGAGGGCGGTTAAGGGAAGGGTTAGGGGGGGGGGAAGAAGAAGGAGCTGCATGGATTGACTTTGGGTAAGCAGTGTGCCTCACTGCAGGTGGGGGGGGGAGGAGGAGGTGGGAAGGGTTGGGAATATGGAGAGGTAGCAATTAATGAAGTGTTTTGAAGGTATGACTAAGATGGGAGGGGTTGCTTTAAGGGTCTAGGTAAGGAAAGTGTGACATCTAAGAGGGGAGAATAATTTTCAAAAATATTCTCGTTTAGGAGGTGCTCTTCTTTCAGGAGTTTTCTTATCTTCATCTGCTCCAGTGAGTCTATCCTGCGCCCTTTTCTTTCCAGATGAAGAATCTCGGGCACGAAGTCACTTTTGTGGTCACATTCCCACAGGTGTTTTGCGAAATGTGATCTTTCGATCTGGCCATTCCGCCAATGTCTCTTATGTTCCTCCGTTCTCACTCTGAATGATCTCCCTGTCTGCCCCACATACACTGCCTTGCATTCACTGCACCTCAGTCTATCTAGCGGGTCTGGCTAGGCAGACTGCCGATCGGTGTTGTCTTTTATAGATTTCACCACAGCAAACGCTAGAAATTAAAGGTTGTTTTGCGTTCCGTTTTGTTCTCTTAGTCTAATTATGACTCTGAGACCGGAATTTTCCCTCTCCCTTACCCTTCTTCCCTTTCCTTTTTTACCTTCCCTATTCCCGCAGCCTTCCGTACCCCGGTCATGAGCTGACGCTCGAATACCGGGGGAAGGTGGTGCCCTTGCGCGGAAGACCCGCTTAACCACTGCACCTCAGTCTGTAAATTCCACTTTTTTCTTTAATGTCTATTTTGTCTTTCGTTTTACTTAATAATGTCCTTAGGTTGCCTCTGTTGTAGTATGCAATGTTGAATATTTCCTTGGGAAAGAGGTTAGCAACACTTTGGGTTAAAATTCTCGTGATACAAAAGTTTACACCAACGTTTCTTTTCTTTTTTGAAAAAGACCCGTATAACATTTTTTAAGCTCTGATGGAGCGTTTTTTATCAAGCATTTTCCGAATCATAGCTTCTTTATATCCATTATTCACTGCTATGGTTTTCACTGTGTTGAGTTCCTTGTCAAAGTTACACGGAGAGAGCGGAATGTTTAGTAATCTGTTTAACATAAAATGGAATGCGGACATCTTTTGAGAGGGGTGGTGGCGAGAGTCGGAAGGGATGACATGATCGGTGGTGGTTTCTTTACGATGGATGGAAAACTCGTAACCTTTGCTCGTGGTTGAAATCGTGATGTCTAGGAAGTTTAAACTGTTGTCTCTCTCTTTTTCACATGTGAATTGAATGTTTTTGCACTGGGAGTTCAATTTACTCAAAAATATGTCCAGCTGTCTATCTGTACCTGTCCACACGGCGAACACGTCGTCCACATATCTGTACCAACAACTTATGAAATTGGTGTTCACTGAACTGCCATTGAATAACTTTTCCTCAAAATCGTCCATATACAGATCCGCCAGGAGTGGAGATAGAGGTGAACCCATGGCTAAACCGTCTTTTTGTTGGAAAAATTGGTCGTTAAATTTAAAACAATTTTGGTCAACACACACTTTTAGAAGTTTCACGAACTCGCTGAGGAAAGGAGGTTCAGCCCCGGTATTTTGTAGTACTTTCTCAGCAACGTCAACAGCTTCGGAAACGGGAATGTTGGTGAAAAGATTTTTCACGTCGAAGGACACTAAGGTGTGCTTAGACGACGGAGGCTTTCTCTGGCTAAGTACACGGCACAATTCCGTTGAATTCTTCACACCATATTTTGGACTGAAACCAGTGAAATTCCTGAAGAGAGTATTGAGGTGGGAGGCTAGTTTTCTTGTAGGGGCAGATACACTGGAGACTACGGGTCTGATAGGCACATCTGTTTTGTGGATTTTTGGGAGACCGAAAAATCTTGGAGCTTGCGGGTTCATAACTGACACTGTATACGTTTCACTGTGTTTGATAACACTTGGGGCGGAAGTAAGGGCCTTTTTCAGTATGTTTTGAAACTTGGAGGCTGGGTCACTGGGAAGTTTCACTACTGAATTTTTTTCTATGAATTCCAAGCTCTTTTTCAGATAGTCGGATTTCCCCCTCACTACCACAGCGTTGCCTTTGTCTGCTTTTTCAAGTATTAGGTTTTCTTCTCTCAGGCGTTTTTAAAATCAATGTAAAGCTCCCATCAACCCTAATTCTCTGCTGCTCATAATTCAATTGTTTCTATGGATCTCGACGATGTACGACCACCATTGGCGTATTTTGATGCAGCTTTGTTTGGATCGTGAACATTGCCGTGTGACGCGCCAATTACACTTTCCCTCCATCTCAGATGAAATGTAATTACGTTGGCAGGTTTTCCTACCATGTGCAGTCCCCTCCCCTCCGCTCCTTTGCCATCTCCTGCCAATAGCTCAGAGTATCCTCTGTATATACTCTGTGCCAATAGTTATCTTCCCCTCCTTGACGTCACACTTCACGCAGGCGACTGCCAACAAGTTTCGCTTCAACTGTAAAGGAAGTCGAGTCAGTGCTACATCGAATGCCAATTTTGACAAGCTGATAAAACAATACATTTACATCTACGAAGTACCGTGCAAGCCACCACTAGGGTGTGTGGCACGGGGTGATTCTACACCAGGCATGCAGTACTCGTCCCAGTACAAATCGGGACCTCGCACACTCCCCCGACCGCTAGGCCATGACCACCGAGATATAAGTACACATGTAAATCTCGGTGGTCATGGCTAGGCACGGACCAAAAAGCAGTCAGGAGAAGAGTGCGCAGTCCAACTAGAAACTGGGAGAGTGCTACGTAAATGAACATGCAAGCATGCAGAACAATTCTATAGCCACATCTTTTAGTTAATATTACTAATAATATTAATTTATGAATGCTA
The DNA here is from genome assembly GCA_963573305.1 of Pyrrhosoma nymphula. NCBI lineage: Eukaryota > Metazoa > Arthropoda > Insecta > Odonata > Coenagrionidae > Pyrrhosoma > Pyrrhosoma nymphula. The sequence continues at coordinate 45,932,031 of OY754332.1, forward strand.
CGAGGTGCTACTTCCTGCAGAGGACAAAATAAAATATTACCGGACATATTAAGCTGTGTGAAGTGTTAGTAATGATGCTATGTCATGTAACACAAGGGAAAATTCTACTCTACCTAGTGAGGGTGGGAGTTTCATATGATTGATCTATCGCAACTATTATGGTCCCTAATTGTACGTGGAAAAAACATTTTAAAGCTATCGGTTCTGCAATCTATTTCCAGTATCTTATTCCTGTGATCGCTTCTAGCGTAGTACGTTGGCTCTAGCAAAATATGTTGATCATCTGGCAAAAATTGTCTGTTTCGAACTTGCGCGATAGATTTAACCAGTATTTCTCCATTCGATCAGTTGGAGATTCCCACCCTAATTCCTTCAACAATTCGGTAACACTGCTAAGTTTATCGTAACAACATTTTACAAATCTTGCTGCTCTCCGTTGTATTCGATCTATCTACCGGAGTGTGTGTATTCCTGATGAAAGGAAAGCGCGAATAGAAAAATATCGCAGCCTATTGAAAACAGGTGTTATTACCGATAGTCATAAATGGGCATCAAACTGACGTGGCTTGCCTCGTCGTACAGGACTTCATTCAGCCCATAAATTTGGAAACGATTTCATACAGTTCCACGGATCAAAGATTTATTTTTAAGGAAAAGCACTTCTAAATACATTTTCAATAGAGATGAGTAGTAATACACTTAGCAACCATGGAAATTCCTGACTCGGTATGGGTGGTTACTGATATCCAGTCAGAGTTTAACGCGAATAATATTGGTGAGCTGCTGAGCAATTCGAAGTTACCACGAGAAAAATGCACAAGTACATAGTTACACTCCTTAGACACTGGAGTACCTTGTTCTATAAAATTCCGAAACCAATTAAGAGTTATTAGAAACGTTAACTCTGAGAAAGGAAGACGATGATAGGCTTCAGGCGTTTGAGAAGTGAGAGTGGAGAGAGCGAAGGTGCTGTGTACCGAAAGGAAGACAAACGAGGAAGTTCTTGTACTGGAGGGTGAGGAGAGGAAACTTCTGGTGGAGATCAGGAGGAGGCAGATATCACGTCTACATCATTTCTGCTTCTTGTGATCTAACCCTTTCTGACTTGATTTGTTTTACAATTGCTAAAGTTTTTTATTTCATTCAAAAACTTCATCGAAATCAGGCATATCCAAATCCAAAAATAACACTTTTGCATACATGTAAAAACAAATATGGATCTTGGAAATTTTAATCCAAAATTTTGTAAATGTGTGCGCCAAAATTAATTGAGGCAAATTAAACATTAGGTTCTACCCTAAACTGAAAATAACTAATGAAACATCAAAAGCCCTATTGAAAAAATAATTTTTCCCCAATTTCACAGGGATGTTTTCAGTGTTTTTTAAAAAGAAAATCCGGATGGTTTCTATGGGCCGGGTGACATTACAATAACCTTGCGCCTAACCGTTAGTGAGAAAACGTTTTATTATACACTTCGAAAATCGAAATAAACCATTAAAATAAATCAAGTTTCCCCAGTAATGTGTTTTCTGAACATTTGCCACGATACAGCTCTCTAGTTAAACCTCCGAGGACGCGGTATGCTCCTGAGGGCGTAAATTGAATTTTTATCGAGTTGTATTTTGAAATGCATCGAGAAATGAATAATGAACCTCTACAAAATGGAAAATTTGAATTTCAAATTCAGTATGGAGACGTAAGCCTTTTGGTTCCGACTAGAATACAGTAAATAGAAATTTTGCTCTTTCAAGATTGATGAAGGTAGTGAAGGCTGCTCGGGTGCTCCACCGGGTAATCTCCTCCATGGCTGCCGGCGTTTCGGGGTACGAGTCGTACTCCATCCTCAGGGCTGAATGTCGTGTCTCAGAAAGTGGCCGCCTTATATAGCGGTGCCGAGGCCTCAAGTTCCCTCTGATTGGTCCTTGGTTTTAGCCAATCGGATTCTTTGCAGGACGGGTTTCCAGGACGCGAAATAAAATTTGAAGCACCTTCATCAACCATTGATGAAGGTTCTTCAAATTTTATTTCACGTTAATTCCCTTGAGATCTCCATGTCAAGTCATACACATGGAAAATTTAGGTACAGATCCCAAATTTACGGCACCCCTACCTTGGTAGATTATAAACATGTAAGCAGCGATGCACCGTGACGATTCTGACGGAGGAAAGTCCGATGCAAGACTATGGTCGGCTACGTGGCAGACTGTCATGTATTCTTCTTGTTCCTTTGTATTTCGAGCCTTTTTATGCCAGCCGACAGTCAGTTATCGGAGTTATCGGCGATGATTGAATTTATCGCCGGATCGGGGCAACCAATATAACCGTGACCCCATTCCCCGAAACGCAAAATTATACCCCCAGTTCAGAAATATGGCGTCCTGTGAAGACGTAAACAAGTGCGGCTCCTGCTATTATATCGTCAAAATGACTGAAAAAATTATTCTTTACGGGATATGTTTGACTTATTTCCACTTTAAATGCTCAAACTTGAACGAGCTCAGTTTTAAAGTTGTCCAAGTAAATCAGTCACTTCTCTGGACGTGTTTAAATTGTAATATAAACAAACTTCGTGCTGTTTTCGAGATGGCCGACACTATAAATGTACTTACAACTGAAGTTGAGCACCTTAAAATTATTTTTTTTAATAATAAAAAGCACTTGGTTGTTATTCCACACTTTATTTTAAGGGAACGACCCGGGTTTCAGCATCTCATGCCATCATCAGGTACAAACAGTTGGGTGGCTTACACTTATATAGGTATCCGTGGGTGGAGGGGGGTATATGAAAACAAGGGGGGATGGGGAGCATAAGTAACAGACAAGGCTGTTTGTGAAGGAGGGGGGGATTGCTTGCGTAAGAAGACTAAAAACAACAAAAGGAAGGGGGGTGGGGTGAAGAAATAGACCCCCAAAAAGTTTTAAAAGCATGAGGAAATTAAGGTTGAGAGTTGTGGAGGGATGGTAGTGTGACGTAAAGAAAAGGTGACTGGGAGGGGAACATATGGTCATCACAAAGTTTAGTGGGGCAATCCACAATTTCAAACCGTTCTAAGAAGTTCTATTTGTACCTGATTATGGCATGGGATGCTGAAACCCGGGTCGTTTCCTTAAAATAAAGTGTGGAATAACAACCAAGTGCTTTTTATTATTGAAAATGAAGGAGTTCCACAGAGTTACGCCGGAGACAGTGTCTTATCTTAAAATGAAAGTTAACAGCTTAGCCCAGGGGAATAACGGCAGAGTGTCTTTAGTTGAGAAGTCACCGGTTCCATCGAACATTTCTAAACCAGAGAAAACCCATGTTTCGCCTGTGTCTGGTTATATCTATATCCGTTTCTCCTACGGTTGTTGACATTCTCCCACAAGGGAGAAATGGGGAATCCGAGATTGCAGACATTGGAACTAGCGGTGATATTTCCATCCTTAATTGCATAATTAAAGTGCAGCTGTCGATCCTGCGAACGACGGCTACCAGAAAGTTACTAACAAAAAGAACAGGAGAACAAAGCAGCAGATACAAAACCACCAGACGGGCAATACACAAATCCGTACGCGCGCAACGAAACAGGAGTTAACTAGCTCTTCCGCGGGCTACAAGCTCAAAAAAGATCGTAATTATTGTGTTTATGGGTCAAAAACGGTAGGGAAAACCTATCTAGCGATACCAAGACGAGCCTGGATATTTCTCGGGCGCGTTAATGTGAAAACTACTACCAGCGAAATATTAGGCTTTCTGCGACGCAATTTTGCGGGCAGGGAGTTCGTGTGCGAAGAAGTGAAAAGGAGTGAAAAGAGTGTTTCATTTAAGATTGGAGCTGACTTAACTATACTCGAAGAACTGCTCAAATGTGAACTATGGCCCGATGGTGCATGTATGAAGCGATTTATTTTTCGCAAGCCCTCCGTCCGTAGTGATAAGGTAAATGAATCGACGGGAAACTCCGATTGTGCAAAGAAACACCCTACTGGACTACCTTTGGGGGATCCACCTGTGTTTTCGCAGCCCCAACCCCTAAAGGCATGGAAACAAGAAGCAAATCCGGGGTTCATAAACCCAAAACTTTATGACTAAGCTCCAATGACCCGGATTCAGGTAGTTTGAGTTTAATCTATTCAGCGGGTGGTGACCTAGGAGGATTTAAAGGCAGCTCCTCCTTTTGAGTTTAAATTTCCAGTGCCTTCGCAATAAGCTTAGTGCTCTAGAAGAGACAGGGAGCTCCCTTATGAATTTTTGTTCTTAACCGAACACTGGCTCTATAAAGAGGAAATCAGCTTTTATAATTTTGAGCAGTACTGTTTGGTGGCCTCCTATGCAAGATCTCAGGCTAAACATGGAGGTACTTCTATTTATGCCGCTCGTCACTTAACTTTAAAATGAATTGACCTCAGTGGATTATGTAGAGATCAGCATTGTGCGGAAAGTGCTGTGTGTGTGAAATACTACAATGCCATTATAGTCTTGTGTGTACCGACCTCCAAATGTAGATTTTTAAATGTTTTGTGAACAGCTGGAGCTCATTCTCGTTACCCTATTCAACTTTGGCTCGAATATAATTGTTTGTCTGAAGTAGGTAATACTGTTGCACGCCAAATCAGTCCGGCAGCTATGAGGATAAAAATGCATGGCGCCAACTTAGGAAGGAGTACATTAACAAAGTCCATATCTCTAAAAGTAAGGCTAATGTTTCCCTAACACTAAATACCGATAAACAGTTCAAGAAAGCTTTGAAAATAATTAATCAGGAAGTCGGGTTTTCACGCTTAACCTCAGCACCCCCTTTCAATCCGGACAGACTAAACAAGTACTTCATTGACTCTATCAACGATATAATCGCCAATATTAACTGCCCATCAGTAACAGCCACTGACTTGCTTTAAAATGTCTCTGTAGTTACACCCACTTTCAAATGGACCTGGGTCCCTTGATTCAGGTCAAGCAGCACGTATGGTAAGCCTATTTGCCAACTAGGGTTTCAGCATATTGGCGTCATTATCAAGGAAATGATAATCACACTAATGTGTTGAGCCCTTGGTTGGAGGTGAATTAGTGTGAAGATAGCAAAATTTTGTAATTGTTCATCACGAACGTTGAAAATTTAAGCATGCAAAATAACGTAAATAGGCCATAGTGTACTGCATGTTGGTGACTACTCACTAGGGTGTCCCTTAAAAATGAACTTCAATATTTTTATTCGCACCACTTTTTATTCTTTTCCTTTTGTTAAAAGTAGCTACTATGCAATATTTAAACATTATCAGAGAAATTTTTCCCGTGCCACAAGGTGTTTGAAGGTTTTCAATTTTAATTGAAAAATACAAGAATTATCATAAGAGAGGAATGATGCCGTCAAATCAATGTTATACACAGTAGTGTCACTTTCTGAAGTTTGTAAGGTTCCAGTTTTTATTATTACTGTCCCCCCTTCCCTCCCGCCGCTCCCTCCTTCCTTAATCTCCCCTTGCCCCACCTCCCCGGTCCACACTGCCACTACGACTTTCGGAACAAAATAACACGTTCTGTTAATACAAGCAAAGGGCGGCTGCTGCTGATAGGCGGCGGGAGCCCGTTGCTTGTAATAGCAGGAAAAATTAACAAGGCATGTGTTTTCTATAAATATCGGTCCGTGAGGGAAAAATTGGCTATGAATAGGAGGACCAGTGATAGTATTGCGTCGCTTGCCCTGCACAACAGAACGTGGACTGAAAGCTACAGGACTCTTAGTTTATTATGTTGCGTGTTACTACCAAATAGGAAATTCTTCAGATGAGATAACGGGTGCCAAGTTACCTTTGCGCATACAGGTATTAAGTTTCTTTTTCGGATACATTCACAAATCTTCCCTTTCAAAAGCGTGCAATGGAAGTGATATGCTTTTGGGAAAAAGTTAACATACCCACTAAACATCTGCCCCGCGTTGTGAAACTAGTGAAGTTTTTATACATGGAAGATATACATACAGATTACTCCAGAAAACCCGCACTCACCGCGACAAGACCCAAATTGCGAGAGAGACCTCCTTCAAGAATTCTTATGAAGATCTTTTTGACATCGCCACGGTTGATGCACTGCAGGTGGTGACGAATGAGGAAGATAAAGCTTTCTTGATAAACCAGCGAAAGAAAGGGCGAAGGCTTTATTTTTTTCTGCTCAGGAAGGACACAGCCGTGATGATTACCGGGAATTTTTGGAGCTCGTCTGCATATACCTGGGAGGCACACCTCCACGCGGAATTAATTTCGCGAAGCCGGGTGCCGTACATGAAGCTAGATTTATGGCAAATGCAATTTACTCGTTGAAAATCATGCTGTTCAAAGGCCAGTTCCAGATGACGAAAAGAGAAGAAAATGGTTTAAGAGACGTTTCTTTGTTAAATGTGCTTCTATATGTTAAGTATTGGTTATCTGCTCCCAACGCTATTTCTATCCCACACAATGATTTAAATTTCCTAAAAAATTTGATTATGTATGAAATGTAAACAAATGAGTGTCCCAAACAGCTGCAAAAACATTCTCTAGGCATTTGTGGTATCATACGCTGCAACTTGCTGGCCTGGCTTTACTAGATCCAGCTGTAACGTTAGAGTGTAAAGAAAAGATGTTAGAAAAGATAAAGTCTTGTAAATGCTTTGTTCTTATGCAAGAGTACCGAGATACTCGTCCGAAAATTGATTTAAATGAGCTGAATACGTTGGTTAATAGAAATTTTATGATTTTGTTGGCCCTTATAAACTATATTTATTCAAAATATTTGGGTTATCTCGTCAATTTGTTGATGAGCATCCAAGTAAATGAGATCAATGTCAGGATTTTCAAGAAGCCTGCATGTTTTTCTCTGATATGTGTGTGACTAATGATACAGCAGAGAGAGATGTTGCAATTACTCAAGACTACCTCCATAGTGTAAGAAGTGAAGATAATTTGCAAAATATGCTTATTGTGACACAAGCAACACGTCGAAAGTATAGAGAATGTACCAAGGACAATTTGTCTCAAATCATGTTTTAGCCAGTATTTCATGCTAACCCTCATTTGCCCACTCTGTAGTTAGGATTTTTCAAAATATTATTTAGAGTAGATATGTATTCATAGCTTCATAGTGACTTATCATTTCGTAAAAATAAATAAAAAATTTCCAACAGCACTTAAGTTTGTTTCCCTGTTTTTTCACTGAATTTCAAACTTTCTCCGGCCTTGTGGCACGTGAAAAACTAATGCGATCGAGCTGAAATTTTGCACTGTTTATTTACTATTACAAAGGGAAAAAATGAAAAGTGGTGCAAAATGAAATTCCAAAAAAAAATATTTTCGGCCGTATAAGGGACACCCTACTACTCACCCCCTGCCACACACCCTTATGGTGGCTTTCAGGGTATTTTGTAGATGTATTTACCGGGAAGACGGTGCCGGAGTGGGGTCTCTCAGGCCCGCATCGGCCATGCTCGCCCACCAGGATCTGTTTCTCTCCCACATGAGTCTCCCACACACGGCAAACACGTGAGTGGATCGCAGGCCTACTGGTATGGCGGTACACTCGACAGTTGACACACAAGGCTGCCGGACGCATCGCTTGCTGGCTGGGGTTAATTTTCGGGGTTACCGAATTATTCGCCGCTTAAGACATTCAGGGACACTGCGGGGGTACTCTCCATTTCCGTGATCGCAGGGGTAACCCTTGTAACGTCGTGCCTTGTCGGGCTCCATTTTTATTTGTTTTGTTTGGTTTTGTGTATTTGGTTTCGTTCGTTGTTTTGTTTTTGATGGTATTGATTTGTATGTTGATGTTTTAGGTTGTTTATTGTTTTTGTTTTGAAGGTTGCTATGTATCGTTGATAAAGGGAGGTGATTGTTAACAAAGTTTGAAAAAAAAGGAGACGTGGAATAAAGAGGGGCAATGCCCAAATGAGTTTTAAGAGCGTTCATATTATTTGAGGGATCCCGACGTCACACCCTCACCCTCTGATTTCTTCCCAGCCTTTCACTTCTTCTCATGCCAAACTTCGACGCTCAACAAAATTAAACCCAAACGCTGAACTATCAAACCCTAAGCCCCGGGAAAGGAAAATGGGAAACTGTCTGGTGCTTGCATGCTCCACCCTTTTATCATGGCTAATACAACTGGATTTTAAAAAATTGAAAACATTACTAAAGAATCTGGAATGCCAAAAAAACTGAAGGAAACGAAGTATTAAACATTCGTAGTCGAAGTTGAAGAGAAAAGGGAGTTGAGAAAACGATCAAAGAAAGATTACAGAACATCAATGAAGAAATATTTGATGCTGCAGAAGAGAAAGTAGGATGAATGATGGAAAAAAGGAAGCCATTCAATAGAAAATCGGGAATCGGGTAATGATAAATCTAACAGAGTAAAGGAGAAAATAAAATAATTCGAGTGAAGGAGGAGGACAACAGATCTATGGAATTGTAAGATATGCGATTAATCCGAAAGCAAGAGAAGCCATGGAGGAATGGTTGAAAAACCAGAGCAAAGTGGTGCAAGACATCCTCTCTCGAGGAAATTTTGAGCTACATACAGAGCTGTAAGAAGTGGAAGAGTAGTCTTTAGCATCCCCTCACCTCTCATTGCGTTCCATCCACCTACTCTGCCTCCTCCTAATTCTCTCCAGCAGTTTACTCTCCTCACCCTCCATTCCGAGCATTTCCTCGTCCATTTTCCTCTCCGCCCACCGCACTTTCGCCAGTCTGCTCCACACCCATGTCTGAAACGCCTCCCATGTACTCCCATCCTTTTCCTCGGGGCCCAGGTTTCTTCAACATGGAACACCGCGCCCCATTTAGAACACTTCGCCCAGATTTTTTTCCTTATCTCTATCCAAGGTCCCCGTCTTCATTTCCATCCTATTTGTGAACACCTTTCGATCTCGCATTCAATTTCTAAAGCACCCAAGAATTTATTCTCATCGTCTTATTTCTTCTTTCGGAGATTGAGGTGAATTTTTCGAAAATTGATAACCCATGCCGTCTATCCCTAAGCGTCTTCAAAATTAATTTTATCAAGTCTAGGAAATGAGGATTTGACCCTCTTCCTAATAGATGTGAAATACGTCACCATGCTAGCGATTCACTGCACGTTGGTGCAGACCGTGCAGACTTCCAATTCCCGTCCGGATCAAACTCATTATTTTTTCCCAGTGCAGTGTGCGACCCGGCGGAGAATTCGAATTCCTCACTTCACAGCATACGCTGGGAATGCCTCAGATTTTCCATCCCTTCATTGCATGTTCTCTTTCTTTTAGAAATAAGGGGCGTTTCAAGATGTGGGGTCAGTCGCCTGTTATGTTTCTCGTGCAGATTTGGAGGGAAGCAGATTTGGAAACATCGTCTAAGTATAGATAAATAGATATATAGATATATTTATTAGACATTAAACAAAGGTACAATGTAATATTCTTCGTCAGGTATGCACATACAAACACATATTAAAATTTAATATCAGGCTTTTTACACTCCAAAAATTCATTTTTTGAATAAAATGCTTTGGTCAAAAGCCATGTGTGGAGGGCATGCCTAAACCTCGGTAAGGTAACATTTCTAGCCTCATAGGGTAAATTGTTGAAAAGGTGTTTTTTTATAAAATAAAAAGATTTGCTTGTTTTAGTCAATCTACAGTGGGGCAATACAAGGTTATTTTTAATTCTGGTATTGTACTGATATACGCTATCCCCGATTTTAAAGAGTCCCGATTTTATCTTACATTGCAGAGGCATTTAAAAATGTATAGGCCGTAACGGTCATTATGCCATACTGTTTAAATAGAGGTTTGCAATGTTCCAGCGTGTGGGAATTAGAAATAATCCTCACAGCTCTTTTTTGCAGGATAAACAAGTCATAATTTGATGAGGCATGACCCCACAGTTCAATGCCATAATTTAAATGGCAGTGGAAAAAAGCGAAATAGGCATACCTCAGGTACACATTTGGAATGTGCATTTTCAGCTTACGGAGCATATAAATGGCTTCAGAAAGTTAAGCGAGGATGTGTGACTGTCCCATTGTAGTCTACAGTCAAGCTCGAAACCAAGAAGTTTTAGGTTTTCATGGTTGACTAATGCTGGACTTAAGGAGATTGTCACCTGCTGCGTTTTCTCTTTATTCAGTGAAAGTCCATTTGCAGAGAACCACTCACGGGCTTCCAAAAAGATGGAGTCAGATGGGTTATGGTGGTTGCCTGGGTCGTTTGGTCCATGTATAAATGTTGTATCATCGGCATATAATAGTGAAGCACATGGAAAATTGCAAGGGAGATCATAAATCAAAATTAAAAACAGGTGTGGGCCTAGAATGGACCCTTGAGGTACACCATACTTAACTATTTGGGGTGATGGCAGATTATTATTTAAATAAACACACTGTTTGCGATCAGACAGTTAGGAGTCCAGAATTTTTAGTTCATTCTCATTAATGCCATAGTATTGCAGTTTTTGGAGGAGGATGGGATGGGAAACACAATCGAAGGCTTTGGAGAGATCACAGGTAGTTACTTCAATGGAAGATCAATTTTAAAAGCACCCAATATTTGGTCAATCACATACTTGACTGCTGAAGAGGTTGATTGAACTTAACGAAAGCCAAATTGACATGATGAAGACAGATTGTTATTTTGAAAGTGATCGTAGAGCTGTTTCTTAATAACTTTTTCTATTATTTTCCCAAAAACTGGAGTTATGGAAATGGGTCGATAGTTGGATGGTAAATTTCTATCGCCCTTTTTGTAGATAGGGATTGCTTTTGATTGCTTTTCAGAGCTTTTGGGAAAGCACCGGACTGAAAAAAAGTGTTACAGATTGTAGCAAGAGGTTCATTTTGTACATCAGCTAATTCTTTGATTAAATTAGCAGATTTTTTAAGATTACTTATTACCTTCTGAATATCTAGTGGAGTAACCCCGGGAGAGACCACCATTGCTTTCTTTTACATTTTCGCGTTTGGCCCAATGTGAACGCGGGAAACAACTGGTTTACTTGTATGAATGTATCCATGCCTGCCGCAAGTACGGCGAATGCGCTTGCTTGGTTGTCTTTCTCCTTCACGCCCCCCCCCCAAATGTCTTAATTCTTTTGCTGTGGTTCCTCCTTTTTTCTTCAGACCAGATGTTTTTGGCCTTTTTACTTTGTTTTTGCAGGAGTCCATTAAACTTTCCTTGGAAAAATCTCTTTTTCCTGATATTTTTCATATGGGTGGCAACTTCCTCCATATCCTTTTTTGTTTGCTCAACCTATTTTCTTATGGTTTTTTTAATTTGGTGTTGTAGCCGAAGATTTTCTTTGACAGTCTACAATCTCTCACTCTGAAGATGTGCCCCTATAACTTCAGTCTTCTCTCGCGCATTGTATTCGTGATCTTCTCCATTTTTTTGTAAATATCTTCATCTCTCCTCATCCTTCCGACTTCATGAGTTTCTCCGCAAATTCATAGCGCTTCGCAAAATGATTACCCCGGAGATCCGCTCAGGAAGCTAAATCGGGTAAACTATGTATGGCTGACCGGAAGAAGGATGGGCGAGTTTGTTTTCGATAGGAAGGTGAGCTGCAGGATGAAAGGGAGGATATACAGGTCAGCGAGACCTGCTATGCTATGAAGAGTGGAGACATGGCCAATAACGGAGACCCAGGAAAGGAAGCTAGAAGTGGTTGGAACGAGAACGCTACGTTGGACGCGCGGTGTAAAAAAATAGGCAGGAAAAGAAACGATGACCTTCAGGGAACAGTAAAAGTGGGATTCAAACAGTGACATAGCTAGAGGGTAGTACCAACCAATTAGGATTCGGACACCCCCCCCCCCAAGAAATTTTGTATTTATTTAAATAAAAGGCACCGAAGGAAAAAGTTAGATTTGTTTTTTCATGTTGATTTCATTTATTATTTATTCTGAACAACTTGTTCAATTAATATGTTTGCTGTTTTCAAACATTGAAAAACCGTGGACATAGTATCCTTTCGGCAATTTGCAAAGCTAATCATTTACACAATCGGCCGTTAACACTGCAGTCGCAATTGCACTCTTAATTGCATTAACAGACAATTTAGCTCCTGATTTAAAAAAAACGTGTTCGCCCCATATTCCTCCTGCTCATACTGAACATGGACCCCCCTCCCTGAAGACGTAGGGTTGAAATTCTCACTGTCGGGTGGATAAATGAATGAAGTTTTTAATGTTTGCAGTCGATTGTCGCGTCTTTATTGGCTCAAATTACGTTTTTGGCTCCAATTTAGCCCACCTTGTCACTATTTCAACAACAGAATTTTTAATTATCTTTGTTCCCATAGTTTATCCTTAAAATTGGGAACTTATGCCAGAGGCCTTCACGGCCTAGGTCGCATGGGCAATATATAAGTGTGAGTGAGGTTTTAATTGAGGTATTTTACAGCCCAACTTCTCCATGCGTGGTTAATGGCATTAATATATGAGCTCGTAACTCCAACAAGGTAAATGCATTGTAATCCTTGGCAACAATTTTACTTTATCTTCGTCCCGTTAAATTTTAACCGGTGACCTCTTGAGAGGTTCCTTTCCGTTTCTATTCGCTATGAAAAGGTTACGGAAAGCAAAAATTTTTATCTGGGTCTTTACTGTCCGTTTCAAAATTGTTACCCGAGTTTGAGGCGTAATATCACGAAAACCGGGAAAGCTATTTCTGCCTCTTGCCACATCAAATTAAAGCTCAAAATTTTACCCATTGATAGAAATACCTTTTGTCATGTGTTGTTTTCGTTTGGCATTATTATATTGAGATCGGAAAAACGGCCCATTTTTTTTAGTTCCTAAATGAATGCAGCGTGTTTAGTGCTTCAATATGGCGAAAATAAGGTGGGTTACATTGCCTGCATACACTTTGCAGCTAAAGCCATTCCAAGTACCTACTCATATGAAATAACAAACCATAAACTTTATCCGTTTTGCTATCATTAAACAATTCACGGAAAGTAGTAGCATTCGTAATGGCCAAAGGGATATGGTTTTAAAGGGCTCATGCACTGGAGGCCAGATAGTTTAGTAACTAACCCAGGGCCCCTACATTCGATTACGGGCCCTGGACCCACGATCAGAGACCTGCCTCCCCTATTTTACAGTCCCGTGCTATATTATAATCGCATGGTTATTTCTTACCCATACTCTTTTTAGAATGTAATTTAACCTGAAAATACAGGGTATAATTATAGTAACTATTTTATAAGTCGAAACTGAACTTTATTTATAATATTATTTTTCATATAAATTACCACTGCAAGTATATTAATTTAACACACTATGATTAAAAAGTTAAATTGCGTAGGGCTGGGCCCGGAACCCAAGAGTCCACCCAGCCCCACCCTTGTGGGCGCCATGAACCAACCACGTTTATACGAACCTTGTGATTACCTTCCAAAAGGAAGGCGGAACCCTGAAGAATAGTCCCCCCCTCCTTATTCGCTGGGTTACATCTGGTCCATCTGGTACGGCTTCATGCGAACGAAGTCAGCTACGGCGCAAAGCGAAAAGGCAAATGAGTACCAGAGCAGGAAATTGCTCTGCATGGATATTACAGTTGCGGTGAAGGTGCACTGAAGACCAGTTGGGGGGGGGAGGGGTGAATAAAGTCACCATCACTGACAGAATCAATACAAACCTTGTAAATTTTACAATTGATTTTATTCAATACGACTGGTTTCATCGCATAGGTGACATCTTTAGGTACATTTTTCAGTCAAGCACAGAATATATATACATGAACTAGGAGGGTGTGGGGGGAGGGGGAAGGAAGGCAGTGGGAGGGGGGGGGGGAACGAATGCTGAGGTTGGATGAAGGGGGGGGGGAGGTGGGGAGTGTATGTTTTGGAGATTGGCGGGGGAGAGGGGGGTTAGGGGAGGTGATAGGGGAGGAGGGGCTGCATGGATGGACTTTGGGTAAGAAGTGAGCCTCACTGCAGGTGGGTGAGAAGGGGGTGGGAAGGGTTGGGGATTAGGGAGAGGTAGCAATTAAGGAAGTGCTTTGATGGTTGTGACTAAGATGGGAGGGATTGCGTAAGGGTCTATATTAAGGAAAGTATGACATCTAAGAGGGGGGAATAGTTTTCAAAAATCTTTTCGTTTAATAGGTGCTCCTCTTTCAGGTGTTTCCTTATCTCCATCTGCTCCAGTGAGTCTATCCTGCGTCCTTTTCTTTCTTGATGAAGAATTTCAGGCACGAAGTCACTTTTTTGGTCACATTCCCATAGGTGTTTAGCGGAATGGGATTTTTCGATTTGGCCATTCCGCCAATGTCTCTTATGCTCCTCTGTTCTCACTCTGATTGATCTTCCTGTCTGCCCCACATATACTGCCTATATGTATTGAATAAAATCCATTGTAAAATTTACAAAGTTTGTATTGATTCTGTCAATATGGAATTTTACAAAGTAACACCTGAGAATATAGAGTTCATCATCACTGGCGGCCACCGGAGGTGCGACAGGGCTTTAGAGCTGGAGCTGGTGCAGGGGGAGCAAATGCCCTGCCCCCTGTGTTCTGGCGCCCCTAAGTCTGTAAATGTTTCCACTCTTAAGTCCCAAATACGTCTAAATAAATGTTTATAACACGTTGTCAACTGTCATACTTTGTACAAACCCATCCACCATCATCATTTGCATCACCAAAATTTTTCAAGTTTAGTAAACTAGTTAATTTATGAGTCGGTGCCCCCTAAAAATATTCAGCCCCCCCCCCAAGATCCAAAACCTGGCTACGCCACTGCCCTAACCACCATTGTTTAACCCTTCAACGACGAGCGATGTAGTCACTACGTCGGTCACGAACTTCACATGCCGTCGAGCGACGTAGTGACTACGTCGCGGCGATTCCATTTAAATGAGTGGAAAACCAGCGATTCCATTTAAATCTCCTCCGACCTACGAGATGGGATTCATTTAATACTCCTCCGGGCTTGAAGGGTTGAATAACCTAGTCTATAATAAGGATTTCTGTGCCACCCTACAATAAAGGAAATTTCATCTGTTAACATTTTTGAGGTGTGCTGAGGATTTTTAAATTAATCAAGAGTAGGTACTTATGATGGTGTCATGAAGTTGTCCCCCCCTTTGTATGAAAAACAGAAACGCTTGAGTGACTCCCCTTACTTCTTCCTTTGCTTGATGTTTTCTCATGTTACATCACCTCATCATTTTCTATGTTGAGCTCGAAGAATAAATTTCGTTAAAAAGACTTAGTCGCGTTTACTTTACCCTGTGGTAGTATTTCGAGTACGTGAACCTTGAGGGCAGGCAAATAAATTACAGGCTCTAAAATTTAGGGGTGATTAAAGCCCCGTTTACAGGTCAGGCTTTTCTATCAATAAACTCAATTCTCTTGAGAGTACCATGATGCTATCCTCATCTTTAAGTGAATTAACAAATTGAGTCCGAGAATCCCAGTCTTTCCATCTCACGTTTATGTATTCCGTTGTTATTTTCTCCAGGGTATAAGCTTCATCTTATTTTACCAAAATGGCTTCGGCAGCAGTCCTCTCTCGCATTGCCTTAGCCACTCATTCATTGCAACTAGCTATTCGTGATGAATGGGTTCAAGGAAAAGCTGCACTGAAAAATTATTGGAGAAAATTCGAGGCATTGTGAAAAAACTGTCGAGGGCCAAGTTTGATTTCTTTAGCAAAGAAGCAGAAAAAAATTGTTCCAGTGTTGGATAATGAAACTCAGTGGGGCTCAATACATATTCACATGATTGTGTGACTTCTTGCTTAGCATCCATTCTGTAAACAAGTTGGTGCAATAGATTCTGTGTACTATTCATATTTAAAAATATCAGAAAATGTTGAGTTCCTCTGTGAAATTTCTGAGAGTGATATGATGTCACCATCAGAGTTCAAAGCAGGGCATAATGTCACCTACTGAGTTTTTAAAAGAGTAGCAAATGTTATAACAAAATTTAGAGAAGAAACCAGGAAACTTTCGGCTTCTATTGTGGCAGTGATTTTATAATTGCAGGTTTCACTTACTGAAAATTTCAGCAGATAATTTTTAAAATGTAGTTGCACTTTATCTGGTGCTTACTATGCCCTGTTTTTGTAAAAGGTTGAGATTATTTTAAAAGAAATGAACGTAAGTTGATTCACAAAGGGAACATTTTTTTTTATTTTTATATGAAAACACTGGAAAATATTTTCATATGGAATTATTGAAATAATAATTGTTATTTGAAACAGAAAATTTTGACCCGAGCTGGAGTCACGGGATAAACCGGAGCTACTCCCAAAGACCTCGGCTCCAAATTGTAACCAACCCATTAAAACTGTTAATTTTCAACATCAGCACAAGTGTTCCACCAAAGGAAAGTTAACCCGTGGAATTCTGAATGAGCTGAAGTAAGGAAAGGATTATGGCAAGGGTGTACGCGTACGACAGGGATTTAAGCTCAAGAATTTCTAAGATCCCATACGCCTTCGGTGTCTTGGGTATACATACTAGCTGTGAATCGGAGAACTTCAGTCCAAATTTTAAAAAAAGTCACCTTTTCTGAACAATTAAGAGCTTCCTATATGGTTTTATTATGGAATCTAGAGATTTTTTTAAGACAGAGAAAATTGCTTGCTATGTCCGGCAGTCTAAAGCAGCTAGTTCCTTGAAAATCCCACGAAAGTTCACAGGGGACAAGGACACCTCGGAAGTGTAGTTGGCAAAAGCACTCGGCGCAATATCGTGGGACTCAAGTCGGAGTTCCGGTCAAGGCAGAAATGTTATTCTTTTCTCTCAATTCAACTTCTTGACACTGATCAATTAGGTTTTCTAGGTGTTAACAATAAAACATACAATCTGTTTAGCTTAATGAGGTTGATTGCAGAAATATACTCTGGCCGGAGCAGCTGTGCAAGCAGCAGTACATTATATTGCCCAACTATCTAACTTTCAGGCGAGAACCCCAGCTGTGCGGCAAGAATATTTTATTCCTTAGGGGGTAAATGATCAAGGTTAAATGATAACAAGTAATAGATTACAAAATAAAAATTTATTATCACAGTTAGCTTTTAAATATAGTGGATGGATAAAAACCCACTTGATATGCTGACTTTAACGATTGATGCGAGCAATGTTTCATTCTCTGACTAGAGCTCGACACCAAGGAAAATTTCAGTGGGGACTGGGTTGTAGGGTATTCCCCAAAACTTTCACAACCATTAACAGTTAAAGATCCCCACAGTAACAATTACACTATAAAATACTGGAGGAAATTCTTTTCTCTTTTACATTAATGAATATTTAGTTGAGCTGGTAACTGTGAACGGTACATAAAATAATCTCAAACAACTAAAAACAAAAAACATGGAGCAATGTACAATAGTAATACAGCTGGTCCATTGGTCCACATACTTCTTAAAAAAAACTAACGAAACATGGTTAACAAAACATGCCACTGATACATTGTTTGAGACAATTTGACCCAAATTGTACAATAATTTTCTTCCCTGCAACAGGTAATGACACTGAGTACAAAAATACCATTTGAAATGGAATGCATTATTTTTTCTTCCATTATCAATTATAAATCTGTCTCATAATTGACATTAATGGAACTTGCTCCACCTATGGAAATATTAAGAACCTAGTTTGTGTATGTGCTGCTAAGAGATGACACAAATGCTGTCCATAATTCACATGGCTGTTAAACTCAGAAGCTAGGTGTAGGGAACCAGCACATTAACACTTTGTGCTTTGGCATAATTTTGTGGGTGGTATAAGAAGTATATCCCAACATCTTTTAAAAAGACTGGAGGAATGATGGATAAATAAAATCAATCAACTACTTCAGACAATTAAGTTAAATTCTCAACAGACATAATTATGGAATATGTTAATTTTTCACATTTGGTATGATAAACATATACCAAAAAAAATCTAAAAACAATTGGAAGAAATATCCAGATCATGAGATAATACTCACAGCACGAAAATGGCAAAAAAAATGATGCCAATAAAACACTATACTCCAAAGAGATCAATTTAGGAATTGGGTGGCTAGAAGCCACAAGAATAAATAAATAGGGTATTACACCTACTATAATTGCAATATCCCCAAAAACGAGATTGGACAGTTAAAACCATTCAGAACAGTGTTATCTGTTCAATAAAAATCACTGAACCATGGAAACAAAAAATAATAAGTCTTAATTCACAACATGTTGCTATCAGGGAATTTCCCACGATATCTAACAGCCTAACTGCTGTATAATTAAATTGGGAATAAATCTGTGATGTTAAACTATATAAATTGAAGGGAAAAAAGTATAAAACATCTACACAGGTAACACTTAAACATAAATACGTGCTCCTCCCTAGTGATGTTTCTCCTAGGATTACCTCCCTAGCGAAGCTTCTCAAACCAGAGAAAATCCTCCAGCAGAGCAACCCGTGATATCTACGAGTACGCCTTGAGTCTCATAAAGGCATATAGCCAGTGGAGCCCATTGGGAGGCTTCTATATTTCTCCAATCAACGAGTCCCCAAATGAATATATCTCACCTACGACTTTCGTCACCAGGCAAGGGAGTTTTCTCCCAGTCAGCGATCGGTAAACTGCTTTCAATCACTGCCAATGTTGAGTATAGTCTGTGTCATGGGATTTATTTCAATAGATGTGTTCCCTCTGAAAAACTCTCTCAATTCTTCACAGACTTAGAACCACTACTGCCTGTTACACATTTTGGGGTAGCTATCTCGCCTTTTTGTCATCAATCCACATTATGTTTACCCCCTGACATTCTACAGATTTAACATGATGTCACAAGCATGACTGAAGTTTCTCGAAGTGATAGGGGCCCACTGAATGAAGATAACATACATAATTATGGAATATGGAAATTGGGGGGGTGCTGACAGGGTGGATCAGAATCTTGCTGATTACCCAATACCCTGGAAACAGGGGAAAAAGTATTAAAAAATACTTTTTTTTCATTTTATGTTCTTCAGCCCCTTTATCAAGGCATCATACAATGTATGAAGCAGAATAATGGGTTAACAAGAGTCTGTGGTACATATAACTTTCTCAACCTATGTTCCCCTTTTAAACAGTGAAGCAGTTGTTCCTTCTTTAAACCAATATGGATACCCAGCTGGAGGATTGACCAGGTGAGGACTCAATAAACTTTCCCAATGATACACACACAAATTTTAAATGTTGTGAATTTTTCCGTTTCAACAAAGGAATTAAAATATTTCAAAACTTTCCGTAGATCTCCAACTGCTACGTAAAAACATAAATCTTAAAAAAAAACTACTTAGAAATTTGGAAACTGTTTTCCAAGTCATCCACTAACTCATGTACATTTTCCACAAACTGAAGGGATTTAGCATCTGCCCCTGACTTTTGTACAGCCGTGCCAATCGGCACTTCATCACAATTTTCCATTAATACATTATGCCAACCCAGAGGCAATGATGGTTCATTAATTGTAGCAGTATCTGCAGAGTCAGCACCGCATACTTCTTTGGTCACAACATTCATTCCAGGTGTTTTCAGATGTCCCTTCATCTCACCTGGTACATGACTATTTGATGATTCTCCTGTTTTGCAAGAGCAATTTCTAATCTTATTCTTAAATATGGTTGGATCTGAGTTATTGGGTAATTCAACCTCAGGATGTGCACACTGATGCATACCATTGTCATCAGTAATTGAACTAGTCCCACCTGCAAGCAGGGTCAGTGCTTTCATTTTGTCCATGGCATCCACCATGTCCTCCTCTTCACTCAATTCTGCCTGAAATATCCATAAAAAATGGCATTATTATCAACACTTTATCAGAAATGGCTTCAGAATGTGAATAAAAACATCAACTACATGAATGTGTACATTCTCACATGAGGCCATTAATTGTCTTTATGATAATGAGGCACACTGATGGCATAACAATGGGCTATTCCTAGAGAGAATTGATAACTCCCGAAATATTCATGCCACAGACTAAACTGCCGCTACTTCAGTTCAAATTGTTCAGGACAAATGAATGACTTCACAAGGTAGGACAGAGAAGGCATTAAATCAATGGAGAGAAACCCACTCCCAGAACTTCCTCACATGCAATGAAGGGTGCCAGAAGACTATCACTTTAGCAACAAGGCTGATAAGCCACATGAGGAAGCAAGAAAAATAAATGAGAGACGTTGTGCTCAACTTTAATCACTATTTTTCAAGTTAAATCCAAAAGCTATCGAAAAGTCAATTTCCAAATATCAATTCCACTGCCAGCTAGTATGACTTCTTGTATCACTTAAGAAATGAAGGAAGTGCCCCATGAGGTCATTAGATATTCTTCACAGTATTTTTGTGGAGTTTTTGCAGGGTATGAGTAATGTGGTAGCCAGAGTATTGGCTTCCCACCTTAAGGGCCCAGGTTCACTTCCCAGAAGAGATGGAGATTTGAGTGGAATTTCTACTTGAGGAGTAATGTAGAGAGGACATCAAGTGTGATTCTCCTTCCGTCAGATGGTACACTTAACTATGGACCCCTCTGCACTTTTCGCTAGGATTAGGCTGACGCTAGGTTTCTCTCCATCCCTCCTTCCTTAGCCAAAGGGCCATCTATCCCTAATAATGCAAATAACCTCTGTCATCGGTAGCCTCCCTAATATATCAAAACCAGCTGCGGCTTTGCTTTACATACTCCCAACATAGCAGCCATAGTTGGTGGATGGCTTGTAAAAATAACTATAAGGTCAAACAAATTAAAGCATCTCCTTAAACCACCCAGAGTAACTTGTTCCACACAATGACACACAGAGTTCCATAAAAAAGGGTGGTGATAAAAACTTTTGAAAGGTGAAAACTGTCATCAAAACAGTAATAGATTTTACATAGCTAGAAAATTAACGGCTGAATATCCTGTTACAATAAATATATCCTCGCACAATATTTTGCAGGCAAAGGCAAACAAGGTTACTTAATCAATGTGATGGTAACCAGAAAAATCATCTACATACTGGGCATGAAGTTACATGGAATTGGAGCCACATCGGATTAGTCATGCCTCAATTCTAATTTAACCATTAACAATCCGCATTCATCTCCAAATGGTATGCATTGCGTGAAACATGTATGCACTATACTTGATCCACATGCACTTGCTATTCAGAAATTACAAAATCAGTACCGGGAGGGGAGCGACTGATATCCAATTGTTTATTTCACTTTTGAATCCCTCATGTTTTCCAAAGCCCAATAGTGACTTCCGGAAGATTTCCACATTAGGGGATGTTTACTTGCCTGGGATAAACCAGATCTCTTAGTAACAATATTCCTCATGGCCAGCTCCATCACATGGCCCAACTTGTGGCCAGCTTCAGTAAAAATTATAATTTATAGCACTTGTCCTATACCTACTAAATTCTGGTTCTAGGAATCTTTTTGTGCCCCAATCTTGAGGAACTAACGCTTCAGATTTTCACAGAAACTTTATCATGGACTCTTGTTCATTCAACTTCCCGGCTGTCATTAGTGAGTAATGGCACAAAATATCATCCTTCATCACAGCTTATCTGATTCCATAATTATCATAGGTAACTCATGTAAATAATATAAACAAATTGTTCTGGAGAACATGTAGAATTTGCAGTCATTAGGATGAAAAACATTCCAATTTTAATCTGAACCAAATGACACAGATTTTTGGAATCATGATGGAAAGGCAACTGTTCATAGTTGTCTCTTCATAATTTTTGTTAACGTGATAGTATACACTCCAGTGTCCCCTTCTGTAGTCCAACTTGGAAGATATTGGAAAGAATGGCCTCAATATTTCACCATTAATCAAAGTAAATTCAGTAGCTTCACATTACTAGTATTAACACTTTTAGAATCAACTACAACTAAGTCTAGGCGCATATGCAGGAGTCACATAGAACAAGCACCTTTTTAGAGGGTTATCACCAAACAACAAAGGTCACTAATAAAGGTCTACATCCCCATTGATGTCTGTTCTGAGGGCTGAATGCTGTTTTAATACATGACTGGTTGATCTTTCATCCAGTGCAATTTCCAAGAAGAAAACCTTCACATCAGTAAAAGCTGTTTGCTTAATATAAATCTTCAGCGATTTTGGTTTCAAGATGGTACAATGCACAATTTCGTCTTCATAATCCTCACTTCACTATGATCATTTCATAATAATCTTAATTTTGAGAATTATTCTGCACTGGAATTATCCTGTAGCATTAGTCAGTTCCAACTTCCATTTCCCATTCGAAATTCACCAATTCGCCACAAATATTTCCTATAAGACACTGTCTCCGGCGTTACTTTGTGGAACTCCTTCATATTTTTTTAAATAATAATAAACACTTGGTTGTTATTCCACACTTTATTGGAAACAAAACGACCCGGGTTTCAGCATGTCATGCCATCATCAGGGACCTGATGATGGCATGACATGCTGAAACTCGGGTCGTTTTGTTTCCAATAAAGTGTGGAATAACAACCAAGTGTTTATTATTATTTAACAAATATTTCCAGCTACCAATGCCATGCATCGCCACAGATCCACTGTGACACTCAAGTTAACTCACCGATAACTTCAACCTGTTCTATCTCAGGCAAAATGCTATGTCCCTGTCTTCTGTAATTACTCCATAATGGCAGGAAGGGTTTCAAAGCATTTCATAGGTTGAAGCAAACTTAACGCTAGCAATACACTGATCTACTTGCTCTTGTGGACACTCTTTGGCTAGGGATGACTCCAGAACCATACGAGATCTTCATCATACTTTATTTTTGTTCCTGCAGTGCCTTTACTCAGTAGAAACACACTCAAATCACATGTCCCCACTATTCCTCCCAAAAACATTGCTCTTTGAATTCACAAATTTTCACATTAAAACCATTTTTTCAGAAGGTACAGATGGTATTGTTGTTACTCTATATGGTTTCAGGCTTTACTTTGTAGAAATATGTAGTATCCATACTAAATTATATACTTTGTATTTTTCTACAGTATTTAATATTAGCTGTACAACACGTTTCGCTGATCTATGTCATCATCAGGTATTGTTGTACGCAAGTAGTTGGCGAAAGGATGTTCCTATTCCTCACAAATTTTCTTGTTGCCCTTTTGCATTAATTCTCACCATTTAGTAAAGGGCTCAGTTTCACCTTAAAATAACACTGGTAGAAATGCACAAAAATATTTCCATTCTTCATCCAAAGGTGACTTAAACAGGCTCTTGTCTTTCAATTGGTGAACTTGAATCCTGTTAAGCTAGGACACTCACTAATTACTTGCAACACTTAATGATATACCTAGTTGCAATCATTCCAAAATTGCAATACTTTCGACATTCTAGTTATTAAGTGTATCACTGGATTAGCTCTCCTCACAATTTGAGTAGCCATGAAGGTACCTTAATCCTCTATCCTTATTGGGTGTAATATTGGAATATTACAATAGAGAAATTTGTACCTCCTAATTGGAAATTTGTATCATAGGGTGGAGACATATCTTAACAATCGTTGTGATCAACAACAGTTATTATAATATTAATTTTCATTCCACTGGCCAATAAAGGCATTGAGTACAGTAATAGTAAAAATAAATGTCAGTTTTTAAAATGCATATAAAATTATAAAACATACTTATGCATTCCTCTCATTTAGGAAGTAATTCACTGTATAAAAGCAGTTGAGAAGTACTGTTCTTTTTAGGTAGGTAGTTTTCTTTGGTCTATTTTAAATACGTTAAGGGAAGAGAGGGTCATAATTTTATCAGGCAGCTTGTTGAAAATTATAGACGCAATATTAAAAGGACCCTTTGGCAAATATTCAAGTTCCTTAACTACAAGCATGTGTACTCTATTTAGTACTACAGCATGCTTTTGCAGTCTTATGGAAAGTAATTTCATTTTTGTGGGTATTTCGCTCGCGCAATGGGAGCTTTAGTTCAAAACGAGCACAATCAATACACTATCAGGCTTTTTCCTGGGGAAATAGGGGAATGACCACTAGTTACTATCTAATTTTTTTAAAAGGTATGCTCTCCACAAGTTTCGTAAATAAAATTAAAATTACCTCCTGGCACACTTCTCCCGATTCATTTGATGCTAACAGCATCAAGCGCTGGTACTCCGGGTGCTTATCCAAAAGAAGGTCAAAGAGTTCTCTCCCGGACAAAATGTCAGTCTTTTCTTTGGCATTATTACATAGCTTCTGTAACGACCAGCAATCACAAAATGCATGAGTGATATCTTCATTTTGTAAATTGGAATATAAGCAATAATTAAAAATAACTAGGTACTCTTCAAATACTTTAACATACTTGGGCCATTTGGACATCCTCTGATGTCACGCCTTCGCTTTCTAAGACACAGGCTGTCCCACCTGAGTCAATAGCCTTTTTCATCTTGACCAGGTCTATCAGTTGGCTCACCAATTCTTCCCTCTCCTTAAACGTCACGCGCCCCTGACCACATAAAACATAGCAAGGTTAATCAAATGAAAGTTTAGCAAATTCACAAAAAAAACGTCAGACTCTTACCTGGATCGCTTTATTTATTTTATCTGGGCAGCTGAGCCCTAACACCAGAATACTTTCCTTGACACCTGTAATAAGACATTTTAATGTTACTGGTAAGCAGTGAATAATACTTATTTTACAACTAACCCATTATATTACGCACGGGAAATTCTTTCCACCTCACTACAGTTTCCCAGGCATTCTTTAATTTCTATATCCAGCTCTCCCAGGAGCCAGCGTAGGAGATCCATCCACTCCTTCCCATTTCTAAACACCGCGTTTTTAAGCTCTCTTTCGGTCCAGTTTGCCACCTCTGGGTGCTGCAGCCTCATCAAATGTCTTCTAAATCTTTTAACGGCGAGTACACGGGCGATAGCCATCCTCACCAAATATTTTCATCGGTTCTGAGTTCAATGAGTTTTACTGCCGATCATGCTTTATTCGGCGCCAAAGAAATGGGCTAGGCTGAACAATTGACTTTCGAAATCCCATGCTTGGCGCCTCCATCTGAAACATCTTAAAGCTCTTGATAGGAAAGTACGGTCAACGTTTGATCTCGGCAAATGCCGACAATCGAGGCTTCTGATTGGTTCCCTACATGTTCCTTGCCTTGCGCATCTAGCCATCGTAGGCCTTTCTTTACATGGGAGAGATAGGGACTAAACATGTTTTCACGAGATAAAAATTAATTAACTATGTTTCATCGAATTTGAGCCATGATAACTTGTGAATGATTAAATTGCCTATAATACCACATCATTTTCATATCAAGTTTATCCTCCAAAATGCGGGAGTCCAGTATAATACGAGCCCAGCAGACGCCTCAAACGGCAGCAGACGCCTCAAACGGCAGCAGACGACGTCGTCTGCAATATAAGTGGAACGTCGCGATATTTTCCCCGCTCGTAAAGTGACTTCTCGTTGATAACTGGCGGAATGGTATTTTAATACGATCGTATTAATACGATCTACTATCTAATTTATGTTCTGCAGTGTCATTGTCAAGTCAAGTGAGCATTTTGACAGGATTTCCACGATCAGCACTCCATGTTTAACTGAGGCACTGACCATTATGCACAATGATTAAGATTCCAGTGACAATACAAGGTTGGTCACCGTCTGCTCTCTATGGGGATTCACTTCATGGTCGAGGAATTGACTTGACGTTTTACTCCTATTGCAGAGAAATATTCTATACCTAGTCGATTTTGATACCTAATTGACAAGTAAGCTAATATTTAGGTAGTATTATAATATTTAAAAATGCCATTCCGCCAGTTATCAACGAGAAGTCAATTTACGAGCGAGGAAAATATCGCGACGTTCCACTTATATTGCAGACGACGTCGTCTGCTGCCATTTGAGGCGTCTGCTGGGCTCGTATTATACTGGACTCCCGCATTTTGGAGGATAAACTTGATATGAAAATGATGTGGTATTATAGGCAATTTAATCATTCACAAGTTATCATGGCTCAAATTCGATGAAACATAGTTAATTAATTTTTATCTCGTGAAAACATGTTTAGTCCCTATCTCTCCCATGTAATGAAAGGCCAACGATGGCTAGATGCGCAAAGTTGACCGTACTTTCCAATCAAGCGCTTTAAAACATCTGAAATAGGTGAAATAGCAGCATATCGGCGCGAGACATATATTCAAGCATATATTCCAAGGATTCCAAGGCATGCGTGTAATGAGCATTGATGAGCATTTTCGAAATTCCTCATCATGAACGCTAGCAGTTTGAAATGGTTAGAAAGAAAGAAAGTTCAGTTTGTGGTGTACTAAAATATTTTACCTAATATATACCTTCCTATGTAAAGTAACGAAGGTAGTTTAAGCCTCCAACTCCAATCGTTAATCTAAAGACAAGTATGCGTACGTGCTGTTAGGTAATCTATAATGACAAACTTTTCCTGAAAACATTCTAAGACTTTATGTCGCAAAATTAACACCATCTCTAATGAATAGGCACGAGAATGAAACAGGAAAAACCAGCATACCTATAAGTATAGCAGTCGCAAAATTGGTTTTAAATGTAGGGAGGTGATGGTATGCAGAGTAGGGTACAGCGAAATGCACTTTTTACTTCGGATCTCCGATAGGTGTGGCGGAAATTACGGGCGCCCAGTCTAGAAACATTAGACAATTAGAATTTTTCCAATTTTTCACAGCTCCGGTTTTTTTTTCAGGTAGGCAACCCACAAAACACAACGATTTTTCTGCTTTCGTGTAGCCTAACAGGTGACCATCCGGCTACTGTGACTGAAATAGGTAAGTAAATATGGCAAAGAATTGTTATGTGTTGACTAACATGATTCCAGACTCATTATATCTCAATCTCCAAGCTTGTATTCGTATAGCGTGTCTACAGCTCTTCGCCCGCCCTACTCTCGTTAGCAGTGCAAGATTTACGTATAAGCTATAGCTTAGGGCCCCCACTTTCTTGGGGGCCCCCCAAAAAAACTGTCCGAGTGAGAAATTGTCATATATACTTGGGTATCCTGCAGATTTATTGTTTCACTATCTAGATATTTATTAATTGTATTCCAGTTTAACCCTCTAGGTATCCGAAAATCATATTTGGCACGGACATAGAATATCTGGACTTATAAAGGGCCCCATATCTCAAAGAGCTTAGGGCCTTATCAAGTCTAAATCCGGCCCTGCTCGTTAGTAGGACGACCCAGAACTCACCATGTGGAGGTGGTGTACCTCGATTTCTTCCCGTGCCAACCCACACAAAGGCACGTTTATGTCTCTATAGCATGGTGCTGCTTCTCTGTCTTAAATACTGGTATTGCAGTGCGCGATGTTATCTTAGACCTGATGAAACCATCTCTGCTATTGAAGCCGTGAACTTGGAAAGCTGCTTCGGTGACTAACGTCACTATTCGCTCCACAGTTTGTGTGTGATGGAAACTTCTTGATTGAAAGTGGGCCCACGTCTGTGTTCAGTAGCTTTTGTATACTAGAGTGAGATGCCATTTCTATTTTAAGTTTTGCTTCATGACGCTTCCTCTCCTTAAGACCCTGCAAACGTACTGTTTCACCCGTGTCTATTTTTCCTATAACTGAGAGGCGAGTCGATTGGTGGTCTATGAAAAAGTATTTCTCCTGGAAAGGTATCTTGTGTGCTTCTCTACAGCCACAGTTCCAAATATCACAGCACTTGCATGCCGCAATGTGAAGAGTGACTTCATATCATAGTTTGTCTTCTTTTTGAAATTCCCTTTGTTTTTCTCACCTCCTTGATTTTTCCTCACTGCCTGAAGTAGCCTCATTTGTCTTTCAATGCATGCATTAATTAAGCACTTATCAAATGTGGGAATGGATGCTGACCTCCATATTTCTTCCACTCAGTACGTCACCCGCTTCCTCACCTCTTACACCGGTGGGTTGAGGAAGGCATGCCTATCTATCATTTGGTGGTGCACAAACTACCCTGGCGAAAATGAAGGAGGCTGAGAACGCTGCTGGAGTGTGTTTACAGGTGTTCTTATAGGGTTCCTGTGCGTTCTTAGGCGTTTTCATAGCATTTGTTGGTGTTCTTCGACGTTTATCTGTTTCCCTTACTGTTCTCGCATGTTCGTAAATGCTGTTCTGACTACCCAGTTCAGAAACACTCTGGGAACACAGAAGAACGCCTACCAAGAGTGTTTGCCTTTCTGTTCTGGAACACTCGAGAACGCTATCCGACTGGGCTGTTTTGGAATGCAGATGAACGCCCGAGAAAATGTTGTGTTTTTTCAAGAGTTTTTTCATTTCTGTTCAGGAACACTCGAGAACGCTGTCCCCCTGGGATGTAATGGAACGCAGATGAACACCCGATGAACGCTGCTGAGAATGTTTTGAAACCTGTTGGAACGCTCTTAAAGCCATGACGCAGTATTACCATTTTATTTGTAAATCCACTGTGAGAAAAAAACGAAAAAAAAAAAAAAAAACATGCAAGTCCACTTGCAGTCTCACTCATGATCATATGTGCATTGATGGTCAAATTAAACAACAGAAGACCACCATGAGGTCATCTCTATCGCAAATGTGCAAGGAATGTGCAGGTGGTGATACCGCATCCCATATTGCTGACATTCGCATAAAGTCTGCTGAGAAGGCTCACCAGAGACGTACATGAAAGAGGACGTACATGAAAAGAGGATATAGTAATGTCTTAAGACATCTTCTTTTGTAGGCAGCTGCAAACCACAAAACTCCTTCGGAGCACCAGCTATAGTACATTTAACTTTTAATCGTGCTTTGAGCATTTCTAAGCTGAAAAAATCAATCCAACCAAATTCTAAGGAGCACTTGATGAGAATACTGTCTACTGCTGACGTAGACTGAGGCCGCCAACCGCCACCAAACTAACACTGGCAGTTTCGGGCATTTTTTAATGTGAAAGTATTATTTTACACGATGTCTCTACTTACAGACGAGTTCCGCACCACGAGCTCCTAGGAAGGCTCGATTTATTCGCAGGTCAAACAAATTGTACCAAATGTATCTAATTCAGAATACTAAGATGATCTTGCATGGTATTTTCGTTAACCATCCATGAAATGTAACTACTTTGAAGAGCTCACACACTTAGAGAAGAGCGTACGTGGTTGCTGAAAGTATTAACGGACACTGCCAAACAACTGAGGCACAAAGAATCTATTTGCGCCGCAGACACATTTGTATTTCTGATAAGATTTTGAATTTTTCACGCATTCATATATCTACCACAATCACTATTAATATCAGTTGAGTGGGCAAAGAATTGTACACACGCTTCATGAATACAAGCTTGGAGATCGAGTTATAATGAGTCTGGAATCATGTTAGTCAACACATAACAATTCTTTGCCATATTTACTTACCTAATTCAGTCACAGTAGCCGGATGGTCACCTGCAAGGCTACACAAAAGCAGAAAAAGGGGCAAAACGTTTTGTTTTTTGTGGGTTGCCTACCTGAAAAACTGCCTGAAATTTCAAGTGAAATCCAGAGCGGTGAAAAATTGGAATATTGTAAAATTCTTTTTGTCTAATGTTTCCAGACTGGGCGCCCATAATTTCCACCACATCCATCGGAGATCCGAAGAAAAAAGTGCATTTCGCTGCCCCCTAATGCAGAGCCCTTGATTAGTTATTGGCAACTACTCATATATGGTCATCTCACCTTACCACTTGTTGATTTTTCACATAACCTTTAAACACTCTGTAACTTCATGAAATGTACATACGTCAACTTTATGTCACATTCCTACTGTGCTATAGCCTATTCCTATAGGAATGGTAGAGAACGTGGAAATGAAATCATACAGTTGAGGAACTGAAAATTACAACACTCATGAGGGGAGTGTGCACATTCCAGAGTGGTGCACCCTATCATTATTCTGATGCCGCTTCCACTTTTCCCTTTCATTTACCACATTATAAATGTTCATTCTATTCATAAGCTGATATGAAGAGCAGTAGTGTAGAAAGTGGGGGATGGTAAAGTTTGGTTGGTGATGGTTGCCTCCCTCCATCCTAATTGGCCATAGAATTACTTATGTATGGTATATACTTAGGTAATGAGTATTAATACTCCTACTTATATAAGGAAATGGCTGTACTCGAAAAGAACTTGAATCAAATGTCTTGTGATCTAGAAGAATCAGGCTTGACTGATGACTTGGAATTTTTGCACTGCAATAATTTAATGAAGTGCGTGAACTCCCCACGCAAGCTGCGTGAAGTTTAAGGTAGTTTAAACTGTGACAGGGCAATATGCCTGAGATGTTATGATCATGGAGCTCCATGCGATGAAATTAATTTAACTAATATCAATTTTATTTACTTCAAGGTGCTTTCGTTTTGTGGCATTGAACGACAATTTCCACTGGGGGGGAGGGAGTATCATTTCCCCCCATTAAAATCAAATATAGCATAAAATTATTTTTAATGAGTGCTAATAATGATTATAATAATGTTGGTCTTGGTGACATATTAATCCCCTACTCTCCCTCTCCTGTCTGCCACCACTTTGGTGAATGGTTAGGCCTCCCCCCAGGTCAAAATTGGTTCCTCCACTACAGGCCGAGGAGAGTTAATGACCTGATTGTATTTGCACTGGTACTCTGGAAATGGATGGGGATAAACTGAAAGGTACATGCTTTTTTGTTGTAACCTTCTAAAATCGTTCAACAAGTATATTCGTATTGAGGAATATTAATCTCCTATTGGGCTGGGCTCTGATGTGGGGTTTACACCTCTGTTTAAGTGTCACACTCCTCCCATCTAAGGTGTGATGTCTACTTGGTGTCCCTCAGCATTTTTTTGTCTTCTCACCTGCATGCTCACACATTCCGAACACAACATCTGTGGTCACAGCCTTTCACAGGGAATCATTCTCCAAAGTATTCTAGAATGACTAGAAAAATATAATGAAAATAACCTCCTTTCTTTCTTGATTGACTGACTGCCCAAGTGTCAACCTGACTGCTTGCTATAGTCTCTTTGGCCTGTTATCCATAAATGTCCATGTTTTTGTCACATCTACAAATGAGGCCAATTAATTAAAGAGCCTTGATATATCATATTGATTTCTAGCTGGGATCCAAGCAGCATATCCTACTTCAGCAGAAGCTGAAGTGAATTTCAAAGTGGGTGTAAGTTGGGCACAGGCCCAAGATTGTGAGGGAGGAAGATCTCAGACAGCAGCAAAATGTGTGTGTGGTGGAAGGAGAATAGAGGGAAGAAGAGAATAAAATGTGTGGAGATAAGGTTTATTAGCTCTATCAATAATTGTCTCAGTTAAGGTGCAGTCCAATCAGGAAGTTGTGCAAGATTCTTGTTTTTTCATTATATACAAATACTAATCACTCAGGCCTTTGCATAGTTTCTGTCTGCACAGTGTTTCTTTGCTATTCAGTCCAAAACATCTCCATAGTAATGTATGTAATGAATCAATAACTTTTTTACTTTAATAAACGTCATATTATTACTGTTTCTTAGCATTTTAATTTCATATATTTTATTCCTGTGATATTTTTGTTCAAACACTAGGTAAGAGGATTAATTGAACTTGTAATTTGAATACAGTTCTATTTATGGGATATTCACCATAGAATTGGGAATTTCTAGTATAATTGGCTTGTTTTAATGATTTCACCGCTGCATTGGGTCTTGCAGAACATAAGCCTCTCTGGTAATTTGCTTAAAAATTAACAAATTGACAATGAGTTCCTAATTGCTGTTTATGTATAATCACCTGCTATAAGTTACAGTGAGGGTTTTATATCATTATTTTTATTACTCAAAGTATGTTATTGTAAAGAGATAGTGGAAATATCAATTCCTGTTTGGCAGTAACTAGTACTCTGATGTCTCTGATATGTCAGTTTATCAAAGGCATTATTTTTTAATTATGCAAATACTATACCATTCTGTTTAGAAACCAATGTTGGCAGCCAAGGTTGGGCCAACTTACCCCAACGTTGGCCCGAAACAGGGCCTACTTAACTCATTGTAGGATTGATGTCGTTCCAATGTCGGAAGGTAATGTCGGCTTTAGCACGGCAAATGTTATCATTCTGACTTTGAGCCAATGTTGGCAACCAATGTCGGGCCGATCTACAGCTGACAAATACCAACATTGGGCCAACGTAGAACCGACATCACGATGCTACTTGGGTATATTCCACTTATTTTATAGATAGTGAGTACATATTACCAAAGCCTAGATTGTGCCCATCTTATCCTAGAGATAAACTGTTATTTAAGGTTAAAAAATGGATATGCAAACTAGTCTAAGGCATATCATTCTATTACAGCCTTCAAAATTCCTCATTTTCAAGCCAAATATCCTCATTTTCACAGAGAGTGGTAAACCCAGCTCACGTTGTAAATTAATATGTATGTAGCAATTCAATAAAATGTATTGCAATTAAGGCAGCCTATTGTTAAGCATTCTTTGCACCATTATCATTATGTAATATGCAAGAATTATAATTAATAGCCTAGTTCTTCATTGTCTGTTTTCTTTCATCCTTCTGCACGATGTTGAGCTGGATGCTGGAGCATTGGATACTGTTGTCACAATGGCACTTGGGAGAGAGCACCCATTGTCATGTCCTCATTTTATGACCACTACTTACATCACAGTGAAACTGACTACTTAGGTACCTGCTCCAAAGATTCTAGTGCTTGTAAATAACCAAGAGTGGGCACCAGTTTTGCTGGTATTTGTGAGAAGAACCAATTCATTTTTACTTCCAAGAATGGCAATAAATCCAAGGGTATGCAAATGCATCCTAATTCCACTCTTTTGAGTTAGAGTGGGATATCTGTGGGGGTAGTAGAAAAGAATAGAAACATTACAAAACTGTTGAAAAATTGCTTGTGGAGCGAGCCATGTACTGCTACAGGAAGAGATTGCGAGCGATGATCGTTGATACGTATGTTGAGAGGAGTCAAGGATTTTCCAATATAGAAAGCTGGGTAAAGTTTACATTGTAGATGGTAGACAGCATAACTGAAGATGTATGTTCATCACAAGGTTGAACAGGTAGGGGTTAAACGCTGACTACTGATGTAATCTGTCACTGTAAACCCTCTGCTGTGCCAACACTGGTGCTTGACCTAGTGTATGCTCCATCATATGTGCTCTTCACCATTGTAATAACATAATTCTCTGGCACTCCTGTCTCTCTTGATTTTCTTCATATCTCTTGCATCGGTATTGTATCATTCACCTCCATATCTGCAAACACCAGGTGCAGGTCTCTTTGCTTCTCTCTAAATTTCTCCATCAGCTGCTTCATCACAAATATTGCATCCAATATCCTCTTGTGGTGTTCAGTATGGTAGGTGGCAAGATTACTGACTTCAAATCCAGAAGGGCCAAGGTTTGAAATCCAGCTGTAGTGGAGATTTCACAGTGGAATCCAGATCTTTACTTGGGTTCTCTATTGGGAGAATTTCAAGTGCAGTACTCTGTCTGATGGGATGATAAACTATGGACCTAGAATGACCAGACGTCCGGATTTCACTGGATATGTCCTGCCGGCTTTTTATCGATAAAGCTGAATTGTCCAGCTTTCTGCCTTTCAGAGAAATTATGTACCAAATGCTGAAATACAGCATATAACACAATATATGAGGGCAACAGTATTATTTTGCTTCTATCTTTATATGAAAAATATGCATTTCATGGGAATTTTGCTGTTTGTAAAAATGAGTTGTGGTCCTGTTTCCTGCTGTTAACAGCCACAATGCTCACAACAGTC
Organism: Pyrrhosoma nymphula; assembly: GCA_963573305.1. NCBI lineage: Eukaryota > Metazoa > Arthropoda > Insecta > Odonata > Coenagrionidae > Pyrrhosoma > Pyrrhosoma nymphula. The sequence continues at coordinate 45,965,772 of OY754332.1, forward strand.
TGGCTGGTCTGGCGTTTGGATCAACGATAGCAATAGCTTTTATTGTTACGCGATAACACACGGGGGGAGGGGGGGGGGGGGGGAAGACCAAAGGAAGGACTGCAATGAGACAGGCATTACTAAACAATGCAAAGAATCATTATTAGACACTTTTAGCAGAAAAAAATGTTTGACTTACAAAATATGTTGAACTTGAAGTAACAAAGTTGCAAAATGTTTCATGGACATAAAAAATGCAACATTTTCTGATTTTCAGTGTAATGCATTTTTGTTTTCTCGTCATCTCTATTGACATTTTGGCCTACAAATGAAAGGGAATTCAATGTGCTGCCAGGCTTTTTCTCAAAATTTCCTGTTTTTCCCTTCAAATGTCCTGCTTTTGAAAACCTTGAATTGGTCACTCTATATGGACCACTTATGGTGCCATTTGTTAAAGGTAGGCTAATGCTGTAGCCAGGTTGTTTCCCCATCCCTCCACTCAACAGATAACCCTTCCCTTATCAACTTACCCACCTGTCCTAGTGATTCAAAAGGCCTCAAGTTTTGTTCACCTCCCCAAATGACCAACCAACCAATCATTGCCATGCCCAGCACAAATCTGAATTGTATCCCCCATATTGTTGCTATTTCTGATCATCTTGTCCATGATTCATTCCCCAGCCTTCATCGTATGTGAGATTAGCTTCATATATCTGGTTTTCCCAATCCTTGATGCCACACTTGGCTTAAAAATATGCACAGTGATGCTCATGCCTTCAGGCATCTTCCCCTCATCATGAACATTCCAGATCAGATCCCATAGCAGGTGTACCGTAATCTCTCCTTCCAAATCCTCCATTGATAGCTATCTGGTCCTGCCATCTCTCTTTCTTTAGCGGTGCTGAGGCCCTTGTTACTTCATCTCTTGAAATGTACTGAAGTGTTGTAGGGGATGTATGACACAGTACCAATGATGCTAAAATGATTTCAACTTGTATCGAAAGTCAGATCTTCATGAATGTACTCTCTTACAGAGCTTCCACTTTGCTAAACCTTTCTAAAATTTCCATTAATCCGGTATTCTTTCTTTAACTTTTCCCAGGAGGCATCTTTACTCCAAAAAAATAATTATGTACCATGAAACTGAGTCCCCATTCCTGCTATAAGGGACGTTTAATTTCATCAGATTTTATAAACAAGGGTTGATTGGTGTCTTACCACAATTTTAACTAGGTGCCTAATTTTGAGCTGTTTTCTCATATTCAACATACAAACCTAAGAATAAGGATAGCAAACATATACGTACAATCCATCAAGGAAACAGAAGTACACTAAATGCACGTTTTATCAGATCTGATCAATATTGATAAAAATATTTGATCCAGGTAAAAAATATTTGGTCAGTAACTAATCTGGAACTGCTCTAAAAGGGCATTTTCTAGTCTGTAAGTGGTTTGTAACCGGACTGGACTGGTCTGGAATTTAAAGAAGTGAAAGGGACTGGTCTGGAACTGCACTGTTATACTCAATGGTCTGTAACTGGCCTAGATTCTGATTGTAACTTTTTTAGTGAAGCTTCAGCTAAGAAAGATCCTGGGAGATGATTACATCAAAAGGCACTTTGCAACTGGCCAAAGGAGGAAAAATCAAGGAAATCTGGGTGCTGATCCAGAAGTTCTTCTTGATTGACCAAACTGTTCTGGAATATTGTTTCAATTTATTCCCAGTTTCAGACCTAGATCCACACCAGTTACAGACCAGTCACAGTGGAGTTACAGACCAAATATTTTTACCTGGGTCGAGTTGTTGACAAGATTGTCACATTTTCTTTAATACTGGCATCTGTGTGCCTTAACCTCCAAAAGATTTACTGTTTTATTTTTTGCTATAAAAAGAAATCCATTTCAATCATACGACACGTCAAGAGGGTAGCAATGTTACATGGGCAATTACAGTTGATGAATTTCTTCTTCTGTAATTGCCCATGTAACATTATGCTACCCTCTTGATAAGTCCTATGATTGAAATACAAATCACCAGACAAATAAGTTTTTTTTATTATACTTTGACATTGATTTTTTTGTAATGATTGTAAAATCACTTTGTGTATACATATTGATTAATGTATGTAATTTACCATTAAACCTTGTTTTGACGTGCCTTATGTGATGGAACAAATTTATATAGGTCTCTAGGCAAAAAAAACTTATTATTATTACTACCCATTGAAGTAAAAGCCTTAATAATTTTCCATAGTTTTATTAACTCACACTGCAACCATTTTCACCTTAATAAGGCATCAACTGGCAACATTCATATAGAAATCTATAACATCATATACTCTAATTTTTAATGCTCTGTGAGCTTATAGAATTTCTGACAAGGAAAAAACTTTGTAGCTACCATTATAGTGGCTTAATACTGTAAAGTTTTAAATTTCATTTGAAAGAGAAAGATAACAAACATTTAAAAAGAGAAAGATGATGTGTATTAGCTTTAATATGTTGTAAACCTCCCATTTATTGCTATGTACATTAAATACTGTATTAATTGTCTATTGTCAGATATAACAGAGAAAATCTTTCACTTATGAGTGCATAAGACAAGAGTCCTTGAAGTTGGTTGCATTGAAAGCAGAAAAATAATTGTCATGGAGAAATCTAACAATAGCTTCAATGGGACATAGGTATCCAATAGACTGCTTTTGTCTCTCAGCCTTCCTGACAAATGGAGATGTTCCATCAGCACCTCCAGAGGCAGGAAAATAATTCTTATTCCCAGGGGAGAAACTTTCTTTGCAAAATGGAACTTGGTTTGTCATGTCCTTACCATTATATACTAATCTAAAATAATACTGAGCTGCTGCTGGCTGAGCAGAAGCGGGTGATGGAGGAGGGAACTCTCGGTGATGCTCAGAGTTACTGAGGGATGCACTTCTTTTTGAAGCATTAGGGTGTGCATGCATGATTCTCTGTTCATTGAGAAGTGATGCCATGGAAGGAGAGTGGCGTATTTGCTTCAAATGCATTTTACCAGCCGACTTTATATTTACTGACATTGAGCCCTGGCCTGGTGAATTACTATCATCATCTTTTAGCATTGCCATGGGCTTGTCAGCACCAGCATTCTTTGTCATGCCAGACTGAAGCTTCTTGCGATAAACCTCTATGATGAATCGAGAAGCATACTGAGGTGGTGCTCCTTCTGGTGGAACACCAAATGCGGCTCCCAACATCCTCAATGTGGTGTCATGCCCAGAGTAGAGGACAAACCTGGGTGCACCACCACTACTTTTCAAGTTTGCCCCACGGTCGCCACTGTGACTGCGCCTGCAATTTGAATTATTTGCAAGGATTATAATGACATATTTAGCAGCAGAAATTCTTCCATTGCTAGCACCTAGCTCTTTGAACTACCTAGCTGAAGCTTAAGATAAAATCAAATTCTTTCAGAAGACTTTTCCTCCATTACCATGGTATTTTATAGGGAATTTAAAACTAGTGATATATTTAATATACTTTCTAATTAGTAATACTTTGGTAGACAAACCCTGATAAAAACATTTCCTCCATGGTGGGTAAGCGGAGAGTAAAGGAAGGAGACTACACTCCATGAAGGGTAGTTACCGTCCGCTTACCCTTTCATTACACTCGTTGGAAACTTCTCGGCTTACCCTTGCCCTACACTCCGTGGAGTGTATGGGAAGGGTACTGGTACCCTTGTCCTAGACTCCGTGGAGTGTAAGGGAAGAATTGCACTACCCTTGCCCTACGCTCCATGGAATGTAAGGGAAGGGTAGTGCTACCCTTCCCTTACACTCGCTAGAAACTTCTCAGCTTACATTCTGCTTACACCTGGAGTGTAAGGGAAGATATGTTCTATTCCACATTTCAATGCCAATCTCATTCTTCAGCTTTTCATGGTAGTTGGAAAAGACCATGAACTCAGAAAAATATTAAATTGAAGTGATTCCATTGCATCCTGGAACAATTATTTATTTTTGTTATTAAACTGAAACTAAATTGTCCTATAAAGCAGCATCATTTAGTTTTTGATGTTTAAATGTGTAATTTAGGATTGAATCTGCAATACTATCATCACCTAAAAGATCCCACCAACACCACGGTCGAAAAGATATCTTTCGTACTTTGACTTGGGCTTTGGCATTTTCAGAACGACTGAACCAGCACTATACTTTCTTCACTATAAATTAGCATACGGTTTCGGCAATTGTAGTATGAGAAGCACTTTGCATAAATTTCTCATACTCTGGGATGCACAATTAAGCACTAATTAGTGAAAAAGTATGAATACAACTCAAGGTATTTTCATGCATCATGCGGATGCAGTGCACCCTTTTTCTCCTCTTTCAGTAAATTAACTTGGTCAGTCTCTCCCTGTTTCCCTTCCCTTGCTTCCCCAACAAAGGTGGAGTTGTATTTTTTCCAGACACCTCATCCTCCTATGTCTCTACACATCTCAACTATGGACCGCTCTCTTTTCCGGAAGAATGGAGAGGGAGGTACAGGAAGGGTGGGAAGAAAGGCGCTCCAATGGTTTCCAGATGTTGCCAACAAAACGAGAAGGACCCACACCCGGGGTTTTGAGGAAAAACTTTTCAAAACTTTCCTTGCAAAAGGGATGCATATTCGTGTGATAAGTCATGTTTGGAGAACCGTAAAAACAACATATTTGTGCTTTGCTGGAGTCTAAAATTCTATTGGAAGTGATTAGTAGTTCTATTCATCAGATTTATCGCTTTAACAACATCATGATTGAGTGGTCCATGAATTTTTTTCCAGAGAGGTTTCAGTTAGCAATTTTTATTATATTTTCAAGGTAAGCGGATGCTAATTTCCTACAGTAGGAGAAAACCTTGAGGACAATAAATGTACGAAAATTGTACACTACTAAAAATATCTGATTTCGTTTCGGTTCTTGTCGTTCTTCAATGCGGTTGATTGCAGGCTTGCTGTGTTTTTCACGTGGCTGGTTTTAAGTTCAGAGTTATCCATTTTCAGTGAAGGACCAGACATGCAAATGTATGGAAACAGGTGGCAGTAGCGGCGAATCTACGGGTTCGCAAAAATTAGGTTTTGCTGAGACCACATTATCAGAGATGTCCCAGTCAAGAAAACAAAAATGTGCTGGAACAAGCATTTCAAGCCGGAGGGCAGTTTTGACTTTAGCATCCAAGAGCGGTATTCTGTTAAAACCCAGGAGTTTGATCTGGATGACGAGGAGAGGTGGTACTATGCCCATATTGGTCACCAGGCAGGTATGATTGCTTCGTGATTTCAAGGTTTTTAATGTTATTCGACAAGGAATTTCTGCGATAAATTTGAAAGTTTTTTGGACTTAATTCTGCTAAAGCTGGTCCACAGTTTTTGTTTGTTGGGCGATTGCTAATTATCCTTAATTTTTCAGAGAGCATTGAAGACCTAAATGCCACCGTGGTAAAGAGAATTATCTTGCCACCAACATGCCCTCGATATTGCCTAAGGTAAGAAGATCCACCGGGTACTTCCCAGGACGAGGAAGCTGCCAGTTTCTCCGGAAAGCCTGTACTCAATCAGCACATAAAAATGTACAAAATCTAGGAAACATAATTTATTTCAACTTTATTACTGCTATCCATATTCATTAAGTATGGCTTGATATGTAATTTTTCTTTTGTTTCAGCCCTGTGTCACATTTCAATTTAACTATGAAGTTCCATTGTGTCCATTTGTTTTCCACTTATCTCCACAATTTATACCTTAACACTTTTGAGACAGAACATCGTGAATATATGACGTGGTGGACCCTGCCCAGGTCCGGCCGTCGTATATATATGATGGGCAGCTGCGCTCGGCAGTCATAATCTTGAGCGTCCCGTTCTTCGCTTTCTCTTTCCTTAGCGGTCTTGGATTTTCACTACATGTCGCATTTCATTCTCAGCTAGCAAATGGCATGCGTTGGATCCGAAGATGCCGTTTGGATTTTTGCAAGCTAATTCGCCTTATACGGCAGATTTTGCAAGGTTAATTTTCTGGATTATCTCCTTCTGGTTATTAATGTTTTCAACTTGCTTTTTTTGGCGTTTCATTAATAAATATTTTTCTCTTATTCATTGGTGAAATAGGAGTAGTGGCAAGGGAAAAAAAATTGCAGAAAGTTTTCAGCAAAACTACAGAACAGATATTTTGCAAATTAAGTTTTCTTATATTTCCTCATTGTTTTTGGAAATTTTTTCTTGTGCTCTTTTTTGATATATTAAATTGACAGAGATATTTTTCTTGTTCAATAGGAAAAAATTCTAATTATTATACTCCACTTCCCATGCACCCACCCCACCGCCCTCTTCCTCTTTTCCCACCCATTCATAAAAAGGGCCCATTATCTAACTCTAGCAACTATCGTCCAATCTCTATCCTCCCAAGTTTTTCAAAGGTCTTCGAAAAGTTGTTTTACAACCGCCTTACTAATTTTGTAGAGTCACACCGCCTTATCCATGAATCTCAGCATGGGTTTCGCAATAATAGATCCACAAAATCTGCCTCTTTCCAACTACTGAACAATATCTATGATGCCCTAGATTCCAAAAACAAACCCTGGGTATATTTTATGACTTCAGTAAAGCCTTCGACACCATTAATCACGATCTGCTCTTTAATAAGCTACAAACACTTGGGATAGTTGGCAATCCCCTCCGATGGATCAGATCTTTCTGTATAAATCGACAACAAGTGGTCAAGTACACTGACCATACCCCTAATGGCCCTATTCCTGTCTTTTCTAAATCCCAGAAAGTTCTTCAGGGTGTACCCCAAGGATCCATATTAGGACCTTTGTTATTTATTATTTTTATAAATGATCTCACAGACTCCATTTCTTGCAGCCAACCCATATTATATGCCGACGACTCAACCTGTTTAATCACATCAAATGACACAGCCTTATTGAGTACTGGAGCTAAAACATCTATTAATAGTATGTCCCAGTGGTGCCTCGCAAATAAGCTTCACTTAAACATTCAGAAAACAGTATATCTACAATTTCACTTAAAAAGGGCTCCTCCAAGCACGAGCCTTCTACTAAAGATTAATGATAGCCATATTGTGCGGTCATCAAATACTAGATTTCTAGGTCTTTCCGTTAGTGAAGACCTGAGCTGGCACACTCATATAAAGAGAGTCGCAAGTAACCTAACAATAGGGATCTTCATGATTCGAAGACTGGCTCCCATTATTTCTCTTAATATCTTGATGTTGCTATTCCATGCAAAAATTCAATCCTTCCTGACTTATGGAGTAATATTCTGGGGTCATGACAGCTTTAGTAAAACTGTCTTCTCCCTTCAAAAACAAGCTTTGAAGGCAATGCTACAGCTACCATATCGCACCCCCGGTCGCCCCCTTTTTCAGAAGCACAACATCTTAACCCTACCTTCACTATATATCCTACATTGTGCTATTTTTGTCAAACAAAATCCACATCTTTTTCCTGATAATCGCAGTTTCCACTCCTACCATACTCGCAGTACTCATGATATCCATATTTATAGCCATCATCTCTCACTGTCCCTAAAAGGACCTCACCATGCAGCATCTATAATTTTTAATAATTTACCTTTAAACATAAAGTCCATATGCTCCATGCCTAAGTTTAAATTAGAACTTAAAAAGTACCTTTTAAGCAGAGCATTTTATAGTGTCTGTGATTTCTTAAATAATCAATGCACCTGCTGTGAGGAGGCCTAGGTGATTAAATTTCCTTCTCACCTCATTTTCTTTATATTGTGTTCTATGTTTTTTAATTATATTTGTATTTGATTGTTGTGTGTATATTAAATTTGACGACTACTATGTTACTGAATGTAACCAGCAGTAATAAAAATATTATCTTATCCTATCTATCTATCTTATCTTATCTCACCCCCGCTCACCAGGCACCGCTTGCTTGGTCTGAGGGTGCTTGCCTGCCTGCAGCCCTTCAGGGGAAGGGGAGCTCTTCTAGTGGCACCCAATAGCAACAATCTTATTGACTATTTCCATTTGTTTTTCCCTGAATTCTTACAACTGCTAGTTGAGTGGACGAACGCCTACGTGAAAAATATTTTCCTAAATCAGGTGGGCGTTCAGCCTCAAAGAGTCACCTATTGGAGCGAATTGACGAGGGAAGAATTCGAAGTGTTTCTAGGGTTGATGTTCCATATGGGTACCATTAGAACTAACAGAATAAAGGACTATTGGAATAGGAATGCCAAATTTGATTTGCATTTTTTTCATCGCAGGATGGCGAGAGATAGGTTTATCGGCATCTTGCAAAATCTGCACTTTGCAGAAAATGCTAATCTTGGAGAACCTGTTCCAATAGATCCCTCATATAGAATTAAGCTCCTTCTTGACCTTTTTCACAGTGTTTCAGAAAAAACATATACCCCTGACAGGATATTATGTATTGATGAATCTATGGTATTATGGAGGGGTCGCTAGGGGTTCAGGACATAAATCAAAGGGAAGAGGCATAAGTTTGGAGTCAAACTCTACATGCAGACCTAACCCAATGGGTATGTCCTGGATTTCATTGTGTACACGGGCGAAAATAATCTTGATTTGGGCGGACGATTGCATTCAAGTAAGATTGTCCATAAAGTAATGGAAGGGAGATTACAAATGGGGTATTCCTTGTTTATGGACAACTATTACAATGACGTCAATTTAGCCCGCAAACTGGTCAGCAATGAGTGTTATGGCTCTGGAAAGCTGTGTGGGGACAATAAAGGGAACCCAGCAGAAATGATCCATACTAGATTGAAACGAGGTGAGACAATTTGTATGAGTACCGACACAGGGATAAATGTCATGAAGTGGAAAGACAAACGTGATTTCCTCTTACTTAGCACTGAATTTGGCAACGACTTGGTCTATGAAACTACAAGAAGGGGTAATATTGTCCAAAAGTCCCAAGACAGTTGCCGAATACAACAGATGTATGGGGGGCATTGACCGTATTGACCAACTCATGGCATACTATCCCTGTGATCACAAAACTTTAAAATGGTTCAGGAGATTAGGGATTCATGTGATACATACTATTCTTCTGCATTTCTATCTCTTGTCTTATCTATCTATCTCTATATCGTGATACCTTTGATTTTATTGGAATAGACTAAGAATATTATGTTATATTAATTAAGTGTTCACCCTTGCCTTCCGCAATACGAACTACGAAATTACTTCTCGCTAGTCGGACACTCCGCTAATGTTCCATCAGTAATTTAGGTACGATGAGTAGACGTAATGTAGCAAGTGACTGTAAACCATCATAGTTTTAGATAGGAGAACACCGCCACTACGTTGCATAGGATGCCTTGTGTTTCTATTTTATTAGTTGTGTATTAGGGTGTTTTGTCTGCAAACTGGAAGAGGAAAGTACCCTCACTGGAATGAATGGGGGTGTGAAAAGTCCAAGCAGGCCCAACTCTTCCGCTGCCAACAATAGTCCTGTCCTGCCCCGAAAGTGCCCCTGCCACCGTCCTTGGGTTGGAATCTTATTGCAGATGGCGTTTACTGCCCCTTATCCATAAGGAAGGATCTTTTTTCCGACAGCGTAGTATGATTCCAATTTTCCCTGAAGTGTGTGCCTGGATTCTTGTACATGCGGTCGAGTGCTCGGGGGAGTAGGATGGGGAGGGGGGAGGCGGGGGGCACCCTAGATACGTGCTCATAATAAACCACATTTTTTTCGTTCTTAATGGCAAACCCGTATGTTATTTCACAATATTAGAGACACCATGATGCAGAATCGTCGCACAGCCACTCACTCCAGCCTCCGCTAACCTTGACGCACACAATTGGAGTTTGCATTTTTGTGGATGAAAACCTAGCGTTTATCTGTCAATTGGTCTAACATTTTGCACTGGATAAATATTTCCATAAAAGCATTAACTTTACCTATATATCAATAGAGCTCATAAATAAAATGGTATTGTAATTCAAACTTAAACTAATAGATACATTTTAAAAATAGTAAATTTATTTATGCAGAACTTTTTATTGCCATTCATTTGCATTTATTGAATTTCAAATGAGAAAATATCTCCAGAAGGTAAAAAATAGGCAAAATTAGTGAAATACCACTGTTAAAGGTACTGTGAGTGATTTACGTAAAAATATTACGTATGGCAGATCCTTTGACTTCGCCTAGATCCGAGCATCATATATATATGACAGCAAAAATAAATCACAATAAATGAATGAAATGTTTGAAGTATGTATTGATAAATTGTGCATACCATTGGCTTATTATAACACTTTCAAGTACAAATCATCAAAAAAATAGTTTTGGATTTTGGCAAAGTTAACATTTTAAACTTCGGGCTGAAAGTGTTAAAGTCGAAATGTGAAATAAAAATTTGATTCAAAAGTAGTTTTGATAGATATTCCTTGCATTTTTGCATTCACAGATTTCTTTCGTGTATTGGGTGAGGACCTGGACGGAAGACAGTACAGTAAATAAACAGCCTTGGACCGTTTATCCGCATCCCCCAATTTCTTACGACCGAGGATTTTGGGCGGAGTGGACGTAAATGGAATGATGCACTGTATGCACCAATTTCAGAACTCAGCTGCCATTCATTAACTATCCCTTCCCAGAAGGTAGCCCTACCCTTCCTTTACACACCACGGAGGGTATAACTACACTCCATGGAGGATAGCCTTACCCTTCCTCTACCCTCCCCGGAGGGTAGCTCTACTCTTTGTTTACACTCCACGGAGGGTATAAGCTACACTCTGTGGAGGGTAGCCTTACCCTTCCTCTATGCTCCACAGAGAATAGTCCTTACCCTTCAATGTCCTAAATTATGCTCCGACTACACTCTGTGGAGTGTAAGGGAAGGGTACCGCTACCGTCCGCCTACACTACATAGAGTGTAAGCCTACCCACCATGGAGGAAATATTTTTACCAGGGATGGGCATCGTAATGAGGATTGGAGAAGAATTGCATTGGTGAACGAGGCTGATACAAGGGAAATGATGACTGAAACATTGTGTATGGATGTTTGGAGAAGACTGGTGAGGAATCTGACATGGAGAGTAGTATTGTACAGTTCAAAGACCTGGGCACAAAGAAAAGAGGATGAGAGTAGATTGAAAGCATTTGAGATGTGGATGTGGATGAGAATAGAAATGGTACAATTGATGGAAGGGAAAACAAACAAGTTTGTACAAAATATGCCCAAAGATAAGCCCCCCATTTTTGGCCAAAATTTGGATGTCAAAATTGCAAGGGGGGCTAATATCAAGCATGAAAAGAGAAAACCACTGAAAAATTCAGCTGCTAATGGTCCAAAAGAATGGAGAAAAATAGGAAATTATTTATAAACAACAGTGTCAGGCTGGACCTCGAGGAAGTTGGCGATATTCATGATGAACAGGCGACGACTTTACCCCGCCGGCAACAGTGGCGGCAGGGTTAAGTCCTAGCCAGCTAATCCGAGGGTCGCAGGTTCAAGTCCCGTCTCGGTCTGTTTTTCGCATACCCAGGGCATGGGTGTTTCTGTCAAGTTCTGGTGGTTTGGCCCCTCAGAAACCTGATGACAATCCAATGGCTTATCGGGATCGCGGGGGCATCCGGACCACCAAAATCATCAGAGAACAAAAAAAAATAAAAAAATAAAACACTAGTAATCTTCCACAGATTTATTCATGGCACGATGCGTTTCAATACTTTGTGGCATAATCATGTGCAGGGTACTTCGGTTTAGGTCGTACATAAATAGCCCTTAATGGAATCATTATGGGGGTAGTGGGGTGGGGAGGGGAAAGTGATGTGGGGGAGTAAGGGTTTCGAGTGGACAGAGGACCGACGTAAGAAACTACAGTTGCAGGGGTTTGGGACTGGGTGGTGATGGATGCATGGGTTACGTGAGGACTCCAGGTGGCAGGGGAGAAATTTGGGGTGGGTGTGTGGGTTTTTAAATAGAAAGTCCACAGCTGTCCATTAGGGTGGGCCGAAAAAAGGTTTTTTTTTCTCAAATTTGCCCTCTGCGGGAAAGTTGTGTACTGATATGAGAATCTCACATGCAAAATTTTTTCGAAATCGGATAATATTAACCACTGCCGCCCGAGCCCTAAAGTTGAAAATTTTGCAAAAATACAGGTGCAAATGGGAAACAAACTCCTATGGAGACTGAAGTATTTAAAAAAAAACAACATTTTAGTTAGTATCAACGATGACTGTATTTCTCTGTACTAATTTTATGAAATTTTAAATTACTTTAACGAAATCTATAGTTCTACGACACCTGGGAATGGTCAACAAATGTTGAGCATAGGCAACTCGCAAGCCAACCAAAAATTCTGGCAACATAGGACATCCTTCACATTTTGCCTTTTGGAAGCCGTAATTGCCATAATTTTCATACTTTAACAGGCCCTTTTTACATGCCCAGGCACTGGAGGAGGAGAAAGGGGAAGAGTGTTAAAGGCATTGGAGCACATGGGAAGAGCAAAGGTGGGGTGGGGTAGCACTCACCTACTCCTTTGTCAGGGGAGTAGGTGGTGGCTAGTAAAGGGGATAGGTGGTTGAACAAAAAATCATTACATAGCCTTGTAATTTTTAATTTTGTGTGATTTAAAATTTCTAATTCCTCCATGGTGTCTATTTTATTCCTTTATTCCACCTGGAGTAATAACTTGGCAATGAAATCACTATGGTGTGGCCACTCTACAGCAGATGCTTCACAAAATTGGAGGATGTGTCAACAAAAGTGGAGGAGAAGGCAACACCAGTTATTTAGAGCAAATTAAAATGATGGAAATTCATGATGATGACGAAATTTCATTAATTCAAAGTTCAAAGTCTTTCTCAGGAATAATTAGCACAAGCACTTGGTAGGGACACCGATTGAACATCTGACATAAAAATTGATGAGTAAAACAAATAAATTTTGTCTGTAAAAACTGTAGGTCTTCAGTATTCATCACTTTACATTAATTTACGTAGATAAATGCTATCATTACTAGAGCCTGATTCCTCCAAAGGCCACGTTACAGATGGTGTGATTTAGGATACCAGGGCACATAATTCTGATTTGATTGTGATCCCTACAGAAATGATGAGGCCTTCTTCAGCCCCTTGTTTCATAAATTAACTAGTCCTTAATGGGCATGAAATATTGGGGGAACATGGGAGAGGGGGGTTATATTCGATGAGGGGGCTATAGTTGGACAAATACTTAAGAGAAATAAAGACAAATTAGTAAGTGCTGGGCATGGTATGTGAGGAGAGGAAGCTGCTGAAGGATATTACGAGGGAGATAAGGCAATAATATTAATTTATTTCATCCATAGATCAAAATAAAATATGTCACTATATAGAGATATGTAGTTGCTATCTTTCTAGATAATCCTTTGTTATAGAAGGCATGTGATAGTACAAAATATTTAACTGTTTTTTGGACAGCTTAGCATATGTACATGATTTCATTTATTCATTAGGATGGAACACTGATAATAAGGGCCATTAATATATCATTTCAGACTGAAGATCAATGTGTATCAGGTGGGTGGAGAGGGTGACAAGGGAGGGGAGAGGAGATGAAGGGTGATTCGAGAAGTGAAAGAAAGTGAATAGGCCTCATGGATGGATGAAGGGAGGTAGGATGTATGCCAAGCAGAAGAAAAAATTCATGTAAAGAGGTAAATGGTTGTGGCTAAAAAATATCATAGATCAGATAATATTTTCTCCATGAAAATCTATAACACTGGTAGATAACTTTTAATAAATAAGGAAAATCCTGGTAGCCATGTCTATCATATTAAGGGTCTTAAAATGCTGACCTTACCAAGCATCAATATTTACCATCAGATTTTTTAGTATAATCACCACAGAAGAGGGAAGAAAGACTATAAAGAGGAAGACTGATGTCTCACAATCTGAAATTCCAAGTGAATACTCTTTGTGTATGCTGGCGAGAGTTTTAAAAACACATAATCACCTAATATTTATCATCATTCTAGTCATTCTTCCCATCGAACCATAGTCATTTGAATAAACAGCAATATCAATAATGTTCTGATTAAATATACCTTTGAGACATTAACCGAAGAATGTGTCCCACAATAGCTCGAACAATTCCATATGCTCGAAGAAGTAAAGCTCTAGTCATTCCAGGTTTCCGTCTGCTCCTTACTTTACCTTCCCACTCCAGGTATGCAGACAAACCAGATAAATCTCTAGGGTGTAAACAAGAGCCTCCATCGACTGAAAAAGAAGAAGACATAATTGTTAACACTTTCCATCTAAGCCCTTTTTCAAGTGCTCTCACTCCTACCCAGCAAAAGTTGTTTTAAGTGCACCTTCATAAAACAAAATACTAGGGAACTCATCCCAGCCAGCACAGCAGATATCCCTTGCGGAAATTAAAGGGAAAAAATGGGGAGAATATATCGCTAGGGAAATTACATGGTAAGATTTTCCCTAACTTTTCTGTTTGCAGATATTAGCATAAGATCACTTGGATCTAATGCTAATATCTGCAGTGAATTTACTATTTATTGTATTTGGAGGACTGATACAGTCTGAGAGATAACTGATTATTTCGTTCCACCATGCAAGGAACAGATTTTAACATACTATCAAGCATTTGAAATTCTTGAGGTGGACCTCTGTGCGTGAAAGGTTATTGTGTGACTACTGCTACTTCAAATTTAAGGAGGACCTTGGTCCCTTAACTCTATTACGGAAACATACATTTTATGTTGATATTAGAAACAACTTTATAACACAATTCCGCTGCACTTAAGAGGGACGTTTTAGGGGACAAGACATCCCTACATTCCCTCTTTGAGATGTTCCCCGTCTGCTAAAACCGGAAGACATCTGCGACAAGCTTATTGAAATGATCGAAATGCCCTTCCGCAAACCAACCAACCACGAAACAAGCCATTTTTCTCTTCTCGTGCTGTTAGAGTGGAAGTGGTGGAAGCTGTTGAAGTGATCAAAGTATCCTACACCATTCGATTTAAGCCCTGTAAACTGCCAATACTTCCAACCCAGCAGTAGACCAGTGGTATGGAGGTGGACTGTGGAGCGGAAAGTATTAGGTTTGATACCCTAGAGTGGAAAATATTTTTCTCCTTTTTACATAACTGCCCAAAAAAACTGAGAGTAATGTTTTCAGCAGCTGGCTATGTATGTATGTTTGTTTGTTCCACCGTAGCAACTTAACGACTGTACTGATTTTGATGCACAAACACTTATTTGAACCGCTACGTCACTGGGAGTGTCATAGACTACAAAATATTAGAAGTTTACTTTCGGTTTGACTGGAAGTGTTATATTTGCACGTTAATATTACCATGGCAACTATAACTAGACTAATGTTATTGGAAATTTACTTCCAGTTTGCACCGAAAGTGTTAACTTTACATCAGTATGACCCTTCGGTGGACTTAATAATACGATCGCATACTAAAAAGACTATACATTATAAGAATAAAAATTAACATATTTTGTTTTATCATTTCTCCGATTCATCTAAATAGCTTAGCTAGCAATTATCATAGATAGATGACCATTTCTATTAATAATAATTCACTTAAAAGAACGAAATACAAAAAATAATTAAAATAATAAAATTAGTAAAAAATTAAAAAACATGACTGCAGTAAATTTCACTAAAAAGATAAAAACAAGATTGGTTAACTTTTTTTGAAGATTTTCGCAGCTCATGTTTATGGTATTCAGGTTTCTGGTTCTGCGATTAAATTATTTAATATTATGCGACAGTTTTGTCATACTATGCTGCAGGATTCGTCGGGAAAAAAAATAACAAATAATGTTGTAATAATGTTGTTGTATCTTGTGATAATGTTATACTTTTTCGGATGAAAAAGTATAACATTATCACAAGATACAACACTACCTCCAGAGTACGAGATCATCTACGAGGGACTAAAGATCCATTACCACCCACAATGTATGAGGGTGTGTACGAACTTCTCTGCAGTTGTGGTAGATCATGTGTGGGGCAAACCAAGAGAGCAATTGGATGCCGATTAAAGGAACATGAACGTGCAATCCGGAAGAAAGACTGGTATCACTCTGCCGTGGCTGAGCACACTACGTTAGAGGAAGGTCATGCCATTGACATCGAGACGGCAAGAGTACTACACAAAGAAAGCAGTTACTTTCCACGGCTCATAAGGGAGGCGATTGAAAAAGAAAAAAGACCAAATAACATCAATAGAGAGGATAGTTATAAACTCCCTTTTACCTGGAAGAGACTTATCAAGTTTTTTACTTCTCAAAATCATCAACAGCTGGAATTGTTTATTTACTTTTTGAAAAAAGACCATTGTTGCTCTTAAAAGCCCGATGAAGCCTGCAGCATAGCACGGCGAAACTGTCGCATAATATTAAATAATTTAATCGCAGAACCAGAAACCTGAATACCATAAGATTGGTTTTCGCTTTGTTGAATAAATACCCATTAATATCTGTTAATAAACTTTTATTACTAATAGGTGTTAGTGGTAATCTGCAACCACATATGTTACCTGGTATGTCTTTTATCAATTGGGAAATTTTGACCTTCGACTAAAATTTTCAATGCAGTCGGGGGCTGTCTGTATATTTATATATATTTGTTATGTTACACTGTCTAACAAGTCAAGGGGTATGCACGAGGGTTGGAGTTAGGCTGAAGCCAACAGTGGATTCTGAGAGATATTTACGGGTTGACAAATCAAGTACCAAATATATGTCCATACACATAATAATCCTGATAAACTAACCCGTTATATGCAGGGTTAAGTATGGAATGGAAGTGAGCAACTATGGAATCTTCTTTTTATTTTATTAATTAACACTTTCAGTGCGGAATTACTTTTCAAAGACTGTGCCTGTGGGTGGTGGACTAATAAAAAGGGCATTATTTACAAGCTGGACTCACACTGTGAGTCATCCGCCCCTGGAAAGCACACATCCATGACTCACACGTGTTAGTCTTCCGCACTGAAAGTGTTAAAGATATCTATCTTGCAATTGATAGTCATATTAAATTCCTATTTGGTGTATGCAGGTGATCTGCATTAACTTTTTGTTGTATTGTCATATGCCGGCGTTGGCTTCGAGAAAGTTCCCGAGGTCGCCTGACGGTGTTTCAGTACCATGTGCCAGTCGAGGGTTCGAGAAGATTCCCCGATTCCCTCGAGAGAGTTCCCCAAGGTCGACGGAGTAATATAAAAGGGCGATCTTTGGCACGGCGCGGGGAGTAGTCAACATGCTCGCAACACGGCACCTCGGAACTCTACCACTTGTATTCTTGGAGAAATAAATTAGTATACTCATTGGAAGTTGGTGTTTTAATCGAAGAAAGAAAACACTACACTTTTATTCCAAATTTTGCAGGCCAACAGTTTTAAATGACCTAATCCCATAAAGCCCTTACCCCATTGAAGACTCAACTTGCCTCTTCCTTCCCTTACCATTACCATGACCTTGTTCCTTATGAATCCTTAATTTGCTTAGCCATTACCAATTGGGTTGCCATGCTCAGCCCATCCTACATATTCTTTAACTCCCCTCTTTTCTCCATCTCCCATCCACCTACCTGGTATATAAGGAGGCAAACACCAATGTTATTATCTTGAACATGGGAAGTATGTAAAATAAGAAAACAAGTCGAGGCTCTTAAATAAAGTGTGGAAAAATAAAAAGAGTCTTCTTATGATATATCTCAGGTAATTTGCAAAGTCACTCTTATTTGTACACACCTATATTTTTATACACGCTCTTATTATTATACCCAAGTTGCAGCTGTTTCATACTTATAGCAACATAGTCCATAAATATGAAACCAATTTTTGCAGACATCTAGTTTTACACCAAGTGATTTGAAAGATAGTGGGAAACATCACGATTATTACTATTATTAAATCACCTGATTGCACATAGGTATCCAAGAAAAACTTCCTCATCAAAATTTAAAAATGAAAAATTTTTGTCCAAGGAATTCTCATGCTTGTACACACATTAGTGGGTGAGTCCACTGTGACAGTCATGGTGCTTCCCAAATTATCTTTGAATTTTCATCAACCTGTCCGTACTTCTGTCACTAATGTTACAACATTTTTATTTGGACATAAGTTGAACTGCCAAATCACTTTGAGAGATCCTCTTCTTCATGAAGCTTAAAACAAAGACCATCACATATACTTTTCCCATATCTGCAACTGGTATAGAATTGCTTCAAACTGGTAGAGAGTGAGTCAGAAGCAGATGAAAAATACTCTAAAAAGGTCTAAAACCCTCCAAAATATTGACTAAAACCTAATCTTATTTTTTTGAAAATGAAAAGTAGATAATTATTACCAGCATGAATATGATGAGAAGACATATGACAAGGCAGAGGAGCACCATGGCAAACAAATGCCAAGAGTGCATCATGCACAGTCAGTGCTGATGGCGATGCTGCAGCCCCTGGAACCTCCAGAATTGTAGCAGCTGCGGTTTTTACTAGTCTGGCCACCGCTGGATGTGATGCCAAACGCTCCTCCTCTTCAAGTCTTTCATCCTGCGCAGAAGAAATGTTCATAAATCCAACAAAATCATTGCATCAAAGAGGATTTAAAAACCTCTCAGTACACACAAGACTCCCTTATTGTACAATCAATCATAATTTTACTAGTTCCTGCTCAACCCAAATGGTTAAATATTGGTTTTATTGAATTATAATTGACTTTAATTCTCAAAGACTCATTTCTGACCTTTAAAAGAGTTACTTGCGAGATGATTTCGTTTAAATGAATGCTTCTCTGAAATAGTTCCCAGTACAATGCTACCACCAATTCTTTTTACATTTACTTAACTATCAGTTTTGAGAAGAAGCTGTTACCAGTGCTGGAATGCTTAAAAAGAACATAATGGGACCACAAATTTGTGATAGGCTCCAGGAACCTCAGGTTCTGGCATCAAAAATGCTAAGAGGTTAACAATCGTTTCCCCTTTACCCACTAACACTTTGAGGTTACGGAGCAGGAGCTTCAGTAATCACCAGTATTTCAAAGGGTTTCAAAGAATAAGATCAATTGTTACAGTTTAAAAAATGAAAATATAGGATTTTTTTGTAAATTACGCGAATCCTCACATGGTCACACCCCCCATTTTTTTGCAAATGTTTCTTTTTTATTTTGATGTATTTAAGGTTACCATACATCCTCAATTATGCGGACATGTCCGTATTTTTTACTTTTAATGTAGCGTCCTCGTACATTTTTATGATTTCTGCCAATGTCCGCAAATTAGATGTTAGTAACTGATTCGGGGAGGGCTTCTTATATAGAGAGAAGCATTTGTTGAAGGTTTTGCTATGGGAAGCAGTATGCCTAGGAATTGGATTAAGGAAGGGTGGACATTTGGTGGAGGGGTCCTGCCCATTCATTTGTATGGAGAGGGGGGTAGTACATTCGCCAATGTAGAATGCTGGGCAGAAATTACATGACAGATGGTAGATGAGATTGGTGGAGGTACAGTTTGCTGCTAAGGAATATCTGCAAGTTGAGGAGAGCAGTGGAGAGGGGGTGGTCAGTTGAAGGGGAGGTTTCGTGGACTTTAAGATATCACACAGGTTTGCGGAACGCTTAAAAGATACTGTAGGACATGAGGGTAATTTGAGGGCAGTGGAAATATTATTCTTTAGAATTGGGTGTAAATCGTGGAGGATGTTTCTGATTTTATGGGAGCCAGGGAAGAATGTGGTAACGAGGTTGAGTCTGTCGGGGTGGTGGGTTTTGGTCCAAGGGGTGTACATAATTGGTAGAGGGGGGCAGATAACTGGCATTGGGGGGCAGGAGGGGCAGGTAATTGTCAGTGGGGGGCATGCATGTCCCTTTGGATGTGCCTTGGACCTGAAGGAAAATTTGATTGTCGAAGGAGAAAGCGTTTTTTTTAACACAAATTCTGCTAGGGTAGTAGTAGTACATAGTAGTATTTTATAAGGGTGCATCGACAGCAGGTTTATTAGCACCACACAGGGCCCCTATCTTATTACAGATACTTTTTCATTATACAAGGTGTAATAAGCCAATTTCTTTGAGAAAAATTATGACACGGTCAAGGCTTTGAGTAGTCGCCGAGGATAGAGTCCATGTCACCACCAATGTTGAGTCTGTGGCGCACTTCCCGATATTTATCACATCTGACTATTATGTGTCTGACATTAAGTAGAGAGTCACAGTCTTCATAATGTGGTGGTATTTTATTATCATTAAAAAGAAAAGTGTGTGTTGTGGCTGTGTGCCCTATTCTTAACTTCGTCTTGTAACGACTACTTCTTCCAATTGGTTCAGACTGTTGGATGACAGCCACACAGATATCGTTGGCTTTATAGCACGTCGCTTGTTATTGCTAGTCGTCTCCCACTGCCATTTCCACTCTTTCATCATTATGTCTCTTAAAGCAGCTCTCAGATCGTCCTGGGGCACTTCCATGCAGTCGACGTCTCGTTTCTCGTGAGCATCTTTTGCTGTGGCATCAGCTTTCTCGTTTCCAGGGATTCCCATATGACTAGGGACCCACAGAATATTCAACATATTTAAGATGTAGGTTGAGGAGAGCAGATTGGACTTCTTGGGCGTTCACATTCAATAGGGAAAATCCTGAGATTGTGTCAATAGCACTCCTTGAATCAGTGCATATGAGAAACGAGCTATTTTGGTTTTTTATTTTAAGGAGGGCTATTTTTATTGCAAGAAGTTCAGCTGTGTTAATACCACACAAGGAGCTGAGCTTTGCAATTATAGTGCCATAGTACCTAGATACTACGGTGCATGTGCAAGCTGAATCAGTCTTTGAGCAATCAGTGAACACAGGTACATAGCTTTGATAACAGTCCAAAAATTCCAGGAACCATAGCTGGCATTCCATGGGAGTTACCAATGCCTTGGTGTTCTCTGTGAGCAGTATTTTTACTTCAGTTTGGGGATAATCCAGAGAGGATATTTTGAGTATCCTGAAGAAAACATTGTGGGCAGCCAGATCCCTGAGTCATGAATAAAATTGTTTGTCCTTAAACTGAATGGTCGCATCAGCCTCGGTTGTCCATTAAAAACTTCTAAAAATTGAGATTTAAAAATAACATAATAACAAGGATGCTCAGTCGTTGATGAAATTTTTGCAACATAGTTTCCCATTAAAATAATCCTGCGTAAGGCCGAGGGTGGCTCTCCCACATTGGAGTATATACTATGCTCCTAGCACACTCTAAATGGTGTAAATCCTAAAATCCGCATTGTGCACTGCATTGAGCTGCTTTAGGTAGGATTCCCAAGTGGAAGAGTAAACTAACACACTGTAGTCAATTTTCGAGTGAACTAAAGCTCTGTATAATAAAAGTAATGTTATGTGGTCAGCACCCCAAGACTTATGACTTGGAAATATTAAAATATTCAGTGTATTAAGATACATATTCTGCAGAAGGGATAAATGCGGTAGTCAAAGGTTATCTCAAGGAAATGCACCAATTGGACGAATGGTAGACGTCTGCAACCTAAGTGAAGTATCGAATGCAGGAAGACACCACACAACCGATTGAAATGCATGCACTAAATTTTCTCCACTGAAAAGTGGAACCCATTACTCAAGAGACCATTTTTGGACCCTGTTAAGGGTCATTTGGATCAGTCTTATCGCCGTGTTAAGTTTGATTGACCTACAGAAAATCATGAGGTCATCTACAAACAAGGAGCCCATGACTGGTCCATGGATGCAGTCATCAACGCTGTTTATAGCGATGGAGAAAAGAGTGATTCTCAAAACTGACCCTTGAGGTACACCATTTTCATGGGTGCACAAACTAGATAAGGACCTACCGATTCTACTCTAAAAAACTGTTGTGATAAAAAGTTACTGATTAAAATAGGCATACGTCATCTAAAGCCCCATGAGTGTAGGGTGCTTAATATTTTGTACCTCCACACTTGCTCGTAACCCTTTTCAATATCGAAGAGCACCAACACAACATGTTGGTGGAGCATAAAGGCTTCCTGTATATAGTTTGCAGGGAATTAAGTGATCTGTTGCAGCTCTATTATGACCGAAATCGCACTGTACGTGGGAAAGTAGGTTTCGCTTCTCTAAGCACCATAGAAGTCTGCAGTTCACCATTTTCTCCATCACTTTGCACAAACAGCTAGTCCATGAAATAGGGCGATAGGCTCCAGGGTCACTTGCTTTGGGATAAGGATAACTATAGATTCCCATCAGGCTTCAGGGAACACGCCCTCTGTCCAGAGGTGGTTATGCACTATGAGTGTTTCCACAAGAGCTGTTTCAGGGAGGTTTCATAGGAAGGCATAATGGACACTGTCTGGGCCAGGGCTGGTGTTTCCGCATTCTGATAAGGTCGATGATAGTTTTCACATAGAAAATGGTTCATTATAAAACTCCTTCTCTCCACCCCTGAAATCGAGAATAAATTTTTCCTCACGTTGTTTCTTTGCTATGAACATAGGATCGTAATAGATAGTTTAGCTGATATCAGCTAGAGGTTCACCAGATACATATTTACCTTATTTCTTTGGTAGATGTAAAATCTGTATCGGCTTTTATGGCAGAAACACATGTGGCTTTATTGATGCCTGAAATTTTATTGACCTTGTCCCAAACCTTGGTTACTGGAGTGCAATGGTTAATGCTTGAGATGTACCGTATCCAGCAGGATTTCCTCGCCTCCCTGATCACTTTATAGGCTTTTGATCTCAGTCTCCAAAATGTAGCCAAGATCCTCTCCGTAGGGTATTTATTAAATATTTGCAAGGTGTTTTTACGAGTCCGAAAAACAGCTGCACATTTTTCGTTCCACCAAGGAACAGGCGTAGGGGGCACTTCCCCGTTGATTTTGGGATGCTTTTTTGGGCAGCTGTCACGATTGCAGTGGTTAATTCTGAAACATTGCTAAGAGCATTGCCGTTGTCATCATGGGTAAATTTGAAATTTTCTTTGTAAGTGGCCCAATTGGCTCTTCGCAGAATCCAGCTTTCACAAGGTACATAGGTGTCTGGTGTTCTACCAAATTTTTTATGTGTATTGGGAAGTGGTCACTGCCACAGAGGTCATTATGGACAGACAAGGTGAATCTGTTGCCCGCACTACTTGTATACAGAAATAAATCAATAGTTAAAAACTCATAAAAGTTGTTGTTTCAGGCTTAATTTTATGGAATAACATCATGAATGAAAAGGACTGGTAATTTTCCACAAGAATTTATTTTAAATCAATACAACACCATCATCAGGTATGACATGATGATGGTGTTGCACACTGAAACTGGTCGATTTAAAATAAATTCTTGTGGAAAATTGCCAGTTCTTTTGATTCATCCAGTTGAAAACTCCCCATTAAAACTGTTGAAGCAAGTGTATTTGCCGTTATATAACACAAATAGATTAAATTCATCAATAAACCTATTGAAGATAACCTCTTCTGTTTTTTTGAGCCTCAGGGTCTCCCCATAATCAGTTAAGAGCATTAAAATCCCTGAAAAGAACGTATGGTTTCAGTAATTGGCATACGAGGGTGTCAAGGTTGTGTCTGGCTACGGGTGCCCACTCAGGAAAGTACACGTTGCAGAGTGTCATTAAGTCTGGTGTTGCCACAGTTACAGCTACCGCCTGTAGCAGCGTAAGTAGGTCAACTCGAGAGGTGTAAAGGGCCTCCCGAGTCACCAGGGCTACTCCTCCCTGGGCTCTATTGCTGCTTGTGTCGTCGTGGCGAAAAACCTTGTAGCCTCTTATATCACCTGCATTGGGTGGTCTAAAGTGAGTCTCCTGAAGGCCTATGCAATCAGGGCTGAAATCTGTGATCAAAAGGTCAATCTCTTGTGACGATGGAATTCGTTACAGTTCCATTAAAATATATTAAAAGTCATTGAGATTATGTTAAGAGAGAGTCTAATAACAAGTGTGGGTGATTGTATTTCCAAGTAGAAGTGTGCCTGACCTAAGTACAGTGTGTCCTCGCTTAACGTTGTCCCGCTTAACGTTGTTTCGCGATAACGTTGTTCAACAATTAAAACCCTTAATCGTTCAACATCGTCACTGCTTCACGATAACGTTGTTCAAATTATATGGAACTAAAAAAATGAATAACGAATAGGACTTTGGCACGTCTGATGCGTAATTTCCATTAGGTGGAAAAGTTAGGCGTTACTCTCCATAGCATGTGTAAAAGGTCACCTGAGCGAATAATAATTGCGTTATTTGTTTTATATGTATCTGTTATATTTGCTCGCATGGGGGCAATGCATCGGATGATTTAAAACTCAAACCAATGTTAGTGAACCATTCTGAATGGTAGATCCAGGGGCAGATATCTACGTGAAAAAATACCTGAAAATCCCATGCCACCATAAGGTAGAAAAAGTTTATTTACTGCTGTTTGAGGTGAATCGAAAACGTGTTTTTTGTCTTAAATTAGTGAGTAACAAGAAGTTTTAAAAACCCGCCCTGTTGCAATACATCTTCGAGGATGATACTGTTCCTGGCAAATTGTTACGAAATAATGAAAGTTTTGTACACAGCACCGGGATTCCCTCCTTCATTCACCATTTTAATTGATTTCCTACGTTTTCGCGATCGCAGCGAACGAAATTTCTGCCCTTCACGCGCGTGCTCCCGCAGTGAAGGGTAAAAATTTCTATTTACTCGGAGGGAAACCGGTGCTAACAGCACTAAATATCAGAAATATGGGAGGGAAACCCGGTGCTTATTGTTTTTAAAATGCCTTTTTAGTTTGTCTCACCTACGATATGAAGCTCTCTGACTAGTGGCACCATCTGTTCGGCTGCCCATGTAACTAAAATATGCCGTAAATCGACGGAGGATGACGCAAAGTAGTCCATAAAAACACATCAATTTTTAAGGAAATGGGCCATTATTGAGCATTATTCCATTGATAACATCTTTCAACCAGGCCCCCTGTATTTTTAATGCAACATTAATCTATTTTAAATTTTAAAAATTATAAAAGAAATACGGCAGCAACACATAATCTGGCTTTGTTTCTTTTTTTCAACAAGAATGTTCTACTAATATATATTCAATAATGTTATAATTTAAGTAAAATATGCCAAAAATGAGTTGTACATGCCTCAATTTATAATTAAACAAGTCGGAAATGTGGACTTGGCTTAAAAGAACATGTTAGGAATTTGTCTGTATGAAAAATTATCTCAAACATAGGTGAATTATCTAGAAAATAACCGAAAATTATGGTAATTTTCAAGGCGTGTGGTAAATTAACGAAAAATACCATGGTAATTAATGAAAATTACCATGGAAATTTTGAAAGTGGCCCATCTCTAGAACCAGCATAAAAGAACCAAGACAATTTCTATGGTTGGAAATAGGGAGGCCTATTTAAAATTAATTTTTAATAAGCACAATTGACATAGGCTTTTTAATCCATTCAAATTTGGTCAAGAAGAAACAATTTCAGGAGGGGGGAAGAGGTTATACTGCCTCTCCCTCCTATAGTTGCTGGTACTAGTACTGATCCTTGTATGTAAGTGGGAACCTCAGTTTTAGTGATTTATAGGTAAGAGGACAAACATCCTTAAACCTCTGTGCCGCAAGCTGATATATCGCCCGCCACAATGGAAACACTGGTTCCTGATCAGTCATTGAATTGAGCATCGAGCTCCGCTCAAATTTGGAGGGTTGACCCTGCAAATTGTCTGAGTGCTGTTGCCCCTGTCTGAAAGTGGCAGACAGAGGGAACAGCACTCGGGCTAGACTCCTTAGCCATAGAAGCACATTAAAACAAAATACTACTTGGATTATGCTTCTCACGCAAAAAGTCCCACAGGCTGATATATCAGCTCATTCATATACCATTAATAATATCTTCATAAATTATTAAACTTTTTTTCATGTTACTGATATAGAAAACAAGGATATTGTTATTATAAAACAAATTTAAGATGGTAAATGTAAATGGCAGAGTGGTATTATCAAAGATTATAACCTAAAATAGTTATTTTTGGAAGGTTTACATTTTATTTACCAAGTGCTCTCTGCATTTTTAAGAAGTTTGGCTCAAAATAGACAGCACTTAAAAGAGTTAAAACTGAAAAAATAATTGATTCTAATATAATGGCAAGCAAGAAGAGAGTATTTATTGGGACAATGCAAAGTTGTCACAGAAATCAAAGCAAGCTGCTTGTGCCTAGTCAACAAGATTCAATCAGGCCAGATCAGGCATCCCATAAGGGCAAAATAATATTGACACTATAGACCCAAGTCTGTGAAAATATAGAACAAAACTGACTCATAATACCCATGAAAATCAAGGCAAATTGGACCAGATCTGCATTATTATGCATTTTATTCTTAAAAGTTTCATCTGGTTTGTGTGTAAGAGGTTATAGTACCAGCAAAAAATGAGAGAAACAAGGTAGTGGCAAATATGAACAATTTTATTCATCATCATCATCATAGTATTACAATCCTAGGATTGGTATACTGCAGCCCTCCATTTCGCCCTATCCCATGCCAGTTCCTTCACTTCCCTATGGTTCTTTTTCCCTGCATCCCTCTTGACTTGCCCCAAGTACTTGTCTCTTGGTCTTCCTCTGGGGACTTTTCCTTCAATTTTTCCCTCCATTATGCTTCTTATGTAATCGTTGCGTCTCATAACATGGCCAACCCACCATGTTCTTCTTTGGCATATGGTGCTCCACGGTGTCCTTTCTTCTCCAATTCCTCTGTATACCTCCTCGTTTCTCACCCTATCCGTCCATTTGATCTTTAGCATCCTCCTCCAGCACCATGTCTCAAAGGCTCCTATTCTTTTCTGGTCAGTTTTTCCAATGGTCCATGCTTCTGATTCGTAGAGTGCCACTGCCCACATGAATGTTTTCATGTACTGTTTCCTTGTCTCCAGTCTTATGCTCTTCCAGCAGAGTAGCGGCCTTTTGGCCATGAATGCCATCTTAGCTTGGGCTATTCGATGCTTGATGTCTGTCGTGCTTCTTCCATCCCAGGTAATGGTGCTCCCGAGGTAGGTGAATGATTCCACTTGCTCCAATCTTTCTCCTTTGAGGCAGACGTTGGCCACTACTTTCTCTCTTCTGCACACAAATCTTGGTTTTCTTCTTATTGACTTTCATGTTGTATTCCAGGAACACTTTTTCAATTGTGTTCAGGGAATTCTGTAGGTCTTCCTCGTTTTCTGCTATGATCGCGATATCATCAGTGAAGTATAGCATGTTGATTTCTTCTCCATTCGCTTTGATTCCTTGTTCTTCTATTTCTTTTATTGCTTCCTCCATGTACATATTAAAGAGTGCTGGTGACAGGTTACATCCTTGTCAGACCCCTTTGTTAATTTTTGCCTCCATATTTCTTCCATCTTGCGTGCGTATTGTGGCCACCTGGTCCTTGTAGAGCTGGTAGATGATTCTTCTGTCATTGTATTCCAAGCCAAGTTTTTCCATAGTATTGAACATCTTATTCCATTCAACATTATCGAATGCCTTCTCCAAGTCCACAAAGGCTATACAATGGCTTGCTCACGTGGATCATTTTCTCTACCAGTAGTCTCAGGCATAGTATTGCCTCCCTTGTCCCCTTATTCTTCCTATATCCAAATTGGTTTTCTGATAGGTTTTCTTCAATTCTTCTGCCTGCTATCCGAGTAAGGATTTTGGAGGCATGTGACACTAGACTCAAGGTTTAGTGCTCCTCGCATTTCTCAGACCTTGCTCTCTTCGGTATGGTTACCATTGAGCTCCTCTTGAAGTCTTCAGGCAGCTTTCCAGATTCATAGCAATCATGGATTATTCCATATAGTGTGTCTAGTGCTTTTTCACCAAGTGCTTTGATTACTTCTCTGCTGATTTTATCTTCTCCAGGCGCCTTTCCATTCTTCAGGTCTCTAACTGCTCTCTCAAATTCGCTTCTTAGTATCCTTGGTCCACGGTTGTCTTCCTCCATTTGGTTCTGGTCATGCTTCTCCTAGGGGGATCGGGCCTCGGTGTAGCTCTTCAATGTACTGTTTCCATCTATTTCTGATTTCTCTATCTTCCATTAGCATTTTCCCATCCAAATCCCTGATGTTTTTACATCTTGGTTTCCTTTCTCCGAAGTGCCTCTTGATTAGGTTGTATGGCGTTTCTGAGTTCCCCTTCATCATATTTTGGTTGATGTTTTCGCAGCAGCTTTCAATCCATTTCTCTTTGGCCTTTTTCGATTCTATGATAACTTGATTCCTTAACCTGTTAAACAGTACTTCTTCTGTTTCATTTCTTGCGTTCTTATACTTTCTTTTTTCTTCAATGAGGGCTATGATGTGCTCCATCATCCATGGTTTCTTAATTTCAACCGGCTCGCTTGCTAGTTGTACCTCTGCTACTTCTGTGATGGTCTTCTTGAGGCTATTCCATCTCTCTACTACACTTTGGCTGGATTCCTTTGCTATTTCCACCTTCTCATCAATAGCAGCAGCAAATGTTCTTCTTCTTTCCTCCTCTTGCAGTGGCTTTAGGTTCCATCTTTGTTCTAGTTTCGTCCTTCTTATCTTCTTGTATCTCAGTTGACTTTCCATTACCACTATATTGTGGTCACTGTTGATATCCGCCCAGGGGTAAGTCTTCCAATGCTTCACTTGGTTCTTGTACCTTCGCATTACCAGAATTTAATCAATCTGGTATCTAGCTCTGTCTCCTGGTATCTTACATGTGTATCTTCTCCGTCGTTGTTGTATGAAGAGGGTGTTTGCCACCCATCATGTTCTTCTCACTGCAGAATTTCCTCAAGTCTTTCTCCTCTCTTGTTCCGTTTCCCCAGCCCGAACTCTCCTACTGTGTTCCCATTCTTTCCCTCTCCAACCATTGTATTCCAATCTCCCATTACTATCAGGTTTTCCTTCCTTTTGACTGTGCTCAGGACCTCTTCTAGCTGCTTGTACATTTTTTCGATTTCTTCTTCCGAATGGTTGGACGTTGGTATGTACACCTGCAATATTACTATGTCTGTCGGTTCTCCTTCTATCTTGATTAGCATTATCCTTTCGTTGTACGTTGTATCCAAAAGCCTTAACTCTTCTTCCCCATTCTTTCTTCAGGATGAATCCAACTCCTGCAATCTTCTGGTTATCGCCGGAGTACATATGAGATTCTATACCCGTCACTCCAGAAGTCGACCGCTCCCGTCCGCTTGATCTTGCTCACTCCTACGATGTCTAACTTCAGTCTGGCCATCACCATCTTCCAGTTCTCCAATTTCCCGCACACCCCCAATGATCTCATGTTCCATGTCCCTATCCTGCCTCTGACACCTTTGACTGGTGTACCCTTCCCAGTAGTCCCCTCCTGGAGATGTGATTAGGGGACTATTTTACCTCTGGGAATTTTTACCGGGAAGGATGCCATCATGTCATACTTGAATGCAAGGCTGCATTTTATAGGGAGGTTAATGTGGTAGTTTCCTGTTGCCTTCCACATCGCAGTACTCCGACTGATTTCATGAACTTTACTCTCGCCCGAAGCTGTACCGGACCGATCCTTTGGATCTTCGCCATCAATGCCTTCTGGTGAAACTGCTGCCTCTCACCAGTGGAGCCGAGTAGTTTAGGATAGCTTGTCGTTAACTCTCAAAATTTCCAGAAAATAGCACCAGGAGGCATCAGGATTTGAACCTGTGACCTTTGGATTGGGAGTCGAGCACGCTAACTAGACCACTGCCACAACCCCAATACAAGATGAGAAATTCGTGATCATCAGTCCGGCTTTTTTTGGCTTCAGATTCCAGCTGGTGGATGACGTGGGTTTTTCTTTTGTCGACGGACTTCCGTAAAGCATCAGTTTCTTTGTTTTTCTCTTCTGCTTCTTTCAACAGTTTATCGGCAGCCTCCAGAGTGGCTTGTGATGCCACAATTTCAGTTTAATTTTGGGCCTTTAGTGCTTTTGACAAGCGTTTATTGGCATCACTGTGAAGAGTAGCAGCAGTGGTGTTCTTGCTCTTGACAACATCTGCCAACTTTTGCACTTGCTCTTCCTCCTCAACAATCTTCTTTTTTGCTTCATCTGACTTTGGATGTGCTTCCTCTCTAGCTTCCTTTTCTGCCTGAGCCTGTTCTTGCCTCCTCTTTTCTTCTTCATTCTTCTTCCTTTCTCCCTCGACATAGAATAACTACGATTGGCATTTTGGTGTAATCTCAGAAGCTTCTTGTTGATGGGTAAGGCCTCCAGACCACCATACACCTTCATGGGACTTTTGACTGTCATAGCTGCATTCAGTGATTTTTCTTGCATGCGAGCCTTACGTGCGGTCAGGTACAAATTGGACATACAAAACTCACGGTCGATATAAGCATTACCGTGACTTAGGGACAGTGATGCCTTCACCACTTACACAGTGAGCTCATATTTCAGGACGTTGGCCTGCATCTTCAGCTTGAAAATATGTACTTTCCCAATATTTGTTCACAGGGATTTCAGACAAGGTGCTAGGGAAAGATGAGTCACTCTTAGCGCCAAGTAGGGTCTACTCGTCCTGCAAAGTGTCCAGGTTGAATTCAATCGGCAGTACTTCGCCACCTTGCAAATAGCTGACTTACTGCGGCTCATTGTCCGCTCACCTGATTGGAGGCAGTGCAAAGCTTTTATGATACCCTTGTTCTTGAGTGCAGAATTGGCAAGAATGTGATTAATGGCAGCGACAATGTATCTCTGTGTCCGCAGCCAAAAGGATTGAATATCACCAGCAGGGTAAGCAAGATCTTGAAGCCTCTTCAACTCCAATTTAGCCTTCTCCCCGACATCAATATCGTCAACTTTCAGCAGGTTTTCACGATCTACAAACTTACTGCAGAGTCCCAACTTACTGTAAGCGTTGACTTTGCAGACTCTACCTGCAAACTTTTTCACCAAAGTCTCCATTTCTGAGTAGAGCAGGTGCAACAGTGGCTAGTCTGCCTGGAAAAATCCAGTGAACTTCGTGAAAAGGCGAATGCTGCTGATGGCAAAGTGCAGTTTAGCCATCAGAAAAGGGTCCTTCAGACCATCCCTTATCCTAGTGGCTGCTTTTTTGTATGCAAGGTCCTTATTCTGATGCGGCAAGTGCATGGAAAATTATTCCTTCAGCGAAGGAAGCTGTTCTAGTAGGCTGTTCAGCCGCTGGTTCTAAAGACAGCCAGTGCAAAGAAACATGCTTCGGAAAGCGATGAGAAGGCAGCCTCAACTTCTTCTGAATCACTTCCAATTCCTCCCAGTGGGAAGACCACCCATCAAAGAGGGAGGGGGTAAGACACAGCCAGGCAAGAGTGCTGCCGGGCAGAGATGAGTGCAGAGCACCACAGCCACACCGCTGGAGTGAGGAGCCAGCCAAAGCAGACGAACAAAGCAGCAGCGCCTGGCCGCGGTGCGCATATTTAAACTTTGCAGTGCTGTGCCTGCTGCTTCAGTGTAAATTGTAGCTTACCTTTGGCCAAAATATAGACCCTGCTGCAAAATATAGACCCTGCTGCAAAATATAGACCAATTTGGACCAAAATACGGAATATCGACCAATAAAGACCATAATAAAAAATATCGTCATTCTATATTCTCTATATACCGTATGGGATGCCTGGACCAGATGTATCAATCATGTAAGCTTGAGACAAGCTTGAATCAAGCTAAATAGTCTCCTCCTGTCAAGCTTGCTTTTTTGGTTGATTCAAGCTGGGTCAAAGCTTGAATAAATGATCTATCCAGCAAGCTTTCAGGGTAAAGCATGATACAAGCTAAAGGTTTGCCATGCATCCTGAAAAACTGGGATTATCCTTAACTTTGATGCATAAGAAAAGCTTTCTGGCCAAATTGTATGTATGTTTCTGCAAATTTCCTGATTTTTAACAACACGCTAGTACAAAAATCTGTTGCATTTAATTCTTAAATTTATAATATATATCTGCTTATTTCCAGTGTCTCAATGCTGAGCTTGCAATTTTAATGGGATATTTTACCTTCTATTTGAAAAACTGCTATGATAATGACTCATTATAATTTGAAATACATGTCATGTCAGAAGTATTATTATTATAGACTGAAAAATAATGTATTGTTAAAAACGTGTCACTTCCAGAGAAATGTGATTAGTTTAACATCTGATTATTCATATTACATGTACAATAATATGCATTTTTCAGAACATAATTTCACTCAAAATATTTTGTTTTACATGTTGAATAACAAGTTTGCTAAGTCTATTTTATTTTGTATTTGACATGCAAAATTGTTTGTATTTAAAAACACATCTATGTCATTATTATGAAACTAAGACTTATTGAAGTTTTGAATTTTTACCTCACCCTTGTAGTAATGCTGTACAAGGTTCAATCAAACTTGCCGTGTCAACATTGTTATGTGAAAAAAAATCAAGCTTATGCTGAAGCTTGCCATAAGCCTATATGCTATCTGGGCAGACACTAAAGCATGACTACATTTTTACTGGCTATCTCACCTGATCGTTAGGTGGAAGAAGCTTTTCAGCAGCAGCACAGGAGCAGTCTTCTCCGGTGCAGAATGAAACACTATGACTATCCCTGAACAAAACTAATGGATTGGAGGACAAAAGGATTGACGGAGGGAGAAATGCATGTAAGAATGCCAGTGCACTCTGAAGAGTACGCCTATGCCTGGTGCTGTAGACCAATACAAGAGGTCCACCGTCGTACGAATTTGAAGGGGGACTTGCCGTCGGAGGAGAGGAATCCTGAGACCCATCCTTGAGATTCATCCCATTCCGAAGTTGAGACAAGTCACTTTTAGCGTACGCAGACAGAGGGGACTCTTTTCTGATTTGGAAGGAGAGGTGATTGGCTGAGGAAGGCACCATATTCTCATCTTTGGTAGCATCTTGCAGTGGATATGTTTCAGAAATGATAGGATTCCCCTCGGATGCTCCCAAGAGACCCAGCCTGGCAGCGTACACTTCCCTTAATATGAGCCCAGTTTTTGCCATCTGTGCCACTCCTACCCCTGTCAACTGTCCTAGCTGACAGTTGGTGGGTGGGAGTAGAGGCAATGATGCCAGGTTGGATGGTGCTCCAAAGAAACTGCCCAAGAGGCGGTCGAGTGGTATTTCACGGCGCAGGGCCGGGGGCCGACCTATCCATCCGATTGGATCAGGAGGGGACTGTGATGGGTGGGCAGGTTTCTCACCCACCAAGTAGCTCCTCACAAATGACACGTATGAGCGGTAGAGGGTGTCAGCTGGTCCACCTGGAGGGAGTGGCGTGCAGTGAAGGGAGGACAAGTTTCGTACGTGAGAAAGTGGTCCACGACTCCCATGCCTCATCACCATGACAACACCCTCCAAAGACAGGGAATCATCGACTTGCCCTGAAAGTATTTAGAAATATAATGCACAAAATAATTAGTCACATGTGGTCTTTTCTGTAATGCGATGGATTTCAATGACTAACGACATATTGTGAAGTATGCAAAAGTTGCAACGAGAAATAATTGGCCTGGAGCAGGGTTCAAACAATGGACGTATGGTTTGCCAGGCTCCGGGCAATGACTAACTATCGTAAGTGTCCAAATATAGCCCTCCAATGTTTTATTCACATTTTTGGAAATACATGATTTCTTTAATGTGATATTATTTTCATTCAAGGCACACTTTGTTCAATTATTTATACAATACTCAATCACTACCATTTAACCTGAATTTATGAATGCATGAAAAAATAACTGGTATATCCAGCTACCACTCAGCATGCATACATTGTCTTCAAGCTGTATGTAAAAGGATTGTTCATTTATGTTTCAATAGGTTGAGATGAGATTTTCACTCCTCTTGGGATAGCTAACAAATCAGAATCACCTTCCCAGGTATTCCTTATCACACCATCTGTAACATGACCAATAAAGTAATCCTGGTCCAAAATTGATGGGAATTATTAATGTCAATTGTTGAATACTAAAGGTGCAAACTGACATTAATTTCGTAAAAGTGGACAAAGTGAAAAAAACAAGTGATACAAGAGTATCTTCGAACGAACTATTTTCACCAGAATTCACCTTGAAATTAAACTTGTATAAGCTCTGTTATGACTCACCTACCCTGTGATTACCTCACAAAAGGTAACTGTTTAAAATTTGTGTAGAGTGTGGCCTATACATATGGGGCTACAAGTTGAAGTGAGCAACTTCTGAAAATTTGTGAGCTAATACCAGGTAGTTCCATTCTTGTTACACCTCATATCACATGTTTTTTCCCCTATATATAGGTGGAGGAGCATTGGTGGAGAGTACATTCATCTACCAAAGAATGAATAGCACTTGGAAGGGCAAACTATTTTATCATTGTCACCATGGACAACTGATCTTGGGCTATATTTCTGGGTCTTCTCAACTTGCTAATCCAGCAGAGATATTTTCATACTCTTCGATGTCTCACCAGCATAGGAATAGCGAATTTACTAGTGTATTAGATGCACTTTTTCCCCCTCCAAATACACCAAAAAATGAGGTGCGTCTTATCGCCTATGATGAGATGCGGCATAGAGTAAATATATACTGTTTACTGGTTACTGTTTACTCTATGGATGCGGTAATCAAAATAATGAGTTGAAATTTCAGTCAATCTAAAACTAAATTTCTATGAAACAGGTTAATATTGATAAAGACACATCGGTTTTCTATTGCACTTTTGTTCACGGAATATCCCAGCCTCTAAGACCCACGCTTTTACTCAAAAAGACATTTGAAAATCGGCCTACATCTAATGGGGTGAAGGCAAAGCTATGTTTTCATGTAGCTATTCAATTGTGTGTTGCCATCAAAGTTTTCCATCTCTCTAATTTCACCACAGACTGCACTATGGCAGGGAGCTAATGGTGAACTCTCCATCATGCATTTGTTTCTGGGATTCGAAAACTAATAACATTAATATATCAATTTTAAATTTAACTATCCCATTTTTCCCACAAATTGTTAATATAAACAGTTGTTGATTATATTTTATTCTTCTAAAATATAACACAGAAAATCGTCATGTGTTTCATGCGCTGGTGTGTCTTCTAGCCCAGGAAATATGGTACATAAAAAATAATCCTCTTCACTGATAGATTTTTTATGTGGCCCAGGGGAGGAAGTCTGTGGTTTTTGTTGCTCCTCAACTAACATTAACCTTTGTATGGATTAAAATTCCCCCTTTGGATGGTGCTGGCTGGATTTAGTTTTAAAGTCTCAGTAGATACTCTATGGGTTTAAATACCACATAAAGCGTACAATATATTGTACGCACAGCCATAGGACCCAACATCCCAGCGTACATTTAAATGTAGGCTAGTCCTTTAAAGGTTAATTGTCTCCCCAGTGGCCTTGAACGACAATGGTGAGTCCTTAAACCTCATCTCTCAACAGCCAACAGTTTTGATGATGGACAGCAACTTTGGAAAATTCTTTTATGTACAGCTTCTAAAAAAATATATCATTCCACTTCTTATGCAACCCGCTCGACACGGATTCTCCCTGAAGCAACTTGAAAACTCAGTTGGGCAGCTGACTGATTGAATGAGACTCGGCCTTCAAGGAAACCTTGCCTTCACATTAACAATTGCTTTAAAAATCCCTTTCTATTGTCTACACAAAAAGTGACTTTTTTTTACAGAGGTTCTCGCAGCTATGGAGATTCAATGGATTTTGGGAATGGCTGCACTTGGAGAACGATAATTCTAACTTTTGTGATCCTTGCTGGGGTGCATCAGGAACATGAGTGTGGAAAACAGTTGAGCATAAGTTATAAGCAGTCTAAGTTTTTGATGATGCCCTTACAAAAAAACTCAAAGGCTTGAATGGTAATAATCCAAACCTGACAGCTTCCCTAAAACTTACAAGCCAATAGATAATATCCTGTAGCCACTTTATTTGTCCACAGAAATGATCGATTCACCTTGTAAAAGATATATGAGATTTGCCTATAAGTATACTTCACAATCATTGCCACTCCTACAGTAATCTTGATACTGCAACTTACATTTCAGAATTCTATAACCCATGTGTGAAGTGTAATATCTGAAAAACCAGAAAAGCTATTTCACAAACTTGCAAATAGAATTCAAGCTTATTACTTTCTGTGTTGCTTGATGGCTAACACTTTTGTTAAATATTGTTGATTTTGTTTTAAATTATTATGCTAATACAATAAAAACTGCCCATTTTATGAGCTCCTATAACAATGCTTCATTATAACGAAAGTAAGCTATATTTCCGAAATGTTGTTTTTAGAAAAGCCTTTTCAGTTACTCATATGAAATAATGCAACATTAGCTTTATCTGCTCAGCTATTATTAAACAATTTATAGAGCTGCATATTTTCCACAACTCACCTCTGTGAAAACCACTGATTGCACCATTTCTAGATCTTGACTTCAGCATTATGGAACTGCTCTGGCCTTCGGACAGTGATAATCATGATACTTTTAATGCTTACTATGTATTTACCGTTAGGCAAGGGCCTACCCACGTTGAAACACCGATTCCCGTCAGATCATCGAAGTTAAGCAATGTTTGGCCCGGAAGGAGGTTGGATGGGTGACCCTCCTCCATACATCTACCGGGCGTGGATGGAGAGGCAATACTCCCTCCAGACCACCGGGAGGCCGGAGGGAGATATACCCAGACCAGGAAGGTTAGAGGGAGGACACCCTCCATACCTGTACCGGAGAGTTTGGGGGAGGCCCCTCCTCCATACCTCTATCGTGGTTCTCTTGTCCCCTGTCTGCAAGTGGCAGGCAGATTAAATGTGGGTTGGCACAATGGACCCAAAGGGGTCTAAGTGCCAGGAAGGCTTCAGAAGGCTCTTGCCCACCCATGCAATCAATCAAAAAAATGTATTTACCGTATTTCCCCGAATCTAAGACGATGTTTTTTTCCCTTCTGGGCTTCCGAAGAAAAGTGGGTTTGTCTTACAATCCATGAATTTTTTCCCACTGTGGATTTCCAATAGAATTGTCTTAGAATCGGGTTCGTCTTAGGTTTGTGGAAATTCGGTATATATGTGCTCTGTGGAGGCAGAAATATGCCTAAGGGAAGTTTAACACATGCAGATCGGCAGACGTGGTCTCAAGCAGACAGTTTCACTATTGCATGCTTCCCTTGTTCCACTGTGTGTGCACAACAGGTGACATAGAATAATATAGAATTTCCAACTTTTTTGCAAGGATCATTTTATTAATCTTTTTATGCATCCTTTACACTTTGCACCAATAATTAAATCATGGACTTAAGTTTGAACTTGGCTTTCAGGGTACTGTAAATTTAATAACTTCACTCTCGAATGCGTAAATTATGCTTTCTCATTGAAGGTCATTCACCTAAGTCTGCATGTACTCTTGAGCAGTCTGTATAGGCTGAATTTACCCATTTCTTCAAAGAGCAAACCTCTGGGAATAGAGTCCCAAACTTTCAGGCATGAGATGCATCCTGCCACCTAAAGTAAACATCTAAGGGAGGACAGTCATTTACTCTTCCCAAAGACAAGTCAATTTTTCCCACTAAATAGCAAAATCATCTTGGGCCCCTCCAAAAATATTGAGAATAAAAACATGATTTTAACTCCTAATCTAGCTCTTTTTCTTCTCCAAGAAAAAAATCATTTTTGACTAGACCGGGATTCGAACCCAGATCTCCCCATTGCCATTCAGGGTATATCTTTACACTAGTGCATGTGATTGCATAAAATATCATTTGTGCATTTCACAGTGATTTGAAAAAAAAACCTTTTACTTCTGTTTGTCTTCCATTCAAATGACATTATTAATTTGAAATTATTGATATTTCAAGCAGCAAAATAGTGGATATTGTTTTAGTCCAACATTTGTTACTAAAAAATTGATTTATTTGGATTAGACTCGGATTAGAATTCCTACCGAA
Source organism: Pyrrhosoma nymphula (assembly GCA_963573305.1). Taxonomy (NCBI): domain Eukaryota; kingdom Metazoa; phylum Arthropoda; class Insecta; order Odonata; family Coenagrionidae; genus Pyrrhosoma; species Pyrrhosoma nymphula. The sequence continues at coordinate 46,003,670 of OY754332.1, forward strand.
AGACTTCTCTTCCTTGAAAGCAATTTTGGCATTATTTTCGAAGTCCACGAGATAACTGTTCGTGGTTCTCCCTATGCTCCTCACTGCTGGCAACAAGATGGGCTGACTCATGGAATTCGTATTCCACCTCCTTTGCCACTTCTTTGTTTACACTGCCTCGACTTTTCTCAAAAAATCCCTCCCCATACTCCTCACTCGAAAGCAACACGAATTAGTCTGCTCTTGTGCAGGGCAATGCTACGATGGTCCAATGCTGCTTGGCAGTGTTGTCAAGCAGCCAGAAGGTTTGATGTGTTGAGGGAGCTACTTCAGAAAGTGGAATGATTTTTTATGGATAGCTGTAAAACCACTTAGCCAGATCACTGTCACCAAAACCATCAATCATCAAGAAAGTAGAGGTTTATGAACTTGCCAATGATGATAAAGGCCATAAGGGAGACAATTAAGATTTTTTAATTGAGACAAACATCACTGACTTGCACCCCTGGAGTTAAAGCTATTAAAAAAAAATATATTTGTAATTATAATACTAAAACCCTTAACCTATCCACACAGAAAGTCTATAAGGAGAAATAAGAAATACTTCTTTTCTTCTTTCAATAAATATAGCACTTGTTCCGTTACCGGAGCAAGTAAATAATTTATATCCACAGCTAAAATTTTAGTTACTGGATAATTCATTGATAATTAATTTGGATGAACTTGGCTATCAAATTAAAAGTAAAATAAGTAATATTACCTTCACTGCCAATTGCAATATCTTCTGGAGGGTTGCAGAATTTAAATATTCTTTTTACTTTGTTGTCCTGCTTCATGTTTATTGGTGACATTCTTACTGGCATGTTGGTGTTTGAACTCTTTGAAATGGAAGCAACATCTTCTTGACCAATATATTTGTACATTCCTGTAAAAGATACTACATGTTAGATGAATTTTAAGTATACAGAAACAGAAATAAAAACAGCCATATAGATGGAGTGCTGTAATGATAGTATACTGGTGTACATATTTTGAATGATCATGGCTATACATGGCTTTGCTAAATTTTATTATCTTACAATATGGGTATTTCTCTAGATAGTAAAAAATTTATTTCAATTCATTATGTTTCCTATTAGTTGGGATGTGCCAAGCTCTAAGTTGAAAGGGGTATTGATTTTACTGCCCTTGGTGAAAAGAGATCTGCCAAAGGATTTGTAAATTGCTAAATGGTGTAATAAAGACATACTCATTTTACTGACCACCATTTACTATCTCATCATCTACTTGCCATTTATATTCTTGCCGTTCCGGCCCTCTCCATTTTCTCTAACTTACGTTGTCTTACTTTTATTGATCTACAATGTCTAACAGAAGAGCACTTAAGAATATCAGTGATGAGTCGCATTAAATCCCTCCAAACCAATTTGCTGGAGTAAACACCCTGATGATCAGTTCTTAGAATTAACTGTAATTTTTTTGTCTCATTCCTCCATGCTCTTTGAAAAAATCTAGAGGTTTGAAAGCCTCCTGATTTATACCCTCTCACATAAAGTAGGTACAACTTTCCAATCCTGAATATTTTATAATAAAATAATTCAAATGCATACCATTTCAAGTAAATGAGAAGAAATGGACTTTGAAGTTAGAGTATATCTTATGCCTTCTCAATAACAGTAGCCATCTACTTTGCAGGGTTTTGACATCAATATATCAACATCAATATATCATCTGTCATAAAAGACAGTTAATATTTGAGCTACATCGAGTTAATATTATTATTGTGCCAAATTTAAAATGCCATTTATCAGTTTCCGATTTGCATCGTACGACTCTATACATGCATTAAGTTATTTAGGTAAAGTAATGTGTGTGATCAGATTGCCCAATAGGAGAAAAAAAATGGTGCTTTGGAAGTTAATGGTAAACGTCATGGTGACGTCAATGTAACATCACAGTGACGCCATTAACATAATTTCGTATTTTTTAAGTAAATCTGCCAAAGTGATGAGAAATCATCTGTTTCTTAACTAATATCGCCCATTTATGACTTCTGACAGTAAATTTTCAAAGTTCAATTTTAGTCACTGCAACAAATTCATGACTGAAGACTGACCTTTTGTAGGTCATATTGATATCAAAGTGACATTGTCGAGGCTTCCCTTCCTACTTGGGCTGTGATAAATATTATGACTTAAATGGTATGATAAGATTTAAAAAAATTTTATGCTAATCTTTACGTGCTTCATGTATATCCGTCTGGATGAAAATAAAAATAGATGGCAAGTACAGCCTGTTTAATGAAGAACAGGGCAAGTGGTGCTTCTTCCTTTGTGCCCTTTATAGACACTAGCGAGTATCTTACTCAACAGTCTACAGTTGTAGTGATCTGAGCAAGCGGTTGCGTACAAAATAAGTGATCAAAGTCAATTTATGCTACTCAAGTTGACAGTTAACAAACATAGACCAAGCGCTTTGTATTTGATGTCCCCAAAACTGTTGACTGTCAAGAAATATGAGGTTTAAAAAGCTGCCAATGTCGATGGGAGGCATTTAACATTTGTCATTGGGCAACATAAGTTACAGAATAGCCCCTCAGGTGATATCCCACATAGCAAGGCAAGCTGGATTCCTGCTGGAATCCACCTTGCAATACTCAGTGTGCAAGTCAGAATCCAGCTGGATCAATCCAGTGGGAAAGCTGGAATCCAGCCTAAATCCAGTTGGTCTTTTTACGCGATTTCAACTGGATTCCGGCTGTTTGAAAGCCCGGAATCCTGGCGCATAAGAAAAAAAAAATTTGGTGTCAGTGGGATATGAACATGTGCCACATGTTCATCTCAAATTCACAATCTAACACCATACCCCTAGGCCAACATCTATCCTTACAGATCAGTATAGGAATGAGGCTATTTGTTCCAAAAATCAGAGTTAATACACGCAATGACTCACAGTAATTTCATAAAGGTGGACAAAGAGTGCTTGCTATTTTTTGACGATACATACAAACAAAAGCCATAAGCCAGCAGAAATAAAACTTGGTGCTTTTAGAGATAGGCACTTAAAGATATATGTGCGTATATGAGGCTATTTCTTCTGAAAATCAGAGTTAATGCACGCAATGACTGACAGTAATTTGCACTGATAACACTAAAATAATAATAACACCCCTGCACTAATAACACCTACTTCACATATTTCACTATGCCACATATGCGATCTTATATTAACCTTTTATTTTCTCCATTAACCCTTTGCCTTTCCAATACCATTCGCTAAAACCTGTGGAGTGCATTTCCTTTTTGACGATATCGAAGGTTCACGGCCCAGGTTCATATATAGGTCTACCCAGCTGGAATCAAACCTAGTATGCAAGCCGAAATTTAGCTGGAATCAAGCTGGCTAATTCCAGCTGGAATCAAGACCCTGAATCAAGCCGAAACCCAGCTGGAATCAAGCTGCCATTTCCAGCTGGAATCAAGCCTAGTAAGCAAGCCAAAATCCAGCTGGCTAGTTCCAGCTGAAATCAAGCTTGCCATTTCCAGCTGGAATCAAGCCTAGTATGCAAGCCAAAATCCAGCTGGCTAATTCCAGCTGAAATCAAAACCCTGAATCAAGCCAAAATCCAGCTGGAATCAAGCTTGCTAATTCTAGCTGGATGCATCCAGCCAGAATCCAGCTTGCATGCTATGTGGGATGTGTAGCCCTTGAGTTATGTGCATTAACACTGCTGAATTTCATTGGGGAATGCATTGCGGGTTGCCTCTGCGATATGAAATGTGAATCATTTCACTGGGAAAATGCCTTCAGAAAATTTTGAATCAAAGGCTACTAATCCAGCAAGCAGTACTATAAAAAGAGGCACATTGGCCCAACAAGCCAAAGGTCTGTGGTTTAATTCTCGGTCCAGATGGATTTTTTCTCATGGTAATTCTACAATTACATCTACATATTACCTTGTGAGCCACCACAGGGGCGTATGGCAGGGGGTGTTAGGACACCAGCCATGGAAAGGGAGGGGGGAGAATAGGGAAAAGGAGGGTGAGAGGACAGGTGAATTTTGTGCAAATTATGTGTCTTGAGATAGAGTAACACTGTTTTTATTAAAATCACTAATGGTACATGGAAAGAAGGAATTTTCATACCAGTCAGTTTGGCAATGTATCTATCATATGTTGTCATTTATATCAGTTCTCGAGGTGGAGTGCTGGGTGAAAATAATATCATCCGTGCCATATGGAAATCCACCTAATCAAAATGTTGAAGTAATCCAAGCCTAGTATGTGGCCTCCCAAGTTTCTAATGGCTCCCAACCTAATCCTTTCATTAGCTGTGGGACACTCTGCTAGCTCTTATCAGTTTTTTACGAAGGGTGCAGGTTTCTTTTGTATTTTATTTACTTCACAAATTAAATATTTCTGTGTAAGGTCCCAAAGGTTTAGGGTGTATTCAAGAGGTGGCCTCAACTGAGCAAAGTAGCATCTCTCTTTCACTTTTTCATTGGAGAACCTTCCTACTATTCACTTGAAAAATCCTAGTTTCTTTAATGCAGTGCAGCAAAATTTAATACATTCATGCCGTTGTTTGATGCACTTGACCTTAAAAAGCTGGCATTCATCTCACTGATGGGTGGAATTTTTCTGAGCATTTAATTTAAACTAAGATATCCATGCGGTCCCTAAAGTGCCTATTCGGAACCCACTTCTTTGTCCGGAACTTAAGATCCCATTGGGCAGATGTAGGTGAATCTGCCTCATCTCAAAAGATCACTCTAGTTTCCGCCTCCCCCTTCCCTCCATGTTGAAATTTTGTTTCTTTCCATCCACCCACTTGGTCTTGGCACCTCCTCTACCATTTTTTCCCCCCCCTCCCTTCTTTTTTTCTCAATGTATCTCTTGCTGAAGAAGGTGGTTGCGCCACCAAACTTGTTCAACAAATGTGTACTTATATATCAGTGTTCTTAATGTATTGTCACACGCTTGACTCACGAAATTTTATTATCAGGTCCATAGAAACCTCCATCAGCGATAAAAATGTGTGTGCGAGAGTGCATATGCAAAAGTGAACGGATGAAAGTGGGATTTGCTTCAATGGATCCATGCCTCGCTCAGTGTTTGCTGAAGCCATAACAGTGACCTAGCTAGGGGTTAGCAATCATTAATGGCTTCATTTCACTGCTGCATTTCATTGCATTTGGTTGCTTCATGTACAATATTTCACCTCTCATCCGCTAGGCATCTTCAGGTAGAGGTCTTGTTGCAATCTTGTTGCAATTAGGCCAATATACATAGACCTTTTGGCCACTCTATGCAATGGGTGGCTGGTTGCTAAGGAGCAATTTGATTGGTTGTTATAGTTTGAACTTGAGTCCGAGCATCCTGATTGGCCATTTTGTGATGCTGAGTTATTACTCTCTTCCACATTGCTGGTGCAACAAGAATACTTCTACCTGAAGACAACTTCCAGAAGAGAGGTGAAACATTGAACATGAAACAACAAGACGCAATGGAAGCAGGCTGCTCTCCTTTGTAATAGTTTCATTTGGGTGTTAAAGTTTTCTGTGGAGAGTCCTAGACGCTCAAAGCTTATCTCCTACGTGTGGCCTAATCATAGAGAATTAAAATTGCTGGGTAAGATAAAAAATAGGTCCTGCATTTATCCTGCCATTGACATCTTAAAGATAAGTTCTCATGAAGACCAATCAGAGCTATCACTCCCTTTTATATTGATTCGCCATAACTTAATATCATCTGTGCATCTCAAAAAATTTATTTCCTTTTTTTATATTCAAAGAGGAAATATCCATGAAGTAATAAGAAAATCTTACAAATAGAACTATGGGTAGAGTAAAAAAATAGCTTGCCCAAGTCCACAATGTCATTAATAACACTGTCATTAATTCAACATCTAAATTCCCATGATAATCAGCCAAAATCATCTCCATTAATGAGTTTAAAGGAAACTATTTTTTGCTGTCATAGACTATGTAGTTGTTTTGATGAGTGAACCTGGAAGGTATTTTTTGTACTTCAAGAAATGAATTAAAGTGTAGTAGAATGTTATTCCCAGACCCTTAAAACATTTGTAATTCATTTGGTAAGCAGACACTCGCAATGAGATTCCTCTTTCCGTATGTGATTCATTGAATGATTTTGTCTTGCACAATTGGGAAGTTGCCATTGCCATAACACACTCCGATGCCTTCAGGGGCCAACCCCCAAAGCAGAACATCAAGCGACGGTGCGACATTGTTACCGAATGAAAATGAGGGCTACAGAAAGATAATGAAGATATATTACTAAAATGCCCACATTCGCAGAGTTTTTCATGTTAGCATCAACCGTTGCAGAAATATAAAACATATTCTGCTTCGGAGGGGCCAATTAATACTTAAGGTATACCTGGTAAGTATCTAAAATATAATTATAAGGCAAGAACCAGAAAAAGTAACCATTTCGCGCTGTATGCCGGCTATAGCCGACAAGGTTTTTTCCTATGCCAAAGAACAAATGACAGCCATAGCCAACAAGGTTTTTCCTATGCAAAAGAACGAATGACAGCCATAGCCGACATGGATTTTCCTACACAACAGAATGAAATTCAGCTATACCCAATGAGGGGGTAGGTAAGTGACCGCCGCCAAACCAATAAACATAGGTATGCTGTTATCCCCTGAGACCCAGCTTAGTGAGAACTTAGGCCCTCCCCTCGACAACTGGAAACCTCTCTTTGTCGCAGTGCGAGCCCCACTCACAGCATGTGTCCACGGTCAATTGCTTGTTTATGCAAGAGGAATAGTGAAAGTAAAAGTTTCTATGTACTCTGGAAATTGAGGCTTACAAGTACATTCCTCACGTTTAGGTGTACATTTACAAATTTCAAATGGAGCTCTACCATTATTTTTAATGTAGTTCGTATGCAGAGGAAACTCTGAACAAATTTGGGAGTCTTCATGCAACAGAACTTAATATTAATGGTAGAATTTTGTTTAAAAGCTGTTAAGTCTCTGTAAAACTTAAGGAATTCAATAATGATTTAACATATCTGGAGAGTGCAGAGACTATTTTTTTAGCGAAACCATTGCATAAACTAATAGTTGACCTCAACCGCATGTCGGAAAAGCGGAAATGGGCGAAGATTACCTCTGCCCAGTGGCCGAGGAAAAGGGTTCGGCCCCCAGCTAATTGCGGTCCCAAGGTTGGGAAAACACACACCTGACCTATTCCTTGTCGATCGAGAGCTCCATACAGGAAGTGTAAAGAAATTTTAGTGGCATTTGTGAGGGGAGAAGCTTTTTCCGACGTGAGACGGCCGCACGATAGGGTTAAATTTTAGCTTCACATTGAAAAAGCTTGGTACCTGCTATAACTGGGGCCATGTCATTTCATATTTTATTTCACTCCCCACGAGTTTGATTTGTATGACTTCTAATCCACTACAGTTTATAATGAGAATCAGTAATTTGGGTTTTCCTATCTGCTAGGAAGAAATCGGAATTACTTAACTCTTTTGAAGTGCATGATGAGCCTGTGTGTCATGGGTTGCCTATCTTACAATGCATTTGACAAACATGTCTCGTCCTGGTTTACACGTAATTGCACTGATCATCTCTCTGCATATTTCATTTGATTTTCGGGTCATGTAGAATTACAGTACGATATTGCAAAAGCGCTTGCATTTTATTTCATGGATGGAAATTAGGTCAATGGCTGGATGGATATTCAATTATTTATTCACAGGAAGATATTTCTAAAGCCTCCTTGCATATAAGAATGAAGACCATCACAGGAAAAGGGATAATTTGGAGGTGGGGTCCACTTGACCCATTGTGGGTAATTTCTTAATTTAACTGTCATTTTTCTAGTTACACACTCCATGTGCATACATCTCATGGTCTAGATAAGATGAGGGGCAGCGAGGGGCCACTAACAAGGCACAAGATTCTTTAAAACTCAAAGATTCATTTAACTTCACTAACCATTGGTTTAGAAACCACTCATTGGCAATGTTACACACAGAGCATGAAACTCAAGTTATGAAGAGATATGATGGTCAAATTCAGCCTCTTGGTGATAGTTATTTTATCCTTGGATAATGGCATTGACCTGGAAAGTAGAGCCAATGCTTCAACTGACAGGCAAGGGGGAAAATACCATTTCCTGAGACCATGCTGCCCTGCTGCACATGCAAGACATGATATGAATTAAAGTTGATGGTTTTCGGCATATCTTTGTGGAATTTGCTATTCATTTTGAATAAAAAGGTAAAAACTTAGTTTTTTCCACATTAGATTTTAATTTCGACGGTTAACGTCATCATCAGGTAAAAGATACAATTTGTGGGACACATGTACACATAGTTGAGAGTGCAGGGAGAGGAGGGAAAAAGGGGGGCTGTACAGATGGTGTGGTGGAGGAAGCCAGGGAGGGGGGGAAGGCGGGGAGGGAGAGGAGTTGGGAGTTAAGAGTTTGGGGGTTTCAGAGTCATGGGTCTGGAATGTGGGAGAAGAGGTAGGTTGCGGACATCTACATGAACAATTTGGAAAATGAACAGTTTACTTCTGTGAACCCATTGATAAAAAGTGTTCTTGGTATCGTTATGTGGATGGCATTTTGTGTGTGTAGTCAGGGTCCGCGAGACAACTCGTCATCTACTTACGCTTTTTGAATTCCTTGGACAAATCAGCAAAATTCACTATGGAAAGAGAAAATAATGGGTCTCTTAACTTTCTGGAATTAACAATTTCCAGGGAAACTGATAAATTTAATTTATCTATTTTTAAAAAAGACACACCAACCAAGTTATTCATGCCACTTCCATACATCATTTTGCACAAAAACAGTCTGCTTTCTATTCCATACTTCACCATTTGCTAACTATCCCCATGTCCAAAGCCAATATTAAAAAAGAATTAAGTATCATAAAACAAATAGCCATTAGCAATGGTTACCAACCCCAATTGATTGATAGACTCCATAGGAAAAAAGCAGAAAAAATGGTGGTCCAAACCATTTATGGAATCCCCTCATTGTGACCCTCCAGATAAATGAAGGAAATTTCTTTACTTGGGTAATTTGCCCCTCCAAGCCACCAAGGTTCTCCTGAGAAACCACTTTAGAACCACCTTTTACAACTACTATAATCTCAAACATTTTTTCTCGAAAACCATAGACATGATCCCAAAATTGGAAAGGAGTGGAGTGTACAGACTCAAGTGAGAATGTTCAGCTGTCTATGTTGGGCAGACTGGTAGGAAATTTCAACCGAGAGACTTAAGGAACATAAAGCATGTTTTAAACACGGACACTCAAATTCAAACTTCGCCGAGCACCTATTGGTCAACGGAGATAAGAGTGATTTTTCCCTGGAAATTTTACAGGTAGAAAGTAAAGGCCCCTGGTTAGATACTCTCAAGCAAGTTGAGATTTTGAAATGTATACACGCTGATTGTGATATTGTTAGCGACTTGTTGTATGCTTCCCGCTCCCCCTCCTCAACCTCTCTCTCTTCCATTTACCCGCTACCTTCATACCCACTCTGTTCTTCACTATCTTCCAACCCTTCAACCGATTCACCCTCCCATTGCCTCAGCCACTACAGGTAGTCAGCCCTGAAGGCTCTAATAACCTCCCCCTCATCCTCCAACATTCCAGATCCATGACTCTGAAACTCCCGAACTCTAAACATCCAGCTCCTCACCCTCCCCACCCCATCTGTACAGCCCCCCCTTTTCCATCCCCTCCCTGCACTCTCAACTATGTATATAAGTGTCCCACAAATTGTATCTTTTACCTGATGCTGACGTTAACCATCGAAACCATGGTCGTCAAATTAAAATCTAATGTAAAAAAAACAAAGTTTTTACCTTTTTATTCAAAATGATATGAATTTTTAAGAGAATGCTAGGTGGCCCATTATCATTTAGTGTGTTGTTCCCTGAAGCTGAAGCCGAGTTGGAATTTTCCCATACTATACCATATAACCATGGAGCTCAAATGATTTCTTCACTTCTTCATCTCTCTCTTTCTGTAAAACTTTCAGAAAATCTCTCATTGTTTACATAATGAAGTATTGTTTTTAATATATTATTACATGGCAAAATAAGGCTACAGCAACGTTGTGATGAAGAAAAAGTATTGAGATGATTGGAAATTCATAAAACTCGTGTTGAATGCATGAACTTAGTTCAGATTTTAAAGTATCTGGCGAAAGTTTGTGGAAAATTGCCACAGACTGCATTATAACAGAAACACTTTGTAATAATTTCCACACCAATTTTTATTCTACCGACCTAGGTTTTGGCAAACATTGCCGTTATCAAGGTGAAGTAACAAATAAGCGAGTGATATAATTAGAAAAGGGGGTGGGAGAGGAGAGGCGACTGAAGTGGGGAAGGAGGGGGAAGTCGTGATGCAACGGGAGTAAGAGGGGGGGGGTTTGTTTACAGGGAGGTTGACAGTTAGGATTTTAGTGGTAGTTACGCAATCGTCAGGAAGGTGACGGATCAAATTTCGTTCAAGGAGAATGGAGAGTAATGGGGAGGAGTGGGAGGGGAACAATTGGTCATTTACAACAGAGAAATTATTGTGTTTACATGACAAGCATATTTGAAATTGAACCAAAAAGTCAAGTTTTTTCTCTTTACATTGGGTATGGAGAACCAGAGTTTTAAAATCACTATGATGGTTGTGGTCAAGTCAAGCCATTTGAAGAATTTTCCTTGACTGAAGAGTTATACTAAAAAATTTTCATCAATATTATTTGTTTTGAATATGAATGCTTAATAGCTATAACAATAAAACATTCACATATTATAATTAATACAATGCCCTTGTTGTCAGAGAATGATGCCAAAAACAGAATTAACACATTCACTGTGGCGTGGCCCACTGGTGGGTCACACAAATCCAACAAGCGACGCTGCCGTAAAATTCATTGAATTATCGTAACTTGCGTGGAGTATTGTGAGAGTAGGAATCGAGAACTTCTCGAGTGACTTCACCCAGAGTGTAGTCACATGTCAAATAATAGGCTTCCATGTGGCACTTAGTGTGACCCACTGGTGGGCCACCCCTCCTGAAACTTTTTTCACCGTGAGCGGTGTGGCCCACCAGTGGGTCACAAACAAATGTACATATTTGCGTAATATATCCAAAATATAACGTGGCTGCTTGAGAGGAAACAGAGCAGCTTGTTTCCGGGGCCCGTCTAACCGCTGTTTGCTCGCCGAAGGTACATCTTCCCCGGTTACGTCCCTACATAGTACCAATGATAGAGGAATGTCATCTTCGCTGGATGGCATTGCTTCAAGAAGCAACAGTAAGGATAGTGACTATTTAGCTCACTGACTGCTTTGATAATAAACACACACCACACCTTTTTCTCCTCAACTTCTTGTCTGTCCAACACTTCCTCACAAACTAAACAATCCAAACTGCACTCGCCCAGCTGTGTGCGAGAGATAGAGACACTCTTCCCTCTCCCCCCTCTATGGAAAGGCAATTGGGAAAGGGGTGTGTACCATTCTTGAGCCAATTTCTCAGTGGGTGGATGAGCAACCATGCTCTTGCCGGGGGAACGTCTTCCAAATTGCAGACACCACTGTTTTCTGAGACTAACTACTCAAACCTTTTTCCAAACGATCCCCTTCCCTTCTCTCATAGTCTGTGGGCAGCGGTCTGGGGGGTGGGTGACACAAATGGGAGTCTTCTGGGTTTTCCGACCTTCTGCAAATCTATAGCACATACATTGTATTCTTGTCCCTCTCTTCCCCCCTTCCACGCCAGGGTCTAGCCGAAAGCGTGTCCCACCACGGCCGGTGGACGGGTGGGCTGGGAGCGAGACTGGAAGTTGCTTCCCCCACCCTTCCTCTTATTCCAGGCAAGAGGTGGGTGTTGCCGCTCCAACCACCATCCCTTGGCAGCAGCCAGAAGGACTGTGACCCACTGGTGGCCCACGCCGCCCATGCAAAAGGATGAGTGTGATCCACCGGTGGGCCACACCGCACTGTGAGCGGTAGGGCTTTAATCGGCCCCGCAGTGAATGTGTTAAGTGGGACACTGAATATCTTTATATAACAGAAAAAGTAGACCCAGACTTCAAGGGTTCACAACCTGCTACTCCCTTGTCTGACCTATAAGGAGAGAATACTCCCCACACATAATGGTAGCAAAAGAACAAGGCTGCTGAAGCTTAAGACCTGTTAAAAAGTAGCTCAATTGTCTTTGGTGACCCTATGGCTGAGAATTCATGTTTTGTGACATTGACAATTGTCAATGACTATGAAAATGACTGTGCAATAGCCCAGTCGGTTGCGCATCAGGCTACTAACCAGAAATCCAGATTCAGAAAAATTTTCCAAGTTAAAATCCAGAAAAGATCTCCACAATATCTGGTACAACTTAAGTACAAGTACGAGATCTTTCAGGGTAACCATAGGTAGTAATGTCGACGCAAGGAACTCTTCGAACACAAGGAACCCTTGCCACAACATATGTATTTCACACGACATCAGGGTTAGATAACCAACCTTTGGGTTAAAAGCTAATTTAGTCAAAAAATGGGTTTCAGGAATCCTCCTGTCATATACTGGAGCTACTGACCCAGTGTCCGATTGCTACCATGAATTCTCCTGAGAAATGTATGATTATCTCATTGCAACCTACATCACCTGTGAGTTATATTTAAGAAAATATTAATATTACATAATCAGTGGAAGTTTCAAAGGGCAAATTTATGATATCATTTCCTAGATTAAGAACTTTTATTTTGCAAACATATGGAAAATAAATGGAGTTTTATTATCTCAGATGTGACAATGCTCATATTTTTCAAAATTTACTGGACAGTGTGCATACGATTTGATTTAAAACATCATTTGCTTGATGTCTTATCATCTAAAGTTCATCACCCTTTAGGCTAGTAAGCACATAATGAACTAAGATACTACAAGGAACAAACCTAAGTTAAAAAATATGCAAAAGCCTGCAGCACAGAATGTTATTGAACAAAATTTACTACGGTTTAAACTTGTGTATAGTCTGACCTCGTGTACTGGCCATTTTCCAATCTAAGTATAGCCCTTAGTATATACCATGTACTAAGGGCTAGTATATGCTTGGGGTGTACTAGATTATTGGAATGGACAGGCAGCGCTCGTACACGGATGCAAAAAAACAATAACTTAACTGCAAGTGTCATATAGCAGTGAAGATCAGCGTGCGGCGTGACAGCAATTTCTCATTGGAAAGCATTCGCAACCAGGGGCAAACCCAGGGGGGAGATAAAGGGGATACATCCCCCCACGAAAATTTTGGGTTTTACGAAATCCATATGAAATGGGCCGTTCATACGTATGTTAACACTTTCCAGACGGCGGAATTCTCTCCTGTGCATGTCTATTGAACTGAGTAACAAGACTCTTCCTTCCTCTGTGTATGGCCCATTTTTGTAAGGCATCCATGGAGAAAGTTCTCGCAGGCATACACTCACACTCGGCTCCAACCTTTTTTGACCCCTCCTAGTGGGGGCCTCGCCATTATCTCGGACGCTGGGTTCTCGGTCAACTAATTGTTAATTTATTTGTTTTACTACATGTATATTTTTCGCTTTCTCTCAAATTGTAGAATTTAAAATGAACTCCTCGTTTTTTTTACTGTGCATTTACAAATTTTAAATGAAATTCTATTATCAATATTAACGGAGTTATAGCATAAACCTATTCCAATGCAAAACATCTTGACTCATCTCTTGAAATCAAGATACCAGTTAATAATCATCGTAGAATTACGCTTAAAAATTGAAAACACTCACCATAAATTCACAGATGTAAACTCACAGATGTTAAACGAATTAGGCTGGGAGCCGCTAGAGACTCGGAGGCTGCACGCTAGGCTTAGATTGCTTGAACAATTGAGAATAGATATCTTTCAGAGCGACACGGAGAACATCATATTAGAACCCCACTATATTTCCAGGTCCGACAGAAACGATAAATTAAGAGAGATATTTTGCCGAATGGATAGGTATGGGAATTCGTTTTTCCCCCGAACAATAAGGGACTATAATAAATGCTAGGCGTAATTTCATTGGAGCGTTTCTTTTTTATATGTAAACGGCTGGTGTCCTAACACCCCCGGCCACACGCCTATTGAGGCGGCTTGCGGGGTAGTATGTAGATGTAGATAAAACAAGGAGTTCAATTCTGATTTTATATTTTGGCGAAAGCAACAAATATTTATTTAGCAAAATCACTGAATAAACAAACATATGACTGTGGACTCTAGCCGCAAAGAGGGAGCTAATGCGAGGAAGGGTCCAGATACCTGCTCCCGGATTCCAAGGGAAAGGCTTGACCCCCGCTGCGTTGGGCCCCGAAACGTAAAAGCTGTGTACCTGCAAGCACCAGAAAGGGGGGAAAGCATAGCGTCGCAAATATGCGACGTTTGTTCATTTGCATAAGAAAATCTCCATCACATATTTTTGACGTTCGTCTTTCTGGGCAGGAAATCTACTGTCGCATATTTCCAACGTTCGTAGCGAAAGGGATAAGAGGAGTGGTGGCTAAGCCAATGTAAAAAGAGGGGCAGTATTGGCAGAGGAGGATGTAAACAGTGTTTTTTGTGGTGCAAGAGGGTGAGGAGACAGAAGGGAGGGGAAAAGTGAGAAACTTATCCGGCAGGGGCTGGGTGATAAGAATGGTGCAAGTTTTGCATCGCGGGCAGTTGCATGTGGTGGGAAGGGATTTGGTGGGTTTGAATGATTTTGACAAGGGTTTGGTGGTTTTAAAAATGGTGGATAGATTGGAGGGGCGTCTGAAGGTGAGAGAGGGGCATTGAGGAAATATGTTTGAAGTGGTTAGGTTGTCGGAAAGGATAGGGTAGAGGTTTTTGATAATGCGTCTTGGGGGGTGAACACCAGGGAAGTAGGTGGTACAGAGGGAGATTTTGTGTTGAGAAATGCTATTAGTGGGAGGTAGTTTGGGGGAGTGTGGCTTTTTGAGGATTATTTTCTTAAGTCAGGGTTGTGTCAGATCGGGTGGCCATGAATAGAAAGGGAGTAGGGGAGGGACCATTTAGCGTGGGAGGGGTGGCAGCTATTGAAATAACACTCCCCGAAACTGCCTTCCACTATAGCATTTCTCAACACAAAATCTCCCCTCACGGTTTTCCGTTGAAAATTACGGTTATTTGTTGAAACCTGGGTCGGTAGTGTGAATTAAAGTGTGGATAAATCCTATTTGAAATAAACATTTAGCTTACCTTTAAGTTATATTTATACATAAAACATCTATGAAATAAATGTAACCAGAGTTTAGTCTCCGGTTTCCACGGCGATGCAATGTTGAGGCAGGCATCTTCTGAGTTGCGGGCGTGTTCAAGTTTTAAAGTATGACAGTTTCACCAGCTGTCCTGCTGGCGTCTTCAGGTGAAGGATGTAGAGAAAGCTTTTTCTTCCGCTTAATAAAAACTTGTAAAAGCTCGTAAAACTTGAACGTGGCCGCAACCCGGAAGATGCCTGCCTAAATGTAAGCGGAGCTGAATTGCTATTAAAACGATAGTGTACAGCAAAGACAATAAAGAAATGCACACAATCAAACACGTGGTACAGTTTTCGCACTAACCCACTAACACGTGACTCACAAATAAGTTTTCGACGTGATATTAGAACTTCTAAGTGCATGATATTCACTAGCAAAACTTGAAGAATAGATCCACATCAAGTCGATTGAAGCATATTTTAAGCTTAACTAATATACTCACATGCCCACTTATTCATTTTACCCTTTGGCGCCATGAATGCGACTTCACGAAATAGTAAGCCTTCTCTCGTGCAACCCTCTCGCGGTCCTGTAGCCAGTCCAAAGGCTTAAAACATGTCATTTCCGAAAACTGAAGTAAATTTAATATGGCTAGTACGCCTTGATGTCGATTGGAACACGGCCATAGTCTGACCCCTATTTTTGAATGAAAAAATTGGCATTTTTTCATATATCTTGTGGGCATGTAACACTTACTACCGACTACTTATGGCCATAAAATCTGAAAAAAATAGCCTTTCTATTACCCTAAGATATTGGTTACGGTTTAACAGAGAAGCAATATTTTACAGAGTACAATATGGCGATATTGCGTGATCCGACACGTCGCCTATTTTTACTAACGTCTCATCGTAAGATCAGTAGCGTAGCCAGGAGGGGGGGTGGGGGGGGGGGGGGGCGAATGCTCCCTCCCCCCGTGTTCTGGCACCCCTGCATCTGTGTATTTTTCCACTCGAAAGTTCCAAATACATATAAATAAATGTGTATAATACGTAGTCAATTGTCATATTTTGTACAAACTCATCCGCCTATTTCATCACCAAAATATAAATTTTGTGCCCCCCCTAGACCCAAAACCTGGCTACACCACTGCGTAAGATTCACATCACGCAAATTCCAACACATTTTTTATGAACATCACATAACTTGCATGTTCCATGGTTTCAGGCTCAACTACGTGGAAGTTGAATTTCACAAATGAAAACGTAACTTGGTTTTCTTCCACAAATTTATTTTGTACCTGATGATGACACTACTGTGTCGAAACATGATAAACCTGGGAAAACCCCCAGGAAAATAAATCTGAGGAAGAAAACCATGTTACTTTTTCATTTGTTGTAACTTGCACATATTGCTGCAATGGATTTGAACCAGTGACACTCGTGAAAAAGATATTTCAACAGATACTTCTCTAGTAAAATTGGCACCAATGACTTATTAAAATCACGTTAACCACCACCGCTAGCCCATTTCCGTTGGTGTTTATGCAAAATCTGACCTTGAAATTGTCTATATTTGAGGCAGGGAGGTCTTATAAGCCAGAAAATAGTGACTATAAATGGGGTACATCAATAATGGTTACACTAAACACGACGCCCATTTTTATTTTGTCCTACGTATGTCCGCAGTGGATCCAGAGATATTGCAATGGCAAAGCCACGTGTCCTGAGAATGATTTTTTTTCGTGCTTAGATTGAAACCATCAGAAGCGTTACTCGCCTATACTCCTATTCCTAATTCTTTGCCCAAAAATATGGTCTGAAAAAGTTGGACTACACACAAGTATATACTTAATAAAATTTCATTTAGCTGATAATTTGTGCATTGAATTACTTATAAAAAAATATCCTGAAATTCTCCGGATAAAAAGTCTAACTGAAACTTCCCTGACTTTTACCATCAAAAGATCACTACAATCAACAACACCCCAGTTCCAACAGCAGTCTGTCACCAGTTAACTGGCTATACGGCAACCTTGCAACATGGATGAGGATCACATCAGTGCCTTAAACCTACATGTATGTATATCACAACCGAGCAGTCACATTTTGAATGTGAAAGAAATTTTGGTAAATTATCACTAGAAGTAAACATGCAGTTTAACCCTACCTACGTGAGTAGCAGTGCACTAATATGTAGCATTTTATGATACTTTTATTTTTGCCCCTTCAATGTATTACAGGATCCAAGTGACTCTCGGCTGATCATTTGGTTTTCCTGGAATTCCCAAAACCACTTTGAGTTCAGCACAACACACCAGCTCGTGGTGATAAACCCACTCTACCCAGAGGTCAGAAGCTTGGTGTGTAACTCGTCTGCCCAAACCAGCAGGTAAGATGTGCAGAGGGAATCACCAAACTAGAGGTAGTGCTTTTTTCATTCAGAAGCTCATGCAGTTGATTATTTTTCCATGCATAACTATTGCTTTCAATTGTGCATTTTTGTGATGTTTTCCATGCTGCTATTAATTTCTGCGTGACATGGCCAGAATCAGTGTATAGGAGATGAGGGCATATAAAGACCATTTGATGATGGGCTCAGCAGGGGTGGATTAAGGTCGTTGTTTTGGGGGGGGCGGTTCACTACTTTCCGTGGCACCTGGGGGGTATGCAATACCTCTCAACGAAACGGGGGTCCGGGCGGATCTCCCTCGGAAAGTTAAAAGAAATGAAGCGCTTGGAACGTAGTTTTGGTGTGGCTTTATTACATAGTAGAAATGATAAATTATTGAGTAAAGCTCTCTAATCACATTTGAAAAACGTTTACAAAGGATGTAAAGAATGCCATTCTTGTGAAGATGCAGGTCTCCCGGGTTTTACACCACATTCCAATTATATTTAAACATTGTTTACTGAGCTGGTGAAATAAAAACTTCCATTGGAGAACCACCTCAATGACTACCATCTTTTCTATTTTCCCGGGAATTACGGGGGGGGGGGGGGGCGGCCGCCCCCCCCCACCCTTAATCCGCCCCTGGGGCTCAGGGGCACAATCAGTTCTCCATAACACGTGCACTTGCGATATCATAATTTTTCAATTTTGCTCACAAGAGGGAAAACGTAGTCGTATCACCTCCTGCATTCAAATGCTTTCCTAAGTGCTAAGGCTTTCATTGTGTACCTATAGCTGCAATAGTAGGATCTTTAATCAGTACCTATTTCTTAGTTTTTTTTTTCTTTGTAACTTTTGTCTCAACATTGAAAAAGGGCATGTTTTCTTGATGTCAATGAAAAAAATAACACAATGCATTTAATTTCAAAAGTTTGCCATTAAGAGACAATCTTAAGATTAAAAACCTGCTAATGAGCCTATGTTCCCCAACTAAATGAAGTTAAGTGAACACTTAGACTATGTTTACTATTAAATCCATCATGTGGAATGTGTTCCATGGAATGTGCTGAACAATTTTTAGTCTCCCTGCAACATTTTAAAATGAAAAATTTGCTGTACATCATTTGTGACTGTCGCATGGTTGAAAAAGTAAATTTTAATGAGTATATTACAATCAAAGGCAATGAAGAATGAAGCTGTGTGTGAAGAAGTGGAACATTCCAGCAGTGATATAAATTAATTCTCAATGACGGTAAACTAAAATTACCAAGGGAAATATTTGCCTCTCATCCTGTATGTGATGCTAAAATATTAAAGGGAAACCTTGAGTAAAGACTCATTCCATATGTAGCCTTTGAACCGTACCGCAGTGTTTGTTTTAGATTTGTTTAAATGTTTTAATTTGTTTTGGTTTACAAATGTTTGATTTTTGAAGTGTTTGGTTGCGAGGGGATTTGTTTTGGAAAGATGATGGGTTGTTGGGGGAGTAGGAGAGTGGGCTGGAAGCATCTCTGCAGGAGTGGAAAGACGTTTGGAATAAAGAAAACTGAAACTAGGTGTTTCTTATATGTGCACACCGTCTGACGCTACACATGTACTCCTAATTTATACATGCAGTTTCACTTGCAATTATAAAGATTTAAAATTAATGAAAAAATGGCAACTGTGATGAAAAAGAGACTAAAAGGGTCAAACCAAGGAATATATAGTATGTATAAGCATTGTTATCCAGCAGGCATCATTATATGAAGGTGCAAGTTGCACACACACTGAAGTACCAAAATATATTTTGTTTTGGAAATAGGGACATATTGACCATCCATTAGGGACCATTGGCCATCATTGCCAGTCAGGCGATTATGGAAAATTTTTTTTTTCAGTAAAGGAGGCCAATGCATGGGACAGGGTTTTGCAGAACTAAGCAAAAATTTTCATAGTCACTCTATTACACTACACCATGCATAACTATTACATGTATGTAGACATTGGGCTATCGCAAGATTACAGTGCATTGATATAAATTGCTCTAAATTGGAAATGTGAGAAAGGATTATTTTAGCCAACAAACCTAAGAGACTATGAAACTTTCAGGGTTACGACCCATTTGTGGCTAACCAGACGGAAGAAGCTTTTTGATGACCCACTTGTTAATATATAATAGGCCAAGTGTCCCTTCCCACCGGGGTTCCAAGATACGAGCCCATTTCCACACATGGAGATTCGATGCTACAAAGTTGAGGATCAAGCTGAACTAATTTTAAAAAAACTGACTATTGTCATACTGAGACTATTCAACCGAAAACAATGAAATGGAAGTGACAATAGAAGAAATGAAAACACTTGACATAATAATCTACACAAGTCATATAATAGTATAACATTTTGTTCAAGGATTATCCTAGGATGCAGGTGGAATAAAAATGTATGAAAATGAAATAGCATGCGTAAAATTAATATTTATTATCCAAGGGCAAAATAAAATGGAAAATATTTGAAAAGATTCACAAAACTTTGGTCTACACATTTATTATATGTAAGACTTTCCTAAAACAGTTACTCACCCGCAACTAATAAAAATATCCATAACATCAGCATCAAATAACAATATAGAGCCCTATGTTGCGATGTCAACCTCATGACTTTACAGGCACTTGAATTACAACAATTACCAGCGAATGTGAGAATACTTATTGCTATTTCAAAAGGCAGAGCTGAAATGGTGTTCGTAAGTCATTATGCTAGGCAGAAAAATCACAGCTTGCCGAATACGCAAGACTTGGTAATTATTTGTACTAAGTGGAATACATTACTTCCCAGGAGGCCTCCACTAAAGGGATATTATATATAAGATTATCCCTATCACGATCTAATATTTTTCAAAGCTTTTGGTTCCGTATCACAATCTTGTACCGTCGCAGGCCCTGTAATTCTCCCTTAACGTAATAATTTATCGAACAGTGGTGCGTAGATGGTCTGTACTTTTAAAGCGGATGTAATACAATGATTTAACTATCATTGTACCGCGTAAATAAGATTTATTATCACCAAACGGGGCTCCAAACATTTTCCGCACTTGTCTCCAAACTAGTACGAAAACATACCAAAAGAGAGCGTATGGCCGCAGCCGCCGCAACAAAGTCGCAGAGAGCTATCCGCTGTGTTGTAAACAAAATCACGTGTGTTTCGAACCAATAGTGGGGAAGCCAGCCGAACGGGAACCAATGAACTCGTACCTTTCACGTGAACGGAGCATGCAGAAGGCGGATTAATTTTGGTCCACTAAAGAGCCAGTGATATGATCACTATTCAGTGGCTAACGTTATGATTCCTCTATAAACTGAACGCTCTAAATGCGAGAAACTTGAGAAACTGTTTTATGGAATAAAAGTTTACCGATCCCGTGCAGCGATGCCTCACCGGGACACTATAATACACCTCGTTGCTGGAGGGTGAGTAGAATATTCTGTTAATTAAGGGAATTTATTCTTTCGCAATTTTTGTTCCAAATGGCTTTTATGTTTGGTAATGATTTTCGTGTTATTATTGTCCCTGCAACGCATATTCCTGAGGAGAGTCTTATTTCTCAATCAATGTCGAGTGAGATCGTTTCGTGAAAGGCGTAGTAGATTAGCCGTAGTGCGGTGTCTACTGCCGACCGCTCTCAGTGTAATCGTTCTGCTACATGCCCTTAGATCGGTTTTGCTTCTTAATGTACTTGTATATTGGAAATCGCTCAATAGCTCTGATTTTATCCGGTCGTATCTCCAGTGGAGACAGATGCACCACCAAAAAACGATGATATTAATAAAGAACCTTGCCAGTGATAAACTTTGATGGTGCTGTTAAATGTGTCATTTATTTTATTCGACAGTTCATTCGTATGGCAGTCGTCTATATTTCTAGATCGCTGACTTGATATGCTAAATATGCAACGAAATTAACTATGCTCTGTAGTAATGTATTCCTCCTGAGCCATTTGCTTAAGTTAAGCCTTATTGACACCAGAGAGATTTGAGTTGTTTTCCTATTATGTTTAGTTTAGTAGACCTTTGCGAATGGGCACAGTCTAGCAATTTGATCCCTTTGCGTTACTGTGAAACTCTTTGGTTTTTTACTTATTATTAGAACGATGCCTGTGTAAAGTGTATCTTGAAAATTTGACCTTATTCAATGGCATAAACGTGCGAGTTAAATTTCAATGGATGTTGGCGTAGCGCTGATTGATTAGATACCTGGCATATACCCTAAGCACAGCTAAGAACCTTTACTATATTTTCATGCACCGTATTACGACAAGGACTGTCCATTTCGGTATCACGTTTACCGCTGTTGATGGTGAGCTAATGGTAAATTGTGAACTAGGTGCTGCTCTATGATTTTTAGAGGTGGAATTTGTTGATTTACAGACAGGTGTAAGTTCTTGGGATACACAGTAAAATTTTAGTGCATGCTGTTGACGCCCGTGTGTATTGTGAGTCAGTTATCTTCTCACATGTTGAGGCTGAGAGTTCATTCTAGTATAAGCAGGACTTTGTAATTTGATGCATAGGTGGACAATAGGTTGTAGATTTTCAATTTGGTGATCTTATGTTGCATTCGGAGTGGGACCCTTGAAGCATATTTCTGAGATGTGGCGTGTTCGACTTCATGTAATCTAGTTTCGTATTATTTACTTCTTGACAGGGTGGCTGGAACTGCCGGTGCCGTGGCAACGTGTCCCCTCGAGGTTGTGAAGACACGGCTGCAGTCATCACATTCAACTTTCCACATAAACGTTGTCCCCCCTAGTATTGCAACCCCTGAAGGTGGTGGTGCTAAAGGAACGTGCTACGGGGGTCCTAGGTTGCCACCAAGGGGTGGGAATAATGGGGAGCAAAGAAGGTCGTTAAGTACCGTGGGTGTTGCCCGCCACTCGCCAACCGCGCAAGTGCTGTCTCTGTCTCAGCATCACCATGTCAAAAACGGAGGTGGGAGACATGGAGGTGCGCCAAAAGGTCCAACAATGGGTCTGCTCCAATGTTTACGGTAAGCCTTATATGTATTTTGCATATTTACTTTCTCCGTGACATTATAGGTCTTCCGCTTCCCAAGAGTACATGTTATTTATCCCCCATATTGAAATTAATGCATAATTTCTGAAGGATCGTATTTTTCTCTTGTGAAACATTTAAGACTGCAACATAGTGACTGAAGTAATTTTCTCATGCATCAGGACCAGACAGAGCGACAACTTGAGTCTTGTGTCGTTGTTTTTGGTGCTGAGCAGTAATTCCGATTCAGTATTAGGATCAATTCAACTCCCCTAGTGTATTAAATCGAAATTAGAAGCTAAGACGTGGTGTAAGGGCTCCATGTTAGCATCTTCATCACAAAGTTCATTCATCACAAAGTATATTCATTGCTGCTCTAGTGTAGTTTTTAGCGTGTCAGTTATTAAATTGTGTTTTGACATTGGTATTGGCTTGAGATGTTAAGTTACGCACGAGACAAATAGAAATCAGGGAAATTTTTGAAAATCTGATTCAAGTAACCCATATAGGTTCTCATTATAAAGGTAATTGATGTTGCATGTGACAATGTTTCATGGACCTAATAGTGATTTTTTGTTAATAGTTCACTTGTGTGAAGGCAGTTTTTAATAGATTTTATTAATTTCCACTCTTTTTTCAAAAGAATTGTGACTACCCTGGGGGAAAAATAGGTGTATGTGACAGGGTAGGTGAGCCATATCTGAGCTAATGCGAGTTTTGTTTCTTGGTGAATCAAGATGAAAAGTTTGTCCGAGGTTACTTGTATCACCTGTTTTTTCCTAAGGTTTCTTTGTCATATGATTCTTATGTAATGATTGTTACTGTTAGTTGCGTTTTTGTCACAAGTAAGGGAAGTATAGCAATGAACTTTACAATTAACACTTATTGTTGATATGAGTAAATACATATGTCTCCTGTGGTGGCGGAGTAAAGCCATTGCTCAACCAAGATAACAGATTTCAGATAGCATTAGGGTGAGCTTTTCTCTGTTCTGCATAGTTGTTTGTGTTTATTAGTGAATAATAATGTCCATTACTGGTGTGAGCTGCGGGCAATTATGGTATTTTTGAAACAGCTGTCGTAGTTTATGCTGTACATATTTTGTCAAATCATATCAATGACTTTATTGGAGGAGAAACTGCTGTCACTCCAATGCTGAGATACACAGCTATACTGGAAGGTTGCGTCTAACATGCGTGGAGTCACTTGGCACTGGGAGAAATCAGTGTAGATGTATTGTCAGTGGACAAATGCCCAGAGAGAACAGTACTTCTGCACTGTTCTGTTTCTGTGTAAATTCACCTTAAACGTTCTACCTGATGATGACCACCCATATATTGACAATGGGTGTTATTTGATCATTTTATTGACTCAGGTCATTATATAATACTTACGGAAGTTGTGCTTTTGGCTGAAGATGTAATTCCAGGACCATTACTAATTTGTAAATCTACTAATCTTATCTGTGACAGTGAAGTGCTGTATGGTGTCTTGTATAAGAATTTTTATACTTCTTGTTGATCTTGAAAATAGGTTTCATAGCTCAGAACTATTTTTATATCCATTCATTAATGTAAAATTCTGTTGTGGGGACTTTTGAAGTATAATGCATGTTTATAATAAATAATACACTTGACTTCTTTCTATTCTCACAATTCTATTATCTAAGTGTTGAAAATTCCTCTCGAAATATTATTACCATTGTTTTCTATAAATAAAAGTTTATATTAATAAAAGTTTATATAAAATACATTGTCTGTACGGTTTGATGAATGAGGAAGTCCCGTATTGGAGTCATCAATGTCAGCATTTTAAACGTGTAATGTGGAAATGATGTGCGAATTCATTTCTTAGTAAGTTCCACTATTTTTTTATTTGTAGACTTACAACTCTCCAATAAACTGCATTATTACTGTATGCATGATTTTTACCTGCTAATGGCATATCTAAAGTCATTGTCAGGCCACTTTGTAGTGGGTAGGTTTTTATGAAGATAGTAAATATTTTTGTTCTTGTTTACCTACTGTAACTATTGACCAAAACAATCATTTCCTCTTGGTTCTATATGTTTCAAACACATGTAAATGTGGCGGGTAAAAATTTTGAGTTTGATGAGAAAAGAACTCTCCATTTTTCTTCCTTATTGTACAAGTTTTACCACATCATTCCCGAGGTATCATTCATTTTGAGTATGTTTTTACATCATTAATTGTATTACTTTTTGTTCATGTAACAATTGATGTTCATCAATTATAAAAAGCTTGTGGATAGAGCCCATCCTGAGATGTGATTATTGGTTGATATTTGCCTGCAATGCATAACTTACTGTTCCATGGTTAAATACTATTTTAGGGGTAGTTTCCATAGCCACTCGTGACGATTTATGTCCTTAAGAATAGTCCCTTTTTAATTGATTTTATTAGAAATGTAAATACTTAAATGGTGGGGATTTTTTTAAATGAGATATCTCTGGGGCTTTTATAGTATGGATTCCTTGGTGGTTAGTAACATTCTTGTATTCAAGAGAGAAAAACTCTCCTCATTAAGCTTCTTGGGGTGGTTTATATCTTTAGTAACGACAAATTATGTCTAAGTTCTTTTGCTAATGTTTGTTTACAAATACATAGTGGTTTTCCTCTAAGTGTCTTCTATACTTCGTAGAATAAAATTGTGTACTAAGTATAGAGAATGCTTTGGAGGTAACCTTGTAATCTTCGCCCATAAATGATTGCAGTAAACAAATTTTGTACTAATTATTTTGCTTGTTAATTTCATATGCAAAAATATTTTTTTTCTCTATAAAAGAGTAATTATGATCAAATTTAATTTTTTTTGTTTGATAATATTTTGGAAATTGTTAAATATTTATTCAGTCAGTCTTTTCATTTTCAAATATGCATTTAGTTGTTACTTAGTGCAAGGCAAATCTTATGTAATGTGCTTAACTTATCAAATGAGAAAATGGCAGTCATCAGTGTTAGGTTTTATGACTGGTGAAAGGCTTGAAGCTGCATTTCCTAGTGTCTGTGGATTGAAGAGCAAGGACTTCATCCAGTAGGGGAAGAGAAATGAGTAGTTTATGGGTATCAAAATCCTTTGCCACAATTGGTGACCACTGTGTTGCCCACTTGCAAAAGATCAGCTTGGGGCATATGTGAAAAATTAAATTTTCAGAGCCTAATTTAATTAATTTGAAACATGGATTTTTAAAAATCTTAACCACATAAGTCACATGATAATAACAAAGCAAATAATTTTCCATGAAAGCCCTTTGCTTGCATTTTCTCCTCAGTGTACAAGAGTATGTCTATGAATGTGGCAGCTTATTAATTTTTGTAATATTGTAATGGAAGTGTGGTATTACTGATGTACAAGATAACTTATTCTTGCAAGTTTGTAGAGATTCTATGGATGCATTGGGAAAACGATTGTGGACGTCAATGATCAGTTAAAGCTGTTTTAGTTTGTTTTGCTATAAATGGACAAATAGTTTCATTTATAGGTTAACAGCTTCAAGAATTATTATGTTGCATGAAGGAACATCTAAACAATGGCCAACCCTGGACAGTAAGTTACTGAAAGTTCTAGCATGAAAATTAAATAATTATCAAAAACTCATTCAGAAAGTTTGTCAGTCTCTTTATATTATACTAAATTTGCCCTGTTATAAGTCTGGTCCTGTAATGGCATTATGAAATTGTAATGTTGTAGAAAATTGTTACAGCTTTTGTATGCTGGTATCCAGGGGAAAGAAATCTGAAACAATTTTTTCATGAATTTAGCCTTTGTTTATTGACACGGTTAATTTGTACAGTGACTAAAATAATTTATTCTTGTATTGCCACCTTGTGAACTTTCAGTGCCTTCTGTTTACGTTCCCTAGGTATTGTGTATTTTATGAATAGCTGTGAAACTTCAGCCGCCTGCCTCAGAGTCTGTTGAAATGGTATGCACTCAGCACATTGGCCAGTCATCTCCCACTGGCTCAATGAATGCAGTCATGGGTTCTGTTGTATCTATGAGTTCATGCTGTTAAAAGGGATCAATTGCTACCACCATGATCATTGTGTTAAAAACTTACATACTAGCGTTACGATTATTGTAATGGAATACATGTTTGTAAATATATTCAATATATAAGGAAAAAATTAAGTGCACAGATGGTTTGTATTGTACTTATAGATGATAAATGTGACTTTAGGTTGTTCTGTGACGTTTTTATGGTGACGCTACGATATATATTCAGTTAAGCCAGCCTTACTTCCGAGGTGTTGACTGGGTATTTTTAGTAGTCTAGGTTTTCGATAATAATGCGGATGTTTTTGAATGATCCTTCTCATTTAAATTCATATGTTTCCGTGAAATTGGCGTAAAAATGTGTTGAGGTGTCAATCATTGTGCCGGGGCGTTTAGTCATGAAAGTGAACGCGGGAAGAATTCGCGAAAGAAATTACGATGTCTGTATTGCGGGTTACGGCACCTCAGGATAACTTCAACTTCCGTTCCGAGTAAAAATCTCCCCCGAGTCCGTGGGAAGGAGTGGCATTTGAAATAAGTGTAGATACTGCATCGTGTGAGGTTGTGTACCGTTAACTAGAATTTAGGAAATATATTGGTTGCGGGTAATTCAAAGGAATAGGTATATATCGTTTTCAATATCCTCTCTAGAATTCGGTGTGTTGCTTTGCTTCATGTTTGGGTGTAAGATGAAAAGAAGTAGAAAATTATTTTGTGGATTTTGGTATTTTTTTTAGAAATTTTAATGCTAAGTTACCCAAAAAGTTGTCACTTGAAGTCCTGTATCTCACTGTAATTTGGTTCTATTTAATCATTAGCTTGTAAAATCTTCATCAGCAGTTGGATTCAATGGGTCACTGCTCTTTATTTAAATTATGTAAATTAATGTTCAAATTCACGTCGTAAGTGGTGATATGGCTCTAAATGATGGTGGTTTTCGATGTTGATGAGCTGCTTTCTGCTATTGATTGAATAAGTTTCTACTACTTCCTTAGAGCTATACCTCTCTGCGCTAGGTGGACCTTTCTCATAATTTAAAGTATTCACTAGTTGGATGTTAAGAGTCAATCTGCATGCTAATTAAAAACTGGGTTTTCAGGAAACTCTCCAACTTTGTCAATGTACTGTATATTTTTCTGCCACTGCCTCAGACCAGTGGTGCGTTGAGGGGAGGGGAGTATTGTTAGGTTAACACCTGCCAGTCAATGTGAATTCTCTCCCGCCTAACCCCCCCTCCCCAGTTTAATCTTTGGAATTGAATATCATGTTACCTTATTTTTTACCTGTTTTAAAACTATGTTGAGTAAAAAGCAGTTGATAGCCTCATGTAATGTGGTGGATGGAATTTGATGAAATATATTGTAGAGAATGATAGATTTCTCTACTTTCAGTTTAACTGGAAGTAATTATTTCCATTATTACTCCACTGTGCCCACCTGAATTTATGCTTTTTCTTGGTCTTTGTTAGTTGCTCTAGTGAAACAGTTCAGATAGCTTAATACTTTTCTTAGGACCATTTTTGTTTTTTCCCCTCACTTGTTGAGTACTGATATTTAAAAAAGATTCATCATTTTTGCAGTAATCAAGAAATCAATGTGTTCAGTGCCATCAATCCCACTTTTTATGCCATCTGACCATTAATTTCATCCTGTCCCCCCATGTCATATGATTTCTCTCAAATGCGTAACCCATATTTGATTATCATTGGTAGGTTATTTGGGTGGGGATTAAGTCTTTATTGTGACATCCAAAATATATTGGCTAGTCCCATCTAGATACTATTTTCCGTGTTGGCAGTTCAACTCAGTGAACGTTTTGTTGTTACCCAAGAGACATAGGCTGAGATGGAGTGGGAAATAGGGATTAAATTAGGTTCTATTATCCTCTTTTGGAGAGGAGGGATATCAGTTGGGGATCAGGTTGATGTGGTGGCTTGTTTCCCCCCTAGAGGGCCCGGGTTGGAATCCTGGAAGTGATGGTGGTTTTCCTTTGCAATCTTGATATGTGCTTGGGTGCTATATGGAGGGAACATCAAGTGTTGTCCTCCATTTGTTGGGTGGGGTTTAAACATGTGGATCCCTTGTTGAGTAGTTTAAAGACGACTAAAGATTTCTCTCCTCGCTTCCTCCATTCTAAAAAGTAATCTTTCCTTTAGCACCCACGTATTATAAATGTTGCATATGACCTCAGCTATTGGTCACCTCTCAAAATAACCATCCAGTAAAGTCATTTATATATATCAGTCTTTAACTGTTTGACATAATATCGATATTGCCAGTATAAAAAGGAAATTTCTACTTGAGCATTGTGTCATGTTGAGCTTTTAAGTATAATTCAGGAACAGCCATGGACATGAAATGACAAATTGTCTGCAAATTAAATGTGTGCCTCTACATTCTTTGCATATTCCATGTATATAAAGTACATCACAGTGTGTAGTTGGAGTTAAAAATGGAGATGTACAGGGGTCGTGAATTAGAAAGCTATTACGTGTGGTAGCAGCCAAGGTAGAGGACTAGTTAATGTCTCATATCTTAATTTTCAGATGTATTACTTCTATATTGTGGCTTTGATGTTTGTTTTTCAAGTTTTTAAATGGCCTTTTCAACAAATGTAATCTGGACTTCGAATGACTGACTGCTCCTTGGATGTGATTCCTTCCTTGGATTCCTTTGCGATTCCATTGTGTTTGGAAATTATTCTACCTTTTTATTATGCCATGATCCACTTGTAGTATTTAAAATGTATTATTGCAATTATTACAATAACACTGAAAATTTTTGTGCTAAATATTTTGCGTGGTATGGCCTCCAAACTGGTTTCTTTCTTTCTTTCAAACTACCTTTCCTAACATAGCCAAATAGACTTGTTGCAAATTTAGAGCTCTACTGCAAGGCTAGTAGCTTTTAGTCAGAGGGTTGGTTATGTGTAGGGTTAATATTAAGTTGCAAGTTCTTATTTGTGTTATTCCCATCTTATAGTTATTGCCCATGGTAAGATCTATTGTGTCTGATCTCTAGCCTTAGGTTTTTCCTCCCACTTGATTACCATATTTGACGGCATATAAGACTCACCCCCATGTCAGTAGGGCACACTCAAGAAAAGCGACCATTAGCCTGAGGAAGGCCATATGTAAGACCTTGGGGTGATATTTTTAGCCCTGATTTTGAAAAAAAGGTCTCTGATATGTCGTCAAATGTGGTATACATATATTGATGCATTCTGACTGTTAAATATGTTCCACCTCATTGAGATTGGTAGTTTGTCTTAGGCACAGGTGTCAGAACTCCAACTACTTACATGTATTTGAATACTTGTTTAGATATAGCTTTACTTTTTTTAAACGTGTTAATTTTGCTTTTCAAACATAAGAGAAGTTATTGATAGCTTTTGGTGTAGTGACGATTGATCTCCAGTATCTGGTCTTTTGTAGTGTTTCCTTTGTATCCTGGTTCAATAAATTTACATTGTGATGGAACAAAAAAGATTCTGCAGCTTCGGATAACATAACTTTCCAGCATAAATTTAAAGTCTTAATGTTTTTAGGAGTTGATAGATGGGGGACATTAGTCCAACTCCCCACAGAAATTATTAGAATGATTTGACTGTATCTGGTGTTATGTGGTGGAACAACATTTCAGTAATTAAATAAAACTGCAGTTGTTGTACTGTCCACTTATATTTAATGTAAAATATTACACTACACGTTTATCAACGCTTAGGAGGTCATCATCAGGTATCTGCTCTGTATGTATCAGGAATATATACCTGATGATGACGCCCTACGCATCAAAACACGTGTAGTGTAATATTTTACATTAAATATAAGTGGACAGTACAACTACTGCAGCTTTATTTAATTACTAATATTAGAATGATGTGTATTTAGATGATACATATTTGGAAACAAAATCATTAGCCCTTATTAAATTTTATCAACTCTAAATTTACCTAATTTTTAAGTTATTAGACATAGGTATACGATAATGTAACTGCAATTAATTGCATTGCTGTTTAAACTTGTCATAGCTGTCATTTCTTCTAGTATGTAGCAGCATTATTAGATGCAGGATTCAGTTTCTAAAATAGGTGGAAATCCATCAAACTTGAGGTTAGATAATATGAGGCTGTTTGGCTCACTATTGTTTGAGTAAGGGCAGATTAAGATGGCTACATGTTCTGTTTCTTTTACAAATTTTTCCTGTCTGGAATGGATGAATTTTTATCTGTTTTTTTTTGTTCTAATGGCATGGTTCAATTTCATATGCACTGTGCTTCAATTACAGTAAATAAAACTTGGCAATTTCCACTGATGAATTTTATTGTACAGCGTGTTTCGATGCTATTGTGTCATCATCAAGTACATGAGGTTCCCCTGTTGTACCTTATCATTTTAGCATCAAAATGCATTGTACAATAAAATTAATCAGTGGGCATTAACAAGTTCTATTTGCTGTAATTCACCATGATGTACCACCATGTCTCGCCAGACATCATTGAATATATCCACTGTGCTTGTTCCACCTTTTCCCTAAGTTTCCTGAAAATCCATCTCTGCATGATATATTTTGCTGTGTGTCTATTGTTGTTACTACTCCATAATGTAACTTTTTATATTCCCTTTTACTTTATGCATTAGGTAATAGCCATTCCTTAATATGTAACCAATCAGTATTAGGCATGGTAGGTTTTGTATTTAATTTATAATTTTTCCAATGCTATAATGATTGTATGTAGCTTAAAATTACACATTGTGTAATTGCTTTGCTAATTATGTCTGCTTGTTATGCATGTAAAAAAGTTAGTGTATTCTTATTGACATTTTTTTGTCAGCAAGGTATTATGCATGTCAGTGTATACATATGTATATGAACTTATACTCCACCATTTTTCCTTGCCAGAAATATTGCAGCTGGTAAAACAGTAGGAAGTTCACTTGACCTTTTGAATCTCCTGTACACCATGCCTTATTTCCTGTTTGTATGGTAGCAATCATGTTTTGTACATGGGAGGCACTGGGGTTAATTTATAAGAAATACAATTGGCACTCAATTTGAAGACAAAATTAATGAGTCTGAAATGCCTCCTCCAAAATCCTTTAAGTCTAGGTAAATTATTTCTAATATTTCGTGTACATGTTTTAGAGCTTATGACACTTCATCATATATGTGCATATGTTTAACTGTATGTCTACATAAATTTTCCTTGTAGTAGTACTTTGTTTCTTCTTAGTAATCTTGTTTCAGGTACATATGCATACTTGTAATGAGATATCCTGTACCATTCCTACTTATTGGTGGCACACCTCATTCTATGAAATGATATGTACTCATTGGTGTGTGGCATCATTGGTCATTGTATCAATCATTATTTACTGCCAAAGTGCAGGGCTGTCAAAGTTGCAGCTAAAGAGAGGGTATGGGGTTGCAGTTCCTTGCTTCAAATGCTGTATGTAAATTGGAAAATTGTACCTAAATTGACTATAATTTGAGCTTGCTAAATTCCCAGCCGCCTTCAGAGGATGACCCTGGCAATGTGTACAAATTTTTTTCATACATATTTATCACTTGAGGATCCCTGTAACAGAGAGCTATATGGAGATGCAGCTTTAAATTCAAGCAGAAGCAATAAATGTATCAGTCAGGCAGAGGTGACTCACTCCATTTTGCAGTAAAATTTGTTTTTTAAAACTCTACGAAATGGCATTTGGACCTCTTGCATGAGGAAGTTACTCTTGCTTGTTCCTTTTTGTCTTTAAGCCTGATAATATATAAATCCAGTCATTATGATTGGCATGGTGTAATTTTGGGCTAAGAATATAGATGTGTAGGTCATTTTAGGAGAAACTTATATTTTTTTATGTAGACTCACCCTTTTTATGAAGTATTTTCATGGAAAAGAATTTTCATCATTTGGTATGAATAGGTTTAAGAATCAGTTTCTCACTGATCTTGTTATTATTGTTTTTATTCAGTTTTGTAAATCATTCCGAACTGGCAAGTTCATTTCGCTGGTTGACTTGGGGATAATTACTTCTGTATTTAAGAAAGTTAAGCTTTGTCTTTTTTCTTGACAAATATTTGTTCTAATTGATTTTATCCAATTTTACCCCTACGCTGCCTGTGGTGGTGGGGTAAAGTCCTCTCCTGCTAATCTGAGGGTCGCAGGTTCGAGTCCTGCCTGGCTTGGTTTTTCGCATGCCCAGGGCATGGGTGTTTCTGTCAAGTTCTGGTGGTTCAACCCCTGAGAAACCTGATGATAAGCCAATGCCATATCAGGATCGCAGGGGCCACGGACCACCAGAATCGTCAGAGAGCAATACAATTCCAGATTTACTCTAGTTTCACATATAAATCTGCTCATGGATACAGTAATCCATGTTGTTGTTTGGTGATTGATATGTATTTGCCAATCGATGGGGAAATTGGTTACAGTATTTTATTTAGTATATCATTTTTTTATTGAAAATGTTCTGTATAATTGGCATTCTAAAGACAAAGTGTGTTCAAGCTGTTTACATTTGATAGGTCCTGATGTGTACTTGTTTATGGTCCACCAACTTCAGCTTCTAACTGCTTAAGGTAGTTTGAGCAAGGTATAACTTGATGAATTTTACCTGATTTTAAAGAAAAAAACTCACCATTCCAA
The DNA here is from genome assembly GCA_963573305.1 of Pyrrhosoma nymphula. NCBI lineage: Eukaryota > Metazoa > Arthropoda > Insecta > Odonata > Coenagrionidae > Pyrrhosoma > Pyrrhosoma nymphula. The sequence goes on from OY754332.1 coordinate 46,036,994, forward strand.
TTATGTCATAAATATTTACCTCATGCGGGAATACTTTTGGAGCAATTTTCCAATAAACATAACCTGTTTTGCATGGGATAGATTTAATCAAAAAAATTGTAGTTGGTATGTTTTCTCAATTATTCATAAAAATTAATCAATTACTCACCATAGTAATTTTTACAGAATTGCAAAAAAAACCTGTTGTGAAGGTGTTTTCACCATATAGGGTGAAAATAATGCCTTGAGTCAAGTTAGAGACCTATGTAGGTATATTTAGTTACTGAGAATATTTGTCATACACATATAACTATAATTTTGCTCAATTAAGATTACAATATTTACCTCATACTTCTAACAGATACTGAAGTTAAAAAATAAAATTCAAATTTTCGTCTCAGTTACGACTAGGGAAATATCTTGCTCAAGCTACCTCAATAAATCCATATAGGTTTTATATAATTTATTAAAATACTTGGAAAGTGTCTCATAAGCTAAGTTGTATGTTTTGTGTATAGGAATTAATTATTGCATTAACTATCTGTGAGTGTAACGTGTACTTGAAGCATTTCCCTGGTGTCTTCCCCAACTTATTTTGGTTAGACGTATGTTAAACTGCTCTGTTAATGTTAGTCTTGATCATGTTTGGTCCTATGTATTCAGTTACTCTTTGTTGCATCAGATAGGTCGAACTTTTCTGAGAGTCATGTCCAAATTCTTGTTTTTTTAACTGTTTAAATACTCTTGTAATGAAAGCGTTATCTACCAAAGCAGCAGTGCAATGTTGTGAAGCTGCTAAACTTTGAGTGATACCTTAATTTATAGTTTCAGCTTAAATTTTGTTCAAAGTAGATTATTAGGATGTAAGGATATGCCCCATTTACATATGACGATAGTAATTCTTATAATTTGAGGAAGTGGAAAACATTTTTGTTATGCTTGAACAGACATAAATATTGGTCCATTAAGTTATATTTGATTATTCCTGTGGCATTATTGGTGATATACAGTGATGGAGAGAAGTAATGCCCAAATATTAGTCATTCTGTGTGTGATCAAAGTGCAGCAACATACATTTTCTATATGTGAAGTGAAAATTCCGCAATGCCTGCTTGATAGGCCTTCAAGGCCTTTGGTTTTTCCCAGCAATGAATCTTGGAATGGCTGATTCCCACTCCCTTACCTGTGAAGGCTGGGCCAGAGACTAATCTGATGGTGTCGTTAGAACCGATGGATTTGCCTATTGCTGTTTGCCACTCATCTCTGGAATCTGCTGCAGGAGACTTAGCAATGCGCTCAGGTGGAGTAGACACCAATGTAAGTGTGTCCTACTATTTAGTTATTGTCATATTTTATGCTCTGTGCTGCTCGACCAGAATATAGCTTCTATTTCAGTGATAAGCTCTGTGATTTGTTTCTTATTAGTTCTGTATGTGGTGAATGTGAATCCTTTATTTAAAGGAATTGGAGGGGGAAATATCAGCATTTTGCCAAACCCAGTGTCTCTTATTCGACAAATGTCTATGGATGATTGACTGAAGTAATTAATTGTGAGTAATTTTAAGTGCCTGATTCAGCTGTGATCCCTTTATAATATTAGTCTTAATATTTGTTGGAGCCGGTTCATGTAGCCAGTATATGTATTTTTATGAGTAATGTTAGTGGGGATTTATTTCTAAATTGTAGAACTAAATTAGGTATAGGTGCTTTAGGTATGTGCTTTAGGTTATCCATACCATTGCGCCAAAAGTCGCCTGAATTTGAAAGCAGAACTCAGAAACCTATTGTCTTATGCTGGAAATTAGATTATATTGCACTTTGGGGAAAATGTTAAATTTGCTGTTATAGTTATTTTTGTTTCCCCTAGGCCTTTACTGATAATTTCCAGCTTGCTCCTTAGTGTTTCTTGATTTGGTTTTGATGGATGTTGTGTAGTTGCTTCATATTTTATAATTGTGCTATCTTAACACTTTAGTCTTAAGTATGGTTTACGGATATTTTTTATTTCACTGAGCAATTAAGTTGTACCTGCATGTTTTCAAGCTTCCTTCATTTCTTAATGCAACCTGGTAAACATGGTTCTGAAGTAAACATGATTTTTTATCATTAGATGAAGGAAAGGAGCTACCCGATTTATTTGTAGTTTTATGCATCTCGTGACGAGTTTTCCATTAAATCAAAATATTTTTGTTGCTTTTTGCTTTAAAAGCGTTTGACAACGAGCCAAATGTATCTTAAGTGCGTTGAACAAGGTGCGGAAACCTGATTATTACTCATTGTATGAAAGGTCTAAAATTTCCGTCAGTTTAATAGTTTAAAATGTTTCTATCATCAAACCTAAACAGTTTTTGGGTGAAAAGATTCATTCAGGGTGACATTTTGGAAGTTCGTCGAGGAAGTGATAATCGTGTTATTTTTACCGTATTTTATTTCCCTGATCTTGATTTTGTCGCACAAATGTTAATGCCATTGTAAAGGATGCACATTTTCACGTCTTCTCATAGCCTTAGGTCTTTCAATTTGTAACATAGGTTTGTCTGGGCCATGAACAGTGCCGCATTACCAAGGCAAAGTAGGCAGTTGCTTATGGGCACCTAGGTTTTGGGAGCCCCGGAGGTGCTCCGAGAATTTTTTCCCCGTCTTCTATTGCCACATGTTTATTAACGTGTCCCCCGTTGCTTGCACTGCCTACAGGCCCCCAAGTGTGTTGATCCGGCACAGGACATGAATTACGTTTTTATACCCGATTATTATGCCATTGGGATCACATTGGTAGATTTTTTGTTTGCTCTCGCAGAACCTAAACGAATGGTGCTTATTCTTTGTGCGAACTTTAGTATGGCAGTGGAATGTACGTATTAAAGTTGGGAGTGTTTTATCTGGGTCTATTGCTTGGTAATTTCATTGCATTTTGTTATGAGGATGCATTTAATTCGAGACAGCCGTGTTTTCTTTCGCACACCTCCCGTGTGGATTGTCTGTGACCGATCTTTTTCGTCCCGAGCTGTGTCGTCGTGCGGCTTGGCGGCCGCGCTGAGCTTTCCCGCCCGCTCACTTAGGACGCATGCGCCTCGTGCCAATATTCTTGCGTAAATCCTCTTTGCCCTCCGGGAGGTTCATCGTCGAGCGCTCCGCGCGTTTTATAGCCCCCTCGATCTTTGCTCCATGCCGGCTCTCTTTCTCGTCCGGTGCCCCTTTATCGCGGATACGCGTGGGTGTCCGCTCGGAAATTTATCGTCATCCCACCCTATCGCTTAATCATAGCGTGCCATTCTCATCAGTGGCCGGAGCAGCGCGTCAGAGGCGGATTACGCGGCCATCCATATCAAAATGTTATTTGCCTTCCTCTATCGTCCATGTTTGCGTGGAGTCATCGTGCTCCAATTGTGTCGAACAATTAGTGGGGGATACCAAAATGATCTCTTGGCATTTGCCGTGCCTTTTATCGCTCTGGGTCAGCATGGTCTGGGTTAGCGGCGTGTATTGGCGAAGGAGTAAAAATAGACCTCTCATCTTGATGCATGGTGCTCAGAAATTGGTTTATTTGTCCCTATGTGAGCTAATTCCCTCACAGCGGTCAACCACCCTGATAAGTGAGCGTTGATGATTCTAATTTTCTTCTTTTCCTGAGTCTGAAGGAAAAGTGTGCAAAATTTTCCGAACGATTTCAATATCACCCTTTCTCCCTCATTCCTTATTGTGGCTATGCGCGGCGCGTATCCTCAATTTCCTTTTGGATTTTATGGCGAAAAGCTATCTAATCCGTCACGAGTGGTAGTATGAGATATGCATGTAATAACGATTTTCTTCATGTTCTCATTTATGAAGTCAACGTTATGTTCTCATCTTTGCAGCTATGCGCCATTGATGCTTTCACTGGTCGTGTAGCTGGAAGAATATTCGGTAGGTCACGCGCGGATTTCCCTGGATATATATTTTACGCCCATTGCGACAATTAGTCGCTTGCATCTTCTTAAACGCTCGTAGGTTATGCTGGTATTGATGTAATAATGGCGTCTTATGATTAAATGCTGAATGATATTCAAAATTGCAGGAAAGTTTTCAAGATTCCTTTAGGAAATGCTAAATATTAATCATTTGTGATGATTTTTGTGGTGGATGCGGATTAGTATCTCAGGGAAATCACTCTTAGCCCTCTAGAGAATAAGAAATTCCTTTAGCTACCTCAGCAACCCGATCCGCGTTTGTCATGGAACTAACTGTTACGAATTATTATGCCGGAGAGGTAAAGGTTAGATATAATATCCTATCCTGCTTCTGCCGGACCCTATTTCAGCGTGCGCTTTCATTATCTGGAATCTGATATGGAAGTATTTCAATTTCACTCCGGCGAGAGGAGGTTGAGGAATTGCATGTACCTCCTGT